>JARFJB010001556.1:1895359-2057859 GCA_036346205.1 Vesta saturnalis
GTGTTCTACACTGTATGGAGTGTGATTTGCTGTGAAAACAATAACAAACATGTAAGAGGCACACTAAGTTTTCAATTTTGTATGACTAGGAGGCATTACGGCAAATAAAGACCACTAACTTTCTGCTAATAAGGCCCATTAAACGGCGGGGTTTTTTAGTTTCCGTAACAACAATGCCACCATAAGTGATGAAGCGAGCAAATTGGACTGCAGAACAACTTCAAGCTGCAATTAACGCATTGGTAGGTAAGGAATTGTCGCAAAAAGAAACTGCTCAGTGTTATAATATACCTAGGAGAACTATTGGAAACCACCTAAAACGTGGCGTTCTAGATTAAAAAATTGGACAATCCAGTATATTAACTCCCGATTAAGAAAAAACTATTTTCTGAAAGAATAGTTCGTCTGTGCGAAATCGGGATGTCCCTAACACCATTGTTGGTACATGGCTCTGCATACAAATTCTGTGTTGAAAATAACATTCCACGCCGATTTGATACTGTCAAAAAGATCGCTGATAAGGACTGGCTCTATGGCTTTTTGAAGCGCAATCCCAATATGTCAAGACGTAACTGATGAACCCCCCTACGTGCCTAAAAATTAAATAAATTTATAGTGGATGATTACTTCAAGAAATTAGCTAACATTTTTCATGAAATGAATCTGCATCAAAATCCACAGAACCTTTTCAATATGGACTAAAAGGGATGCATCAACAAGTTATTGACCAAAAAGTTACCAATCGAGTGCACTTAGTTGCTCCTGAGCACGCAGAAAACGTGACTATTGATGGGCGCTGTAATGCACTAGTAAAGGGTATCCCACCTATGGTTATATTTATAGGAACGAAACTTCTATGTTCCCTTTGTCAAGAATGACAAAGGGGGCATAGAAATCCCCGAAACGTAGAATTTTATATTTTACTTAATAAAACACGTTAAATCCCAAAAAATCGCCTCTTTAATTTATATATATATATATATATATAGTTGATTTCTAAAAAAATTCTAAGTTATATTTAGAAACAGTATCTTCTTTTGAAACAGTTCATTCGTTTTGTACATAAGGAAAAGAAAAAGTAAGTCCCTTCAGGATACTTTAAGAAAGTTAATAAAGTTAAGTTAAGTTAAGAAAGTTAACTGTCCGTTCTTGTATATATCATTAGTTCTCCTGCAGAATATATTCTTTTTTTATTTTTACAAAGGAGTTAACTGCAAAATATTCAGCAGTTCTACTATTTTTTCAGCTACTTTCTGATAGTCTACTTGATCTTCACTTCGATCATGACATCTATTCCTAATTTGGTCTTCTTCTTGGAGTTCTTTGTAATCCCCGTTAGGTTCATGTGTCATTTTCACTTGGTGTAATTTTCATTTCCAGTTTCTTCAATCACTTCCAATTCCAAACCCTTCAAGATCTGCTCAGCATTGCAAGATATGTTGCCACATGCTATAAATCTAGCAAATATATTTCCTTGGAAGTTAATTCCAACCTGTTCTGTGGCTGTTTATAATAATTTTAAAATGTCAGTCTTAGGAAAAACATCATAATTTTGCTCCTTTCACGAGTTTAATACTTTTCTCCATGCTCTCTAGAGTGGCCTGAAAAATCTATATCAAGGATCTGACACAGATGCTCCAACGGGCGTAATACCCTTGGATATTACTTTTGTTGGTTTAACCCGCTACAAAGAAGTTCTTTTAAACTTTTTTATAATTTCAACATTATTGAATAAAATGTAATATTGTTATTGTGAAACTTAAAATGATTATTTTTTTATTACGCTTTATTAAAACTGAATGGGTTCAATTTATAAAGATATCATTTACTAGTTAAATGTTACTTCGCTTGCTATTTAATTTCAGTTTGCGTAAATGAATTTTTCGCAGTTTACGAATTCCTTTCTTAATGGGTTGCGACAGCTAGCTCAAAGTGAAAATAATGAAATGATCATTAACCAAAGTTATGCTAATTTAGATTTGTTTATTTATCTGGATTCCTATATAGTTGACCTCTTTCTGCATTTATATATTCAATATTTGTATAAACTTTTAATATTAATAATCTTTAGCAATAAAAGTAAATCAAACGTTATACTCATTTAATTAAATTCCAAATCTGTACGAAAATGCACAATACGTTGTTTACAAACATATACAAAAATCTAATCCATAATCTAAAAAAACCTACTTAAAACTAGCATATAACAGATAAAATCTTTATCAGAATTAAACGAATTGTTTTCCGTTTAATTATGATGTTTAAACTTACAGTTTAGAGGAAATCAAACACAGAAATGTTTTATTTATTCACACCATCAAAAGGTTCTTACTTGTTCTTTTTGTTGATAGCGGATGATGTAACTCGGCGTTTCTTGAATCGGTGAAGAGGTCTTAAATAGGTTATAGACTGCTGGCGCCTCGTTCTCTTTATTCTTTTCAATATTTTCTTTGGATCTTTGTTGGGGATGTATACGCTTTTAATTTTCTTCCCACAAATTAATGATTTGTATGAATTATTGCTTGATATATTTACATTATCCAGTTTTTACGTAATCGTTTAACTTCAACGACAAACAGCATGCGCTACAAACTGCAATGTCCAGTCGTATTACTCATCACTAACACTTCGAGTTATTATTCTTTATACTTTGACTTACCAATTTGGATCGATTACTGTCTTTTATATTCATTGTTCACTATTTACACACAATAGATTACCGTTCTGATACATACAAACGCGTTATCTTCCCTTATTACGTCACCTTTAAGGCGAATCTCAAATTATGGTGCAATCCTTTGTATTATCACCAACTTGCCAATACTTGCACTTTTTATTATTTTCATAAGGAAGGTAATTTTCTACTTCGTCCTTATTACACCGCTAATTAATTCTTATTTGTAATTTTCACACTTTATAAGGCCGCGTAACTATATAATGTCACTTATACTGCGGCGTCAATCGACCGACAACTATCAACTTTGATCGTTTATTTTATGCGACTCTTTTTGATAGCTTACTTAACGCGACTGTTTTAAAAACTGCACATATTATTATGACAGCGTCATTCCCTTCTCCTACAACGTATTGGCAAATGCCGCGAATTTAAAATATTTTCAAATTGAATATATAGATAACTTATTGAAATAAACTCAAGCTTTTAATCTTAATATTAATTACCTTCAAATACAAATAAACAGTAACTATTTCTTTATCCAGAAAAATAATATATAAGTATCTAATCTCGTATAATTTAGCGCGAACTTTTGATTTTTCTACAGCTCCCATTACAATGTGTAGCATTCCTAGGGAGCAAGACAAATTTAGTATCATTTTTTGTGCAAATTTGGATTACATGCAACATCATGTTATGAGATAGGTTATCAGAGATGATATCTTTGCTTCAAGGCTTCTAAAGTAACCGACCAAAGGTTTTCTACAAAACCGACAAATACGTTTGAATCAAACCAACTACTGCTATTAACACCATGCCGTTATTACCATCATTATGATAACAGTAGACTTGGAATCAGGGACCAGACTATACACCCCCACTAAATATTTCATGACAAGTCGGCAATTTATTAAAAACAAAAAGTTGGCTGTCGGCATAGGTACTTAAACGTGTGGTACCGTTCGTGCGTATGCGGACTTAAATGTAAACGTGAACAAAAAACATTTTGCCTTGGACTAATGGCATTTGTAATCTTGCTTTAACTGCTTCTGTCACAACGGCTTCAAATGAAAGATTCCGTAAAATGAAAATTATCAAAAATTACCTACGATCTAAAATGGCAGATCAAAGATTGAATTCTCTATTGCTCCTTAGTACAGAAAAAGATCTCACTGATTCTTTAGTTTTGGGTGACGTAGTAGACAAGTGGAGTATGTTGAAGCAAAGAAGAATTTCTGTGTAGTGGATACAGAATATTATAAAAATATTATACTTTTGATAAAACTTAAGAATAATTGTTTTAAGTTTGTAACTTTTTTTATTGATATTCATTTTTATTTTATGCATATTAAGTCTTGCCAAAACTTACTAAATTGTTCGTCATAATAAATTTCTTAAAAAAAACGATTATTTTTATTATAGTACTTAATATTGTGAAGTGATGATTGTCAGGCGGCAATTTGAAAGAATTTACCCCCCACTATGTTGGACCTAAGCTCGTCACTGCTTGGAATGGTGCCAAAGTGGCGAGAACTTATTTTGATGATCAACTTCACAGATATTGGATCATCTCTGAAGTTCGTGTTATAGCGGCCTAACTTAAACACAGAATGATACATAGAACGAAATCAAATAATTCACCAACAGTAAATATGTCTTTGGGGCATGTAAACTACAATTATCGACTTTTTGCTTATATATAGACAAAGATGGATTATTGTTTTTATATATAAATTACTAAAGAACTGTTGAGTTTGAGGCTATAGCAAGCTAATCACTAGCATCGTAAGTCACGTATTATTTGCTGTTAAAATAATTTAATTAACGATTGCAATACTTACACGGATCATACACTTAACAACATAAAAACTACAATTTTGCATTTTGCAAATTATTCTGTTTACGCAGCACACGTGTTATCTACTCGCTACAAACGTAAACAGTGATGTAGGCGCTGATTGCACGGTGGCCATGTGGTGGTGATATGTAATTCTCTAATTCAAGAAAACATATGTTCAGCCTTTTGAAGATCATCATCTCTTTTCTAGTTGCTGAAGTGATTTTTTTACTTTTTGTTAGAGGTTATAATTTATTTATTTTTGTTTGTAAGGTGACTTGATAGAGCCTGTTCTTAACTCCGATTCAAGAAAACTTTTTTACTTCTTTAGAGGTTTCAAAAGTAGAATTTTTTGTGTCGTGGTTTTTAAAATTATTGATTTAATGTTATCATGAAAATATACCCTCTTGATCGACTCTGCATCAATTTACAGTGCTTATACATAAGAGTGTACTTAGCGTCGCTGAATGCTAATATGTGCAGTAACAACAAAGCAAGTGTAGCTTGTAAATATCGACATAACAATAAACCAAGAAACTGACCCGTAATATAGGCGGTAATCCAATTGATAAGCAATACTTATTGATTAATTGTGTAGGTAATAGGAAACTTCTTGCATTTGCTTCACTCATCAGCATTAGAACATGCTAACTTTATTTTCAATTTCACCGTTATGCCTTTTTACATTCCGGCATACTATACGAAATATAGTAGGGAATGGGAAGGTATTGCGATCATGAAAAAATTCGATCACGTTTTGAGGGCCCCTCAATCCATTTTGACTATTTCACGCATGCTGTGTGTATGAGTGCGCGCGTGCGTGTGTATGTGTATCTGTAAACATAATAGCGGTCAGATCGTTTTGAGCTGGAGTGATAACATTTGGCATACGGCTATTACAGTGAAATCGTAGATCCGTATCAACTTTTAAGGTAAGTAGGACGACCGGAGGTACCTGTTAACTTACACATCGTGTATTTTGCTTGTATATCATTATTTTGTTTAATTTATGTTTTTATAAATCGTTCTTTTCAGAACGCCGATTATTCGTAAAAGTTGTTTTTGATGTAAGTATATTGGTGATTTTGAATATAAATGAAATAAATAATATAATTGTAATGTTTCACTGAAATGATGGCAGTTGATACCAAATGAAGAAAAAGGGAAAATTTTAGTCGCAACTCGCAAGCGTCTAATCGTGAATGTGTTTAATTATTTTAACAAACGTATGATAATTACAGCTGCAGTTCAAGAAACAAGCAAAGCTGTTGTGAACATAGTGTTTATTAAATCAAATAGGAAGAACAAAAAGGGCCATTGTCAAGTCCCCAAACACCCATAAAACATAAAGGTATTCAAATAATTGATTGACTTCATACATATAAGGCAGATATACAATCTCTAATTCGACGCAAAGTACATAATTTTTTTCGAACAAAATACACCTCCAACTTTGAACACAATTCTTGCTGCTATTAACCAGGATGTTGATCACCCTAACTTTACAAGATCTACTCTTTACCGATTGCTACAATACATGACATGGGATTTGAATTTCAGAAATTTCGTATAAAAAGTACCTATTCTATTGAACGTGATGACATAATTAGATGGGGGCAAAAATATTTACAAGACATAAGAAAATTTAAAGAGGAAGGTAAAATTTGGCTTGCCACTTTTAATCTGCTTTATATTTAAATTTGTTATGAAATTGTTATGTAAATGTTTAGATATTTTCCTTCGAGTATTTCTTGTGTTAGGTAAAAATATAATATACACTGATAAATCATGGGTAAACACAGGACATGCTGTAAATAATGAATGGAAGGGTACTACCGTTCAAAGTAACCATTAAACTTTTATATGAGGACTCAATATTGGTTTAAAATCATCAAGTGGCCCTCAATTTGCATTAATTCATGCAGGTGGTAATGAAGGTTTTATTCCTGGTGGGCTGGTGCTGAACTTAATCTTCCTTTGCAAGAAAAACATTGCAGATGTTCACAATGAAATGGATGCTGATAAATATGAAAAGTCGTTCATCAAGCATTTACTACCAAATATAGCAAGTTCTGTAATTGTTCTTGATAACACATTTACAAGACGATATTGACGAATTTATTATCCATATCTCACAATCATCATTAGAAGATTTAGATGACTCAAATGAATAGAGTATGAAACAGGCAGAAAAATGAAATAGCCGTATAAGCAGATTAATTATTGATATCAAGAAACAAATTTCAGTTGTACTATTATTGCTTAAAACACCAGATTCTTATAGGTAACATATGCTTTTCCTTAAAAATTAGCTTGACTAATATCTTTGGGCCCATTGGAGAATGATTTTATCTTAAGAAATCAATATTATCCGTCATATTATGAGGCTTATTAAAACATTTAACATAACAGCACCTATTGTAATTAAATAGCCAAACAAAACCATGTTGGCAAAAATAAAAAGAAATGTTAGTTCACTATTGTAAGCAAGATGCCTCCATAATTTAAAACTTAGTAATGTATAGATTAATGAATGATTTATTAATCGTTTAATATTAAACATATGAACGTGTTTGATGCGACTCCACATGTTCTTTTAGAAGTTTTTCTTTATATTAAAATGTAAAAATAAGTTTGACGAATAAAGTTGAGTAAAGCATGGTATAATTTATTTAATAAAGCATCCATTTTCTCCTTACATGCCAATAACCTGCTTTGATATCTTTTATTGTGATTTATTTCACTTTTAGACTTTTCTGTTCCTTTCGTCAACTGATTGACGATAAAGGAAATCATAAATGTACTTAGAATTTTTATCGTTACACCCATACCTTCTTGTAAAGAAGCAATTACGGTTGGAAAAATGTTTGGTTTTTCCAAACAAAGCATCAATATCCTGAAAGTAATCAAATTTTGAGTTATCGGTACCTATAGGTGTTGACATATTTATTTAACATATTTGTTTCAAATATCTAAATCTATTGCTACATTGTTTAGACGAATATGCAAATTTCCGCAGCTACTTTTTTTCCATACAGTTTTATTGTAGCACTTTTAAAACTTTTTTCATACACATAAATCTGTAATTTATGACCTGAAAATACAGACACTAATGTCAACTCTTATTTTCGTAAGACATTACTAAATGCCTTTATTTCTAACAATTACTTGACCATTTTGAATTAATAATGTGTTAATGATAAATACTACATAACATCGAGCTAGATAAATTTTTGTAAGGTTATGTACTGTAAATGTAATAGTTATCTTCGAAAATTTTTAGTTCATATGAACCACTAACTAAATAGCCTATTTGGATGTATAAACAATGCTATTTGCAACTATTTCGTTGTTAGAATTAGCTCTGTACAGGTTGTCCCATTTTCGTATGTTTTACGGAGTATCTCGCTTATTTTTTAGGTTAGAATCTTGCGGTATTCGCGACACCGTGCTACTTTTTAATGAAACCAAAGATGCAATAATCAAATTTGCCATAGCCATCTTAGTTTTTGTGCTACAGGGTGATTTTGGAAAAATTGCATTTTCAGTCATCCCCTGTAACTCTGTTATTGTCAGACATATTAAAAAAGTAAAAACTCATATTTGTAGATTTTTTTACGTAGAATCCAGTGGCGATACTCAGATTTTCTTTAGAGGTCACAGTTTTTGAGATATGAACATAACCTACTTTTTTTTAATGGGACACCCTATATATTTTTTTAAAATCTTTTTCCCCTTGCCAAGAGCTTTTCAAAAATATAGCATAGTCTATATTTATTTTTATAAATAACGTGACAAAATGATTTTTTTCTATAATTTACATTGGTAATAGTGGATAGCCGTGGGTAACCATGGTAACGCAAAAAACAAAATACTTAACGTTCTGCCATTACTTAGGTATTTGATTTTTGAAGTTTCTGGTTCTCTCAAATTATTCCTAAAAAATTAGCGAGATACCCCGTAAAACATCCGAAAATGGGACAAACTGTACAGTATCGCACGCCATTTTACTACATATTTAATAACAACCTTTTTAAATATTAAAATAATAATACACGCCTTATTTAAAATAAAAATGTAAATATATTAAAAACATCACTGTTGTCTGCTCATAAAATTAATGAATTAAATTTATGTCTACACATAAAATTAATACACATGAAATACACATACGAGGATAGGTAAAATACTGAATTATAATTATGTGTACACATAAATTTAATTCATTTTTATTACTCGAAATAATAATACATTGTTATTATGTCGCGACATAATAATAATACGTAACGCTGTTTTGCTGAACTAAACCGAATGTTATAACTATTACATGTTGTAGTGTAAGAAAAAATTATAACTGGAATAGTTTATAATTGTTTATTTTGTTAATTATTATTATGCTGCTAATGGCCGTATGCAGTATGCACCATATATACTTTAAACCGGCTTAATAGTTAAGCTGGTTTAAATGATACATTTGTTATGCAACGCCGTTGAAAACTAACTTAAGCGAGTTTAAAGTTAATCCCTGGATTTTCTAGGCTTAAATACTAAAGCGCGGCTTTGATGTACAATTTTAACCCAACTTTCTGCAAATAATTGTAATTTACGAAAATGGAAGTTGAAGATGACATGTTTCTTGATGACGATCTAGATATACTAGATATTATAGAGTACAGGTTTCCTCGAAGAATTTACATCAGGTGCGACTATTTCCACAATATGGATGATTTAACATTTTTACGGAGGTTCAGATTAACGAAACCAACGGTCCTAGCAATTTTGGCACAAATAGTGGGGCAGCTTGAATTTAATAATGATTTGTAAGTATAACATAAGATTAGTTATGAATATATCATAATAAAAAATGGATATAGTTAAGGAATAACAGCATTTCTCCAATAAATCAGTTACTAACTACACTGCGGTTTTATGCATCGGTTGGCCATCAAAATAGCCTTGCCAACTTCATGGGAATTCATCAAACAGTATCACGAATAGTAGATAGGGTTTCCAATGCACTCATCGGTTTAAGGCAGCATCATATAAAAATTCCGAATCTAATATGTGTCCAAAATGATTTCTTTCAAAAAGTGTGATTTCCAAGAGTAATTGGTTGCATCGATTGCACTCATATAAAAATATAATCACCAGGTAGGCGAAGATCTTTAACTTTCACAAACTCTACTTATAGTTTATATCGATTGAATTATTTATAGGTGGAGAGGATGCTGAGATTTTTAGAAACAGAAAATCATAATTTTCTTTAAATATCCAAATAAGGTATGATAGTAATTTGAAAATTATGGATATAGTGGCTAAGTGGCCAGGTTCCACTCACGATATGACTGTATTTAATAATAGCAGAATTTGAGTTGGAGAATTTCCTAATACAGTTTTACTTGGTAAGTTAATTATAACGCCACTTCTTTGATGAAAACAATTATCTCTTGTGTAGGTGATGCTGGATATATGCTTAGGCCATACTTTCTAACTCCAATTGCGAATCCAAGCACATGAGGCGAACGGTTGTACAACGAATCACACATCAGAACTCGAAATGTGGTAGAAAGAGTTTTTGGAGTGTGGAAAAGGTTTCCTGTGTTAGCTTATGGTCTAAGATGTAAATTGACAAGTCTTACAATAGTTATTGCTACAGCCACACTGCATAACATAGCTATCGATATAGATGACATCCCTCCACCAGCTGACAACATAAATATTCAACAGCTAAATTATTTAATAGAACAGGGTCAAATACTGCTTCTACCTAATAATGATAGACGTAGAAATGGTTAAAATTTCAGACAGGATCTTACTAATAATTATTTTGCACATTTATAGTATTTTATAGTAGAAAATTTAATAAATGTTTACAAAGGGTTATTTGTTAATTGTCTTTGTTTTACTTTCATTTCCAGTCTAAGTAGTTCTATTGTTACATTGTGGTTATCCTTTTTGAACTCCCTCTATTCATCAATCTGTTTAATTTGCTTATCCACAAGCAACACTCTTCAGAAGATGTGAATGTCCTGATTAATGTTGTGGGTCTGCAATGACTTGCATTTTTAGATAAGCCAGCCTAAATCAAAATAGTATGAAAAACATTGAACTTAAGAAATTTAAATTGACTATGTTTACCTTTGGTGTTAATTATTGACAACATCATTTACAGTCGCTGATCTTAAAGACGGATGTACAGGGTCTTGAAGATTTGCTGGAGTGTACTTCTTCCAGGTTGGGTAATCAGATGAAGTGGTAGCCAATTCATAATTATTTTCCTTTAGAATGCATTGGAATAATGTTTAAATTGCGATTTCAAATACATACCTGAGTAAGAATTACAGACCTATCTTCAATACCCTTATGTTCGTTTACTTCTTAATATAATGTCTTCAGGTTCGTATTGCGGGACTGCTAAATTGCCATCGCTATTTGAATCCACAAAAAATGGTAATCCGCTAACTGTTTTTTGATTCATGATTGATAACAGAATTTCATCAGTAGTGTTGATTTCAATTTCCGGTGGTGAGCCACCTCCTGGTTGAATAATGTTCTGATATAGTTCTGCTTGCTGTTTACGTACTTCTTTTTTCTTGTTTTCATAACATTTCCTCAAACTTTCAGCCGTTCATAATATATTGCTTGGTAATGTAGAATTAAAATCTTTTTCAATGTTAATCCAGGCATTTGCTTTATCAGTTATCAAAGTTCTATCGGTTTTTTGTCCTCGACCGTTTTTGCGTATTTATTAACAATTATATTAAATAGATGTGATTTTTCTGTTTGTAAATTAGCAGCTCTACGCAACTTTTTTGCTGAAGGTTCAGTGATTACTGCCGTTAATTTGATTACTCTAGAAACAACACATTCTTAATTATAATTATCTAGTTAAAAAAAGGTATTTACCTGTGCATACACCACAAAACATAATATCAAAAATAGGTTATAAATTTTTTAATAAACTAGAAAATCCCTAAATAATACAGGGTTGTCAAGTTACTTAGATAATTATATGACTATTTCCTATTGGTCCGCACTTATCGAGAATTAGACCATATTAGTTATGACGTCAAAATTGTTTGGGAAATTTAAAATTTTAGACAACTCATTTTGACGTCTAGAAATTGACCTTTATAGCAACGTTGTTAAAGTGTATAAAAAAAAGGTCTAAATTTGCCATATTTGTACGTTATTATAACGAAATAAACGGCGAGGGCTCTTGAAATGTTAACCACGAAGCTTCTATTTGTGTTATAAAAAAATTTCAATGCAAAAAGACCCACAATTGTTTCTGTTCTTATTTCGAATTGACGATGAGGTTGTAAACCACGAAAAGTCAACTTAGTTACGCCATACGTCGCTTTGTTATAACCTTACCTCTTTGCCCTTAGGTTTTTCTTATTACTAATCCTATTAAGTAGATAATTTAACCATTCTTATACTGTAGTTCTAGTTTATGTACGTTCTCTTTAACACATTGAGAAGGTACTATAATTCGTTATATCTATTTCCACCTCATAAGTTTATAATACTTAAGATTAGTATGTCTAAGGTATGTGTTGTCCCAATTTCCGCAATTACTACATACTTTACTGAGCAGAGAATTATTAAGAAAGCAGAAAATGCTCTTGCTTCTAGCCACGTTAGTAAACTTGAATTTGATGATGATTTAGTTTAAGTCCATAACCTATTTAAGACCTCTTCACCGATTCAAGAAACGACGAGTTACATCATCCGCTATCAACAAAAAGAACAAGTAAGAACCTTTTGATGGTGTGAATAAATAAAACATTTCTGTGTTTGATTTCCTCTAAACTGTAAATTTAAACATCATAATTAAACGGAAAACAATTCGTTTAATTCTGATAAAGATTTTATTTGTTATATGTTAGTTTTAAGAAGGTTTTTTTTAGATAATAGATTAGATTTTTGTATATGTTTGTAAACAACGTATTGTGCATTTTCGCTCAGATTTGGAATTTAATTAAATAAGTATAACATTTCATTTACTTTTAGTGCTAAAGATTATTAATATTAAAAGTTTATACAAATATTGAATATATAAATGAAGAAAGAGGTCAACTCAATAGGAATCCAGATAAATAAATAAATCGAAATGAGCATAACTTTGGTTAATGATAACAGTGATCATTTCATTATTTTAACTTTGGGCTAGCCGTCGCAACCCATTAAGAAAGGAATTCGCAAACGTAAATCTTAAAATTCATTTACACAAACTGAAACTAAATAGCAAGCGAAGTAACATTTAACTAGTAAATGATATGTTTATAAATTGAACCCATTCAGTTTTAATAAAACGTAATAAAAAAATAATCCTTTTAAGTTTCACAATAACAATATTAAATTTTATTCAATAAAGTTGAAGTTATAGCGGGTTAAACCAACAATAATATCAAATTATTGCAATCTGTCAGATTGATATAGATTTTCATAGAATGAAGCATTGAACTCGTGAAAGGAATGACGTTAAGACTGAAATTTCAAAATTATTACAACCAGCCACAGAAGAAGTTGGAATTAACTTCCAAGGAAATATATTTCCTGGATTTATAGCATGTGGCAACATATCTTGCAATGCTGAGCAGGTCTTGAATGGTTTGGATTTGGAAGTGATTGAAGAAATTGGAAATGAAAATTACACCAAGTGAAAAATGACACATGAACCTAACGGGGATTACAAAGAAGTCCAAGAAGAAGACCAAATGAGGAATAGATGTCATGACCGAAGTGAAGATCAAGTAGACTATCAGAAAGCAGCTGAAAAAATAGTAGAACTGCTGAATATTTTGCAGTTAACTACTTTGTGAAAATAAAAAAGAATATATTCTGCAGGAGAACTAACGATGTGTACAAGAACTGACAGTTAACTTTCTTAGAAAAAGTATCCTGAAAGGCACTTACTTTTGTTTTCCTTATGTACAAAACGAATGAACTAGTTCAAAAGAAGATACTGTTTCTAAATACAATTTAGAATTTTTTAGAGATTTGGATGAAATCAACTATATATATATATATATATATATATATATATATATATATATATATATATATATAAATCATTGAAGAAGCTGTGTACACAATCGGTCCAGACATTACTAAGGTTAGTGAAGGCGTGTAGTCTATGGACGGTCGGAAAAGCAAGTGATATATAGTTAGAAATAAATTCTGTATTATCTTTTTTATGTAATCGAATTATTTTGGCAACTATCAGTTTAATTGGAAATTTGTCTTTCTCCAACTTTATTCCTTTATATGAGAACAAGCATGGCTAATTCTGTTAAACTGGGAAACAGCTATCTAAAAAATTTGAGTTAGAAAAAATTCGCCACAAGTTCTTTTTATGAAATTATCAACTTCCGCGCTACTGAATGTTGTGGCTAAAACCCTCAATTCTAATTCATCTATGTTTATATAAATAGAAAAATAATTTGTTATGCAAGTTAAATTCTGTACAATCGATGTTTTAAAACTCGAAAGCATCTTTCTATTGTGTTTCTAATAGCTTTGTGTGAAGCATTGTGTGCTTCCTCACCTCGATTTCTTGGGTTAATAAAGGGTGTAAGAGGATATATTTTGCAAGCATAACCACCATCTCCAAGAAGATATCTAGCGCCATACATACCCCGTTACAATTCAGCAGCTAACGGGGAGTCGTTGAAAATGGTGGAATTCTGGCCAACGCGCTACAATGTGTCGAATCTTAAGATCGGTATCACAAACGTTTTGAAGGGGAAAAATCCTTTTCTGCTAAACGTCCGCCTGGCGAATTGCTATGTGACTACCATCTATTGACCCCATTACACAAGGATCACCTCTCATTTAGAAAAAGTTTCGATGTATGTTGGGTATTCCTTCCCTCAACACATAAGCTTTTAAGCGCAGTATTTGTCTGGAGATATTTCAAATTATTCGAGATACTGTGGATTTATGCACCAAAGCAGAATCCCCAATTAATTGTTGATATGCTCCTGTTTATAATACCTCAACCAAATGAGGAGTTGCTCTGTACTGCTTAGAGCCCTGTTGCGATGTGTGACGGGATTCAAATGGTTTCCAATTTGGTTAAAAATTTCGATAATACTATTTTTTGAAAACCTATCTTTGTTTAAAATGTACATCATCGTGCCTTTGAAAAAGATCGTGTCTGTCTTGAAAAATTCAGGCTGACCTAGGAATGGAAATAACATCAGAATCTTCGTCAGAGGAAGTGGAGAACGTTAAGGATACGGACATTTTACAATTATTGTTTTGAACCTAAAACAAAATATAACTAAATATTTGCTTTGTATTTATTTCTCGATTTTGTGTCTTTTAATTACAACAATTCTAAAATACCACTCACAGCTATAACCTTAATTGCTGCTTTGCCGACAATTAACTAATTGTCAATCAAACAGCGTTTTGATGATAAACAAGTCATTGATTAACGTTTATGCAACTAAAGATTGGTAGTTTTCATATTGGATGACTAGATGTTATTGTCTTCAAAAAGATTGATGACCCTCAAACTGATTGGCGTTTGAGCAACGCATTGAGTTGATGATTGTTAACTGAATTTAACCATTATCAAATTTTTGATTGGCGTTTATACAACTGGCCCTAAACCGTATTAGTCATGATCGAGAAATAGCGTATAAGTAATAACACCGACTATTTAAGCAAATGCATAAGGTATGGCGAATTTTTTCTAATTCAAATTTTTTTTTAAATAGCTGTTTCCCAGTTTAACAGAATTAGCCATGCTTGTTCTCACATTACCACATAGTGTCTAACAAAAAGGAATAAAGTTGGAGAAAGACAAATTTCCAATTAAACTGATAGTTGCCAAAATAATTCGACTAAGTAAAAAAGATAATACATAATTTATTTCTAACTACATATCACTTGCTTTTCCGACCGTCCATGGACTACACGCCCTCACTGATCTCAGTAATGTCTGGACCGATCGTGTACACTGCTTCTTCAATGATTTTAATTGAACGCTTTAAAATGTAAATCCATGAACTAATATGATCAAAAGTTATGCGGTCACATCCCGAATTTGGCGTTGGTTGAAATATGACATTCTCCATGTAACCTCCACATTAGTTAAATGCGGATTGAACTTTGACACAGATATTTGTTGTTAAGTTATAGCTTACTAATTACATATAATTTAAAGAAGTGAAAAGAGAAGTTACGAGTTGGATATCGTGGTTTCAATTGAAAAAAGCTATATATCATACTTTGTATGATTCGGCAGCATTTTGGTCTCGTTAATGCTATAAAATTTTTTTTACATATATTCCGTATATTTTGCTAATTTGGGGAATATGCATTCCCTAGCTTTCAAGACAACCGTAATAGTATTAGTTCATTTGTTATACTTCTCTTATGTGTAATCCCGTTTTCAATAAGATAAGGTTACGTAATGGCGGTTCACTTCGGTTTTAAAATCTAGAAAAGATAGTTAACGCAATCATATCGTGGCTGTCGTATTGATTTTAAAAATATAGTTTGAAATGATGTACGTTTTGTATTCAAACAGTATCCGATTACTTATGGATTTGAACCTATGCACCACGCAATGTTATGGATATCCAAGCAAAAATTATTTATACATCAATAATACCCCGTAAACAAACGGGCTCATAATATACTACTGATCAACTTAAATAATCTAAATTTAACTTGCATTTGCAATAACAACAGATTTTCATAATAATTTAAAAATGAAACTTGCAACTAGAAACAGATACATCACGTTAACTGAATTCGGTAACTCACTGAGTGCTATCCCACTTCTGGCGCACTTGACAGTGTCATGCAGTGTTAGCTGATTTAGCGTTATTGCCAGTTGATTGACCTTTTCAAAGTCAAAGTTCATTGACCTCTAGGAGGTGTCATATTTCAAGGCCACGCCCCTATGCTCAAGAAATTCTTAGAATCAAAGTCCATTGATTTTTTGCAGAGGTATCATATTAGAATTTTTAGAAATTTAAAAATACAATTTTCAAGGGCAAAGCTTATTGACTTACAGGGGTATCATATTACAATTCTTAGAAATCTAGAAATAGAATCAGTTCATGGAAACAAGAAGATTGATAGGTTGTTGTCTATACTAAAGGTCAAGGTTAAAATGGTTCTTGTATTAGCTAAATTGAGTCTTGTGTGGGCGACATAGTACGAATCACTAAATTTAAAAGTACTTCCTTTTACTAGAGTTTTAAGTGCAAAACGGAAAGTGATAGTTGCACTTATATAAACTTGCGGAGGTACCATATTACAATTCTCAGAAATCTAAAAATTGAATTTTCAAGGTCGAAATTTCTTCACCTACAAGGGTATCATGTTACAATTCGTGCGTGTATTTGCGCGCGCGTGTGTGTGCGTGTATGTGCGTGCGCTTGCGCGTGTGTGCGTGCGAGCGTCCGTGCGTGCTTGCGTGTGTTTGTATGCGCGTGTGTTCGTGCGTGCGCGTGCACGTCCGCATGTGCTTGTTATATATACATAATACAGTGATATTATGTAAGTCAATATGAGCAACATTTTAAGTCTACAAATGATACAGGAACAGACAAACTCCAAAAGTTATTAAATAAGCTGACAATTTGAAGGTTTAGGTACAGGAAACCCTTATAGAAGTTGAAAGGTAATTAAGTAAGCTAAACGATAAGCATATAAAATACAGGGTGTTCCATTTAAAATATGCCGAATATTTCAGTATGAAAGTTTCACTAATTTAACTGAAAAAATAAACACCCTGTAACGAGGTGTTTACTATTCAGTCAATAAATAGACTAAGGGAACAGTATTATACTTAAACCTAAGAGTAAATTTGTTGGAGTTAATTTTATTAGGAGACATTTAATTTTTCCTAAGACACTACATTTTTAGAAAAATTGATATAACTTGAAACACTCTGTATGTAGGTGTAGGAACCCTTGTGAAAGTGCTACTTATTTTTTATGTAAAATTCGAAAATGCAATAATAAACAGGGTGTGTCATTTAATAAACATAGCTTTGATATGCCACTTTGTTTGGAGCACCTTGTATATTTAAAAATATTTTTAAAATGTTTTATTGACTTACATAATATCACTGTATTAGAAATTAACGATTATATGCCGTTTCGGCGTAGAACTCCGTGGCGTCGGTCGTAATTCACCCTCTATATGTATATATATATATATATATATATATATATATATATATATAGTGTGTGTGTGTGTGTGTGTGTGTGCGCGCGTGTGCGTGTATGTGCGCGCGCGTGCGTTTGCGTGTGCGAGTATGTGTACGCCCGCGTGCGCGTGTACGTGTGCGTCCGCGCGTGTGTGCGTACGTCTGCGTGTATGTGCGTACGTGTGCGTGTGTGTGTGTAATAATACGTCAATATTTTACAGGAAAACTATTAAACTAACCTTAAACTACACATGAAATTGACTACACATATTGAAATATAATCTAACAAGTATAATAGAGCGGATATGGAAAAACATTCTAAAATATATAATAACTGCAAATATATAACCGCTTTTTCAACAAATTAGAAACATACTAAGAAATGTGATACAATCGGGTAATTTGATATGGTAATAAAATTGTTTAAATTAATAATAGGCATCTGCACCACTAACTCTTAATAACACTGTATTGACTAATTAATTTACTTAACTTTAACTATTTAGTTGAACAAAATGAAAATGAATGGAGAAGCTGAAATGCTACGTCGTGTTATAGCTAACTTAAAAATAATGTTAACGTATGTTTGGGGTTATAAAAATAGTAAATAAATTACAGCACAAACCAATATTAAAATAAGGTTAAAGCGGATCTTACAAAAAGCTTTGCAATAGGAAACTATATAAAAACACATATTTTGTAAAAACTAGGAAAATTAAAAATTGAAAAGTAATACAACTACAATATATTAGCAATAATATAAGGGGTCCATAACTTATATCAGCATTTTCTGTTATAATACTGCTGAGCTGTCGTTGAAATCGGTTCATAGAGTCTTTGGAAGCCTCGTGACTTTTGGTCTTGTATAAAATTGTTAACCTGTTCGTCGTACTCTAATTTTAGCACTATAATGTTACAGTTACCTCTCGCGAGAGGCTTATAAGTTAGCGTTAGGCCCCCTTATAAGAATAGTCGTAGGTTCAAATCCTACCCGCGGCAAACTTTATTTATGTTGTGTTGCAAGTTAGCATTAGAACCCCTTATTAGAATACAAATACAAATTTACCGCCAAGGGACTAGGACAAAGGGCGAAGCCCCCGTTGTTTGATTTAATCGAAGTTGATCGGTTGGTTGAGGCCGAGATGCATACGTCTTACCTTAAAAGCTAGTGTTAGACCCCTTATTTCAAATTTCCCACCATAACCATTACAGAGACCTGTATGTACTTTTAAAATATACCGCTAGGTGGCGACAGCTGTATTACAGAAAACATTCGTTAGTCTATGCACAAGTAAATGGTGCTATTAACAAATTCAAAATTTGAGCTCGTGGGGCACGACAAGGGGCGAAGGTCCGAGAGCAGGTTGCGAAACCCTATACGTGTCTTACAAGTTAGCATTAGGGCCCCTTATTAGAATACAAATTCAAATTTACAACCAAGGGTGTGAAGCTCCGAGAGCAAATTGCGAAGCCATACACCTGTCTTACAAGTTAGCATTATGCCCCTTATTTTAATACAAATTCAAATTTTCCGCCAAGGCACCACGACAATACACGAAGGCCCATGAACAAGTTCCGATCACGACATGAGGCGAAGACCCGAGAACAGGTTGCGGCGCCCTACCCCTGTCTTACAATCTGGGTTATGTTCGGGGAGGGATAGAGTAGGGGGGTGACCGAAACAGCCTTCGCCGAAAGCCTCGCGTCGCAAAATTTTACCTATATGAATAAGTTTATCGCTTTTCTTAAAAACAACGGTGAATGATTTCAGATGCGACTGTCTTCGTTTTAAGAACTCATATCCAAACCCTCTTGCTAAATATCCCGATAACCGCTAGTATGTAGCTGTATCTATTACTGTGATTACTTAAAGATCGCAAAGATCAGACCACCATAACTCGAAAAAAGTGTTACTCGCAATGTACATGCCTCGAGTAAATTTCTCGCTGTAGATTTATGCGTGGTGTAGACAGTTTAGCCGACACAGAACCTGTATGTAAAGCCGTCTCATGTGATAGCATGGCATGGCAGACCCTTATCGGTAAAAATTCGAGGATTAAAAAGATAGTGTTCTATTAACAGGCTGGTATACTTTAATTTGATTATAACTCCTTTTTTGACAGAGGTAATTCAGCTAAGATAGAGCTTGTATGCGGTATAGAGACAAAATCTAGCTTAAAGAAGAGGACATTTTTTCGTCGTATACACCGTTATATTGAAGATGCTATCTTGTGTATTAGAAAACATGCTACTGATCAGGAATTGGATAATCTCAAGAAAGATGTATGCAGTACAGGTTCTGGGATGAAGAATAATTGAAGACCTATGTAGTATTTCAAGTTGGTGTGGGGCAATTAGCTAATTTTAAGAATAATCCCATATCTGCGTAATAATAATAGCGGCAAATAAAGATTGTATATTATCCGCTACATGTATTTTTAAAGCATAATTACAATCGAATGAGTATTATTATGAAGCAGTATTATCTGTTTTACTTGTTAAGCTATATAATCGCTCAAGATGAAAACGGTTGATGCTGGTAGTGATGTTCTCTATGAAGATCCAGATAGGTTAAATTACGCTGCCCTTAATTTTGAACATAAGGGGGAAGTGCACCCATCCCAAAAGTCTTGACTGCCGAAAATTTCTTCACACTAATATTTAACATGGGGGATTATGGATTGCCTAAATTTGAGGGTGTTTTCGATAATTTACTGTAGCACCTTTTTGCGACCCTGATCTATATAAATAAAGAGCTTATAATCTGTATTATAAGCTTTATGGCTATAGTCGGGCCGCGTTTAACTTGTGTATGACTCATTTGTAACATTCATGTGGTTTAACATTTCCTAAACGTACGTCGCGACTATACCATCTGTTCATATAGATTTCTTCATTCGTTTGTATCAACGTATTTATCAACAGATGGCGCTCTTATGATACCGATTTGTAGTATAATTCCATTTTTTTGAACTTAAACGAAACCAAAGGTAAATGCATTACAATAATATGGCCAATAACGAACTGAATGCAAAAATGTAGCAATTAGACTAACACTGAAAATATTATCATCATAATAAACAAATCTTTCATATGCTAATTGTAAATTGTCATAACGAATTAATATACCCAATTTTATTAATTTTAAACTGTAATTTAGAAAAAAAGTCAATATTTAACTTTATTAATTGGTTCATAAAGTTTTATTAATATACTACATCGATATTGTACAAACATTTGAGAAATAATGATGAAGTACACTTTATAATTAACAATATTTGAAACATGCATTGCAACAATTAAAAATATTTACATTTACTTAAATTTGGAAATTATTCAGAGTTGTCATCACTGAAATCTTCACTGTTGTCCGAATTGCTTTCACCAACATTTATAATTAAAGGTTCAACATTGAAATCAAATGTTTGTTCCGTATTCCACCTTTCGAGCATACAATTTTCTGCATGTGTGATTGCAACTTTTCCAATAATCTGCATCGATTCGGTTTAAAGCGGTTAACCACATTTCTTGCACATTTGCATCATTAAACTCTAAGTTATTCTGTCCAATATTTTTATTATAATATTCCTTGCAATTTGCCCACACTAACTCAATAGGATTAAATTGACAATGATAAGGTGGCAATCGCAGTACCTTTGATTGAGAGTTGTTTTTAACCAATTCTAACAGCTCTCTTTTAAACATGTCGTTTTTAAAGGGAATATTATGTTTTTTTAGGTAACTGCAAATGTCTTCTTTCTTACAGGAAATAGTTGGAGTTTTTTCTAATACCATCGAATGATAACTAGCATTATCCATCACGATTAAACTTGGTTCACTCAAGTTCGGGAATAATTGTTCTTCAAACCATTTTGTGAAGAGTTCGCCACACATGTCACCATGATAATCAGCATTTGGATTTTTTGTTGAAAATAGTAGCGAAGAATTGGGTATAAATCCATCTTTGTTGCCTGCATTGAGTACAATAAATCTAAAAGCAGTTCGTTAAAAAAATTTAATACAAAATGAAATTTGTAACTAACCTTTTTCCTTCTCCCATCGGTTTTTTCTTAATACTTTTTGTGGTATTATCATGCCAACTTTTTTTAATGGATCCCCTACTAAAAATCCATGTCTCATCTAAGAACACAGGGTCATAATCTTTTAATTGTTTATTCTTAATGTAGTTTCTCAAAAATCTAATCCTACTTGTAGCAATATGTTCCAACTCAAATAGCCCCCTTCTGCCATCGTCTTTTTTAAAGGAGAAACCAATTGAATGCAGTAAAGCTTTTAAACTTGTTTTGCTGAAATTAAAAACGTCTGCTTCTGCTAATTCTCGTTTTAAGGTTTCAACGGTAACATGGCACCCTACAAAAATGTACGCTGATTATATCACATAAAATAAAGCAATGTTAAATTATATACGTTTTGAATGCATTTCATAAATCTTTCGTTTTACAAAATCTTTAATGTAATCGTCCACATCGCATGATTTTGGTTTGCTCCGTATATGTTTGGTAGATATTTGTGGTTGATTTGGTGCAGCCTCATTAAATCTCTTTTTTATAGTGGTTAACGTACCAGAACTTATACCACAAGCTTCAGCAGTACGCTACAAGTACAATCTTAAATGAATTTCTAATAAATAGTATTCAACAAAAATTCTACCTGCATAACAGAAGTAAAAGGTGCAAATGCACCTCCATTATCTCGTTCCCTTTCAAAATAACGAAGAACGTTCGTAACCACTTGCTGAGCTTCCAACTTCAGGTGTTTGTTTCGAAGCATTCTAACCTGTTTTAAAGAAAATTGTTTCAAATTGAATTGTATACATTATCTATTTACCTATTCAAAAACCGTTTATATGCAATTTAGTTTAAAAAAAAAATGTTTTGTAAGAAGTTTATGATGAATAATGATGAAACGGAATAAAAGCAGCAATATTTAAACAAACGTCAAGAAATCTGTCAAAAATTTGTACGTAGGTGTAGACATACGTTTCTTACAGTCCATATGCTGACTATAGCAGACGTACGTTTCTGAATTTATCTTACTCTACTGTGTAATAATAAAGTAAAAGAGCGCATTGTCAATAATTTGATTATAATAATGTACCGGCAGAGTCATACACAAGTTAAACGGGGCCCGACTTTTATGAATATATTTTACTGTTTTTTAAAGAAAGTATGACATCCCATATCAATATACAGATAATTTAACGTTCTCAAGGTGAAAATCGTTTAAAGCATAATTTGTAAAGCAAAATAATTATGTAACTTAATTAATCATTTATATGTATAATGTTGAAGGTTACAGTTTCGATGTTGTTATTCAGATATTGAAAAAATTTGAGCTAGCACTTAAATGCAGCCTTAAAGATTGCATAGAACATAATCGTTTAAGGCGAGTATTTAGTAACTTATCGTACGGCCGCGTACAGGAGTAGCTATTCGAACTTTATTATAATACTACAAGTTTCCCATTGGAGATGGAGGAAAGTACACCTATTTCATATTTAGATATATTATGTTCAAGTACTTCTGCGTGTACTGAATGAAAAAAAGTTTAAGAAAATTTGAGTTATTATTATATTTGTTTTTAACTATTACTGTAAAATGAAGGTCTACTAATAAAAATTTCCCAATTTTGGGACCGTCCAAATCTTCAGGTTTTTACTGCTTGCTAACCCAATTACCCAAAAATTTGAAGATTGTGAATACTGGGCGAAAATCATATAATAATAGATAAAAGTTGATATGCTTTTATTTATCAGATTTTCTAGACTTAGGCAACACATCGTTCAATCCCAGAGTTACGCTAAACAAGCAAATTTAGATAACGATCAGGTAAGAGGATTATAAATGTCCTTTGTTGTAGAAATGTACACTCGAGTGCTATTTATGGCTATTACACTGATCGCATGGAAACGGTTCGTATACAGTGTGTAAATAACGTAAGGAATAATATTCATATTTTGTTTATAAAAAAATGAGTAATGCTAAAACTTTGTTCAAATGTTATAAAATAGTATATTACATAACGAGGGTGGTAAGTAGCCTATTACGCACGAGTGCAAGATTACGATCATGAGCGAGTGTCGTAATATAAACGAGTGCGTAATAGGTCTTACCACGATTGTTAAATGTTTATCTACTCCTATAGAGTATACGAGGAGTGGTATATGGGCAATACGTACTACATTAAATTTATGACCATTGAACGTTTTATACACGTACTAATGTTGTAATGAACGATCCTGTATAAATGTATTACAGGATTTTATGGTTATTTCAATTTCCACATAGTTAGAGTATACGATAGAACTAGTGACGTATTGATGGTGACAAATACAACTCGTTAACCTACCATTTAAATATAAACCCAATGACTATTAATATTAGCTAATAATCATTGTATAAAATCTATTTCGCATCCATATAGTCGCTGCTATTATGGTTACTTTGATACAGCATAAAGTAAATAGTTACATTAATAAACTACGTAAAATTAATTTTATAAATTGTCAATATTTAAAAAATGAAAGGTAAACGTCGAAACATAATTTTATTGAACATATAAATGTAAATAACTCTTAATTAAAATGTATGGTAAAATTTTGACAATTCTTTATAATTATTGGTTGTTTTGTTGATTGTTTTAGTATGGCTGATGAAGTAGAGGGAATAGATATCACTGTGGGTACTGGTAAAGCTTCTGGAATTCTGCTTTCATTACTTTGAACTGCTTGCAAGATTTTATTTGCAGTTGTTATTTTGTGTAGTTACCGAGTCATCAACATAGCCTTCTGCGACTGTTGATGATTTCCAACCCCCGTGTCTTTTAAGGCCCATTACATCACCACCAGCATCTACAAGTAAAGTAGCAGAGGTTCTCCTAAAACAATGACCCGTGTATGTGTAGATGGATTCTCATGGGTTGACCATCTTCTGTCAGCTACCAAAACAGCTGCTCGTAAAATAGGCTTTTTGTACAGATCTAAGCAGTACTTTACCTCTCGACAACTCCTTCTGCTGTATAAGGCCCAAATTCGGCCTCATCTGGAATATAATTCTCACTTTTGGGTTAGTGCTCCCCTATACGCTCTCGATATCGTTGATCGTATTCAAAAGAGAGCGATTAGGCTAATAAATGACCCGTCCTTAACTTCTCACATACAGTCCCTAGAGCACAGAAGGATGGTTTCAGTTCTTTCTTTGTATTATCGTTATTACAACGGCTATTGTGCTGCTGAATTATATTCTTTGATACCATCTCGGGCTATCTTTGCGAGAAATACTCGGTTCGCTCATTCACATCATCACTATGCAGTACAAATCTCCACTTGTCGTACCAAACGGGCGCAATTCACATTTTTATACACGGCTTCCAAACTCTGGAATGATCTCCCTAGTTTCTATTTTCCTCTCACTTATGATATGAGAAAATTTAAGGTAGCTGTTCATAGGCATCTATTGGCAATTCATTATCCCTCTATCCATCCTCCTAAGTGTTCCTGAGTGCTTTTAGCACGATAGGCCTAATTTAGCCTGTTCAGGTCCACAATCATAAAAAAAAATTAGGCCACAATCTGTCGATGGGGTTAAAAAAAATGTAATAATAATTTTAATAACAATTATGCAATCTCCTTTGATAAAAACGGGCCCTAATAAATATCAATAACGATTAAATAAAATCTTTTTATTATGAAAAAGACACTTGTTATCTTTACATGTCATCTATTAATTCTTCCCCGTTATTAGAATATAATTATTATGACAGAGGCGAAGCCCGCAAACAAGTTTCCGTCTTACAAGACTAGGACCTCTTATTAGAATGCAACCCCCAATATATAAATAAATTAGGTGACTATCTGTTGATTGGAATTAAAAGAAATGTAATAATAATTTTAATAATTATGCAATCCCCTTTGATAAAAACAACCCTAATAAATATTAATAAACACAGATTAAATCTTTTATTCTCAGGTAAAAAAAAATACGACCCCCACGTGGGCATATATAAAAAGTGGAAATTAAGGTGCCCCAAGGGTGACGTCACAAAAAACAAAATGGCGGGCAAAGGTGCTCGTGTGCTGCTTATAATGTTAACGTATGTTTGGGCTTATAACTAAGTTTTCTAGACTTCTCTTTATTAATAACGTTAATAATCTTATATTTATCCCCAAGCTAATATTATTTTCTAATTTTAAGGTACCAATTACTTTTTCCGATTATGTAGATAAATTGATAATAAACATTTTGTTAACACTGTAATTTCAATTAGTTTTTATATGATATATATATATATATATATATATATATATATATATATATATATATATATATATCACTAACTTTCTGTATTCCAGAACACCTACCTCTTGCACTTCATACAGTACCTTCCTGAAGAAACCGTTTAGTTTTATTACAGATTACTAACACTAAGTTTTTAAGACAAATATTTACTTATCGAAAAAAAAGATGTTGATCAGAATTTTATTTTAAAAAGTACACAATTATTTATAAAAATCACAATCGTAAATTAAATACCCTGTTTAAAGTACGACTTTCGTCTCTATTATCGACTTCACTTAAGCATTATGAAAGCGTAAGTGAGGGCGCATCTACAGGCTCACTTATGTAACAGTGTACTTATTCTTGGAGATAATTCGTTTACGAATTTGCAACAAGAAAGAAGTCATATAAACATGGGTCCGATTCTCAACCGATACTGAGGTATTCAATTTTTCATTCTTTTTTCCAATTTTAGGGACATGTTTACATGTTGGAGTAAATAACTTTTACAGGAATAAACTTATAGAAAATATTGATACACCATTGTAAAAGGGATAACATTTTCCAAGAAGTTTGAATGATGTTTAACTTCGTGGTTGACAATATAATTTCTTTAATACGCCATTTAACGGGAAATTTTATCCCCTTTACAATGATGTATCGATATTTTCTATGAGATGTTTCCTGAAAAAGTTATTTATGTTAACATGTAAAAATGTCCCTAAAATTGTAAAAAATATAAAAAAATTGAGTATCTCAAAATCAGTTGAAAATTGGACCCAAGCTATGACTTTTTTGTTGGAAATTAATTAAAGAATCGTCCCTTAAAATAAGTACATTGATGCATAAATACAATGATGTATATTATTCCGATATCATTGTTTTAAACTGAACTACATTGCAATCGCTTACGGAATACCTAAGGGTTTATTCAAAACAAGTCAATACCTCACTATTATACTTAAAGCTTGTGCAGTGAAATGAATGGTTTAATAGAGAATTTTCACACCTTTGTTAATATCGGTGAAGTTTAAAAAACACGTTTTATCAGGATTTTCAATTTAGACTATTTGATTCAAATATGTACATAACCCCCTTTGATAATAATAAAAACTGTGCTAAATGACAAATGTAGTTCATTTCTCTTCTGGCGTGGAAAGATCTAGCGCAAGTAGAAGACCGGCACCTCACTTTCGATTTTGGGAATCACGTTGGGGGCCATACTTTTGACCTTGAGATTGAGACTGGTCTCGTAGCTGACCTCGGGTTTGACCTTGAGACTGGCCCTGTGGCCAGGCATTGAAATTGGCTTTGGGACCTGACCTTGGAGTTGGCCTTGGGCTAGCCAAGGTCAGAATCAAAAATCTGTTCAGCGGGAAATTTGAAATTTTCTAATAAGGGGCCCTAATGATAACTTGTAAGCCAGCTATAAGCACTTGAGTTAGGGTCTGCGCCTTCCAGTCGTGGCTCCCTTGTTCCAAAATTTGAATTTGTTTGTAGCGCCATGTAGTGGTGTATGGACTAATGAAAATTTTCAGTAACAATAATAATAATAATAATAATAATAATAAAGGTGGTAGCATCTAGCGGTATATTTCTAGGACAAATTAGGGGTTGTTTGTGGCGCCATCTAGTGGTACATTTTTAAAGTAGCGAGTATTTTCTGTAATAGAAGTTGATCATGCACGTCTCTCTCTCTCTCTCTTTCTCTCCCCCCCCCCGCCTCTCCCTCTTTGCGAAACCAGTTTACAGTTCAAAAATACTGATTTGGTTTAATTAATTACAGCTTGCTTGCTCAAAATTAGTCACAGCTCCAAATACCAAATTTCTGTAACGGATATTTTAATGGTTCATTATTACATTAAAATAAATAACTACAAAGTTTAAAACCCACAAATACGTACCCGTATAATGTTATTAATTAAAAATAACACACATCTTTATCTAATTAACTAAACAAATGAGTTGAGATCGAGTCTGTAAAATAACAGTTTACGCTATTGCAGAGTTGGTTTATGACGTCATCCTCCTATAAGCATAATAATAAATTAAAATCTTTATTGGCATTTTTGTGAACAGAACTGAACTCGTGTTTATCTTTCCCTTTCACAGACTTCTTAGAATTTATATAAAACGATGTTTATTATTTACAGCATACATTTAAAATAACTTTACCATATGATAAAATTGTTTTTATAGAATGCAATTATTATTACACAGTTACAGTACCTCATTAATATGAATCGGAAAGTAGAAATCACCTATTGACATCGTGTTAAATTAATGTGTTTACAAATATTTTTTTAAATTTTGCTACTGCAAAATACATTAAGGTCTAAATTAAATATTAGTTGAAATAACAATCATTTCTACTCTGATGCAATAACGCTTTTATATATAGGCAGATTCTCTTTCTAAGCGGTCAGCACCTACACATTGGAAAAAAATTATGCCTGATTTATTTGCATGCTCAATTACACACATGTACTTCACATTATATGGACTTTTACCAGCTGAGGTTTAATAGCCATGCTAATTAAACACTTGTAAATTTTAAAATCTGAATTAAAAGTGAGGTAATTTAGCTTATTTGAAATTTCATAGAAAGCATCACTGTCATCACGATTTTGAGATAGCCTGCCCATCTGGCAGCAGTTTCTTTCTCCCTATCTCCTTCTGTAGCCTTCCTTCTAGCGCTGCCGCGTTTAATTATTTCACTCTCTTGTAATTTTTTACTTCTTTTCTGTCCCCTTTTTTTTATGTACCGGGCATACTATTACTTCTCTCCCTCTCCACGGAAGCCTTTCCCTCTCCATATTTTGTTAATTATTTCCGTCATCCCTTTTGCTACCATTTCCCCTCCGTATACCCATTCCACTCCTTGTATCCCGGCTTCTCCCACCGCTTTACCTCTTTTCACTTATTGTATTGTCTCTCTTACTTCCTCTTCTTTTATTCCTTCTCCTTCGCCTAATCTATTAGTTTCCACTTATTTCGACTCAAAGAAAATAAGATGACTTATTACTTAATTAAAATACTTATCTTTTAGGTATAACATTGTGTACTTAAGTTATCAAAATAAATTTATTTTTTTATTTTGTCAAAATAAATTTATTTTCACATCTTAAATAACACTTAAAAGTATTAACATTTACTGAGGACGATGACAGTACTTGTTATCGAAGCGTATAAATTTATATAAATATAAATAAAAATTTACACGATTTGATACCTAAATGATAGGTATTTTAATTATGTCTGATAATCCTGAAAGTTTACATTTTCATACTTATTACTTACTCTGTATCCCACTGGTCGATTTTCATCAGAAATAACAGGAGTCCAGAGATTTAGGTGTAAACCCTTATGTCTAATTTTAATGAAAACGTTACAGTAATAGTAGTAGTAGAGCACTTGCCGTCATCTTGAATTTTTGTAACCTGGGGTACCTTGTTTATATGCCCACGTGGGGATAGTATTTTCACCCTTTTTTTATGACTTCTTTTCGGAGGTCATTTTCAACCCTTGATGAAATTTTCACCCTAATTAGAGCCCTTTTGGCTGTGTTAAGAACCTTTTTGTCAGTGCACTCCTTTTTTATGGCTTCTTTTCGGGGGTCATTTTCAGCCCCTTGATGGAATTTTCACCCTAATCAGGACCCTTTTGGTTGTATTAAGAGCCTTTTCGGCAGTTCAGCCCCAGGAAGGTAGGCAAATGCGTGCGCATACAATGTTGTGATTGGTGGTCCTAAGGACGGTCCCTTTTACCTGATTAGTTTCTGATTGGTTTGTAGCCCCACCCAGCTTCTGAGCTCTGATTGGAGGCTTAAGGCTCTGCAATGGTTACGGTGGGAAATTTGAAAATGTTCTAATAGGGGGCCCTAATGCTATCTCAGAAGACAGATATAAGAACTTGTGTTAGGTCTGCGCCCTCTTGTCGTGGCCCCCTTGGCTGGAAATAGTATTACAAAAAGGGGGCTCTAATGCTATCTCATAAGACAGCTATAAGAACTTGTGTTAGGTCTGCGCCCTATTGTCGTGGCCCCCTTGGCTGGAAATAGTATTATAATAAGGGGCTCTAATGCTATCTCATAAGACAGCTATAAGAACTGTGTTAGGTCTGCGCCCTCTTGTCGTGGCCCCCTTGTTGCGAAACTTGATTTTGCTTGTAGGGTCATCTAGTGGTGTATGGGCTACTGAATATTTTTTCTGTAATAAAGTTAGCGTCACTTAGCGGTATGACTAATTAGGGATTGCTGTGGCGCCATCTAGTGGTGCATAGACTAATGAACATTTTTAGCAATAGAAGTTGATCATGTTTTTATTGATCAGAGTAGAATTGTTGAAAAACAAGCATTATACAGTAATTTGATTACTTCATCATTTATAACTAAACATGTAGTGAAAAACTTATTTACAAAATCAAGCAAGACTTGATTAATAAATGCACGGTTTTTAGAATATAAATATGTCGGCGAGATGGTTCGTCGAGGGGGGCGTCGCACTGGAACGACACGTGATGAGGGTCCGTCGCGCTACGCACCCTCATCCCTTCTAATGTTGTACGTGTATGCATTTCAAAATTACTTTATTCATTATTACATATACATATTTAGTAGTTATTTTTGTAGCGAAATGCTACTTTGGTGATTGAGTCGAGAGTAGTTCGCGCACATGTTACAAACAAAAATTTTTCTACAACCATCAAAATATGTATATCCCTTAAAATTGTTTTAAATAATTTTTTTCTTGGATTTTTGCTTGATTCAGGACCACAAGAGTTAAAATACAATAATCTCATAGAGTTTACATGCAGTGCGCCAAATGTGTATTTCGCACACTATTTTGCGCACGTTGTTATGGCAATGCGCGAACCTCGTCATTTTTTGACGTTTGTAAAAAAACATATTGAAAGCGTCTTTACATCACACTTTTTGCTGAATATTTATGTTCTAGACATAATATTTGCGAAATACATATCAAAATTAACAATATATTACCACTTTATTTTCACCTTTCATACTTATTATTCCTTATCTACACTAATTACTCGTTGCTTCATGACACTCCTTGATGTATTGCTGAGCCGAAGTATCTTTATCATCCTATGCATTTCATAAAACCCTAAATCTAGTTTCATTATTTCGTTTAGTTTCCTTAGCAACTCGCCCAGCCTCTTCTTTCTCTCGTCTATACTTAATATCTCTTCGTTACTCCCCCCTCGTATCGGGCGTACTACTTTCGTCATGTCTGCTAAACTGAATCGCGCGCTCCCAAGCAGGCCTTTTACATGGATTCCTCAAACCGCTAACCGTGAAAATTCTTGTGAACTGATTCTATTTTAGATTTTTAAAGATTGTAATACCTTGTAAGAATTGTAGTACCTAAAACCTAACCTAAAACCGTGTGTTTATTTATTTCGGTCTAACCTAATAACGTAAGAAACGAGATAGAGACGAGAAGAGGCTAGGGGGGCGAGAGAGAGGGAGATCAACTTCTATTATAGAAAATATTCTCTAGTTTAAAAATACATCACTAGATGACGCCACAAACAATCAAGTCTGTTTTTTAAAAATAAGTGTAATCTAATTGGTGGGATTTTTGTCACGCGCAAAGAACATCATATAATTCGAGTCCAATTCACTTTCATAAAGGTTTCACTTATGCAGTACTGGTATTTTTTTTGATATACATTAAATGTACTTGAATAGTGAAAGGTTGTTATTGCGGTTACATAACTGTTGAAATCAGAAAATAATTACTTGATTTTAATGATGATTGGACGGCTCTAAGCACTTTGCATTACTCATATAGGTAAAATTTTGCGACGCGAGGCTTTCGGTGAAGACTGTTTCGGCGACCCAACTCCAACCCTCCTCGAACATAACCGGAATTGTACGATAGGTGTAGAGCGTTGCAACTTGTTCTCGAGTCTTCGCCCCTTGTCGTGATCGGAACTTGTTCGTGGGTCTTCGTGTATTGTCGTGGTACCCTTGGCGGAAAATTTGATGCTAACTTGTAACACAGGTGTAGGGCTCCGCAACTTGCTCTCGCTGTTTTACCCCCTTTTCGAGGCTCCATTGGCGGAAAATTTGAATTTGTATTTGTGTTTACACTCTCATTACTTATTGCGAGAAATTTGAACTTGTATTGTAATAAGGGGTATAATGCTAACTTGTAAGACAGATGTAGAGCCCTATACCTGTCTTATAAGTCAGCATTGGGCCCCTTATTAGAATACAAGTTCAAATTTCTCGCAATAAACAATCAAACAATCAGAATGTAGAGATTGAAAGATTTAATGAAACATTGAAAACAAAGATGTGGCAAGGGGCTAAACCCCGAGAGCAAGTTGTGAAGTCCTACACCTGTCTTACAAGTTAGCATTAGGGTCCCTTATTAGAAAACAAATTCAAATCCACGCCATAACCAAACAGAGACTTAAACAAATTTAGATTTACCGTCAAAGGGTCCACCTTATTATTAGAATACTGATTCAAATTTACCACCTTAACTCTCTCTCCCCCCCCCCTCTCTCCCTATCTCCCTCTCTCCCTGTCTCCCTCCCTTTCTCCCATCCTCCCTCGATCCCTCTCCCCTCGCTCCCTCTCTCCCTCCCTTCCTCCTTCCCACCTCCCTCGCTCCCTCTCCCCCCTCTCTCCTTCTCCCCCCTCTCTCCCTCCCCCTCTCACTCTCCTCTCCCTCTCCCCCTCTCTCTCTTAGGAACTGTATAATGATTTTGGTTGTTTATTATGTTGTATTTCTCGTGAGATTGTAAGAAAGGTCTATGAAGACCTAATTTCAACGAGATTGTTAAATAAATCAATCAATCAATATCTCTCTCTCTCTCTCTCTCTCTCCCCCCTAGCCTCCCCTCGTCTCTATCGTCCCTCTCTCTCTCTCTTATTTCTTGCGTTATTAGGTTAGACCGAATTCACTTACAATAATAAATAAACACACGGTTTTAGGTTAGGTTTTAGGTACGAATCAGTTCACCAGAATTTTCACGGTTAGCGGTTTCAAGGATCTCTGTAAAAGGCCTGCTTGGAAGCGCGCCATTCAGTTTAGCAGAAATGACGAAAGTAGTACGCACGATACGAGGTGAAAGTAAAGAAAAGGTATTAAGTATAGCCGAGAGAAAGAAGAGGCTAGGCGAGCTGCTAAGGAAACTAAACAATGAGACTAGATTTAGGGCTTTATGAAATGCCTAGGATGATAAGGAGACTTCGGCTCATCAATACATCCAGGAGCGTAATGAAGCAACGTGTAATTAGTGAAGTGGTACGCGTAACGAAGATGGAAGCTGGACCTGTTCGCTGCAGTCACGCCGACAACAATTTGAAGAAGCATTTCCCGCTGTTCATATACCATATAAAACATTTGTTAAAGAGAAGCATTTCACATTTTGATGCCCATAATTGTATCTGTAAGAAGAAGTCAACTGGCCGACCACAAGTGTTAACTAAAGAAACTGTAAATGATTTACAACAACGAATAGAACGAAGTCCTACTAAATCGTTGAGAAAATTAAGTGCACAATCAGGTGAGTTTCTTACACTTCTAAATTTAAGTTTTTTGTTACTAAAAACAAACTACAATAATTATTAATGCCCACAAATTGAGTGTTTAAGTTAATATTTATGTTCTTTAAATTTATCCTTGTTTAACAGCTTAATTTGCATACGTACCCTTACAAAGTGACAGCTGTACAACAATTGTTACCTGCTGATCATGGTCAACATTTACAATACTGTGAATGGTTCCACAATAATCTGAACAAAGATAATGTTCTAAATTTGACATTTATGTCGGATGAGACATGGTTTCACTTGTCTGGTTACATAAATAATCAAAATTTTCGGAGTTGTGCAGCTAACAATCCACACAATTTTGTTGAACACAATCTTCACTCATTGAAAATAGGGGTCTGGATTGCACTGTCAAGACGTAGGATAATTGGACCATATTTTTTTAATGATATAATAAATGCTGAACGTTATCCAACACACATATTACAACCATTCATAGAAGAGTTGCATGATGATGAAATCAGAAATGAGTATTTTCAGCAGGACAATGCACTGCCACATGTTGCTAATGCAAGCATAGTTTTTTTACAACAATTTTTTGATGAGAGACTAATCAACAGAGGAATTTGGCCGGGATGTTCGCCTGATTTGACGCCTTTAGATTTCTTTTTATTTGGACATTTGAAAAATAAAGTGTTCCAAAACCGTTTACATGCTTTAGAAGAATTACAAGAAGCAATTATTAGAGAAGTTCAAAACATCGATGGAAACACTTTGGTAGCTTTATTTGAAAATAAGAAAAGACGAGTAAATTTGTGTATAGCCAATGATGGCCGTCAGTTTAAAGATTTACTGTAGTTTTTTGTCTAAATTTATGCATACTATAAACATGGTTGAATAAGAATTTAGCTACACTATATTTTTTTATTTAACAATCACATTTGACTTTTTATCTAGCCCTAATTTATTTTTGTACATCTGATTTTGACAATACAATAGAGGCCCTGTTAGAGTGAAAGAATACACATCATATTTGCGGGAAATCAACTTAACCCCATTCTTTTTGGCTCACGCTGTATTTAGCAAATATGTCTAGAACATAAATATTCAGCAAAAAGTGCGATGTAAAGACGCATTTAATATGTCTTAAATATGTAATAATGAATAAAGTAATTATGAAATGTATACACGTACAATATTAGACGGGATGAGGGTGCGTCGCCCGCTCCAGTGCGACATCCCCCTCGATGAACCATCCCTGCTGCCGCTCAAGCGGTCGACATATCCTAAAAACCGTGCATTTATTAATCTAGTCTTGCTTGATTTTGTAAATAAGGTTTTCACTACTGTTTAGTTATAAATGATGAGATAATCAGATTACTGTATAATGCTTGTTTTTCGTCCATTCTATGATAAATAAGAGCGTTTTTAGTAGTTTAGTGGTTAGTTTTAATTAAGAGTTCCGTAACAAGTGAGAGACGTACATGATCACCTTCTATTGCAGAAAATGTTCATTAGTCTATACACCACTAGATGGCACCACAGCAATCCCTAATAAGTGCTACCGCTAAGTGACGCTACCTTTATTACAGAAAAGATATTCATTAACCCATACACCATTAGATGACCCTACAAGCAAATTCACGCTTCGCAACAAGGGGGCCACGAAAAGAGGGCGCAGACCTAACACAAGTTCTTATAGCTGTCTTATGAGATAGCATTAGAGCCCCCTTATTATAATACCATTTCTAGCCAAAGGGGTTACGACAAAAGGGCGCAGACCTAACACAAGTTCTTACAGCTGTCTTGTGAGATAGTATTAGAGCCCCCTTATTATACTATTTCCAGCCAAGGGGGCCACGACAAAAGGGCGCAGACCTAACACAAGTTCTTACAGCTGTCTTGTGAGATAGTATTAGAGCCCCCTTATTATACTATTTCCAGCCAAGGGGGCCACGACAAGAGGGCGCAGACCTAACACAAGTTCTTATAGCTGTCTTATGAGATAGCATTAGAGCCCCCTTATTATAATACTATTTCCAGCCAACGGGGGCACGACAATAGGGCGCAGACCTAACACAAGTTCTTATACCTATCTTATGAGATAGCATTAGGGCCCCTTATTAGAACATTTTCAAATTTCCCACCGTACCGTTGCAGAGCCTTAAGCCTCCAATCAGAGCTCAGAAGCTGGGCGGGGCTAAGAACCAATCAGAAACTAATCAGGTAAAAGGGGCTGCCCATAGAACCACCAATCGTAATATTGTATACGCACGCATTTTCCTACCTTCCAGGGGCAGAACTGCCAAAAAGGCTCTTAATAAAACCAAAAGGGTTCTAATTAGGGTGCAAATACCATGAAGGGTTGAAAATAGCCTCCGAAAACAAACCATAAGGCTGCCCATAGAACCACCAATCATAATATTGTATACGCACGCATTTGCCTACCTTCCAGGGGCTGAACTGCCAAAAAGGCTCTTAATACAACCAAAAGGGTTCTAATTAGGGTGAAAATACCATGAAGGGTTGAAAATGGCCTCCGAAAACAAACCATAAAAAGGAGGGTCAAGTGACAAAAAGGTTCTTAACACAACCAAAAGGGTTCTAATTCGGGTGAAAATTACATCAATGATTAAAAATGGCCCCCCAAAAAAAAAGCCATAAAAAAAGGGGTGAAAATGCGATCCCCACGTGGGCATATAAGAAATGGCGGCCAAGGTGCCCCAGGTCACAAAAATCCAAGGTGGTGGCAAGTGCCCCACTACTACTAGTAATGTTTAAGTTTCTGCATCTTTTAAAATACTGATACTGTAAGACAATCTTAAAGAATAAGGGATATTGACTAGCGAAAGTTTCATTTTAAGGCTGTGTACCCTGATCACCCATATATTTGAGTTGGTGTATATTGAATATAAATTCATAAAGGTCAAATGTTGTCAAGCAAAATTTCAGTACTACCGAAATGTAGAGATTTCTTAATAAATTCCGATTTACTGATTTATTTAAAATTGTAGTCTAGATTAGCCCAAAAAGCCTTCAAGATTAAACTTTATTAGGTCCGTATTTTATTCCACGTGCATGTATTATCTTTTTTTTTACCGTAAATTCTATTTTATCATTTCCAAATGATGGTGGGGATGTGTTATCCTCAACGGATGTTTAGTTTATTTAAAACCTTCGTGATATACGCTGTTCAACATCCTGAACATGAGGTACAATATAAAAATTTGTGCTGCCTTTCATAAACTTGTTTGGTTTTCCGCGAAGAAGTTATTTTCCTTTTCAGACGAATTTTAGAAATAATTATTATCATCGTCATTGCATATTATACAAGGCCTTTTTTAACTTGATTTCTCTTTAATTTCAATTCGTATCCCTTTGGGAACCACTTCAATTTTTTGAGAGAACTAGGACATACCCTGTGCGGGTAGCTCTTTTGGAACTGCTTTTAGTTTGACCACTAGGTTTCTAATCGGCGAAACCATGAAGTCTGCGTCGGTAAATGCTTAATCGTTGAATAATTAATACATTCCAATATCAGGCATACCAATTCTACAACCTCATAAATTGTGAATGTTTTGTCAGAATTTCCGCGAAGCCAAGTGTCGCATTCGAGTCGTAATAAAAGCTTTGAAGGAAGCGAAAACTGCAATCTTGAAAGGTTGAAGCTGGTCATGCTGAGGAGCTAAAAAGAATTTTCTCGCGAACTGCCAAAGTGTTTTGTACCTGTTGTACTATTTGAAGTAGTATCATGGAAGAATCACAACCGACAGAAGAAATCAGTGGTAGGTATGGTCGGAAAAATTGTCACCAGCTAACCTATCACTGCAACAGTTTCCTCACTTAATTGTTATAAACTTTTTTCCTTTTATGCTATTTGCTAACGTATTTCATATAATCAGTAAGTAATAGATTCTTTGTTTGATTGAAAACTATTGATTTCAGAGCTAGGCTTGTAGGAACACTGCATTATCAGATTGCTTTTTCAAATAATACCTTTTTAGACACCCCATATATTTTGTCTACTTTACCCTCGGACTTAGCCTTCATTGCCCAACGCATCTGATTTTGCTATATCCGCCCATCGGAAAGTGGCTATTTCTATTTTATTCGGTCTTCGCATCATGTAAAATAATTACTGGTCTACTGTATTTGAACCCACGCACTGAAGATTAATTTTTTCATTGATCTATACCTTCAGTAAAACAACGAGGTAATGACGAGTTTTTCACAATTTATAAGTACGTTACTAGACTAAACTATTATGTGCAGTAACTTGACTTTCTACTTACATTAGTCGAAATCACACGCAAACATTTCGGAAAATATAATCATAAAATGATTTTTACAACTGCACCTTAAGATACATGTTGATGGGGGTCCTAGCTCTATGTTCATAATCATCTCCTTAATGAGTCACGTTATTGCATATTATAGAAGATGTTGCGTTAACACATTGGGTTAGAATAACACTTAAATATAGGTGCATCGTAAAAATATACCAGCTATTAAGTTTACGACTAATAAACTACCTAGACCTCTTCTCAACGTCTGTTAAAGTAGCTTCACCTGTAATAATCTTGTAGTAGTCATCAATTTCTTGCTTGTAAGATCCAGATGGCTCGCTACACCAAACAAGTACGAATTATGATTTGTAACGCCGCGCCTTTATTCTAGATGCTACTAAAAACCCCGAATGGTAAAAAGGCACTACTTTCAATCCTCATTCACTTTATAATACGGACAGTCCAAAACGTCATACAAAGTCACAAAGTTTATAAATAACTTTCGATTGCAAGTACGGGAAGTGTTTTGTGCCTTTTTAATAATTTACAAGTTAAGAATGCTTTTTTAGCATGGCCAGACCGAACAAAATTGCAGTGGAAATACAAACTAATAATTTTAATAATCTTAAAAAATTCTATCATTGCAATTTCTAACAGTTAATTTTTATATTTTGACCCCTGATTTGACCATGTTTCAGATTAGATACAAAGTTCGTACAAATGGTGACCCTATTATTTCTTGATCCTCTTTCAGAATCTGAACTCAGATTTTCAATATTACTTAACATAAAAAAGCTACACACTCACACACACAGATTTAATGAATTCATATACCGAACTTCTGTTCGGTGAAAATATGTGAAGATTATTTTTATAAATTTTATTTAAGAATAGATGCATACAACGTTTCAAACTTAAATGTATAAGATATTACTAAAAGGGAGAAAACCTTACAATTTTTTTCAAACTTTTATCTTTGCCTAAAATGTTTTCTTCCCACAACACTACATAACAAACGTAAATGTTATAATTAAAAACTTAATATTATATCAACATTCTTAAATAAAAATAATTCAATATAATAACGGCACATATACATTTGTAGTACTCTACTGCTTTAATCTTTAACTATTTTCGTTTTTTTTGCTTGGTGTGCTTGAAGGACTGCTATAGCTTCTTCTACTTTAGCTCTTAAAGAGTCTTGATTATCGATCATGTGTAATAACTCTGAATTATCTATCTCCAATAACATACCGGTGATTTTTCCTGCTAATTCTGGATACATTTTTCCAACAAATGTAAATAAGCGTTCTCCAATAATTTGCTTTTGATCTTGAGGGTTTGCTGATGCTAGAGTATTAGCATTTAAAGGAATACTGTCACCTCCATTATTCAAATTCAAAGATAGTGGACGATTGATACTGTTCGGACTATTGGCAGTGTATTTACTATTAGGGCGAGAGTGAACTATTGTTTGTTGACCTGTGATTGGCCTCGCAATTACTGAATTGCGCATACTATTATTTGGAATTGAAGGTCTAGAAGAGACCCTATATGGAGCTGCAGCTACAGCCGGATAAGTTCCGTTGGGTCGAATTGCTGCAGTAGATGGCCAACGTGGAGCAGGTCTAATGTGATTGATGTGGTTAAAGAATCTTGACCCGTGAGCAATAGCCGGTAGAAGGTAAGGCATATTTGGAGGTCCATATGGAATATTTTGTTGAATACGACAGCGATGCATATACTGTGAGGCTAAATACGCTTTTCTATCTTCTTTTCTTTGAGCTAATGCAACATATAATGGTTTAGAACCTACCATCCTACCATTCATTTCCGTTACTGCTTTTGTGGCTTCTTCAGGTGACGTGTAGCACACAAACCCAAACCCTTTACTACGTCCATCGTCTAACATTACTTTTGCAGAAGTAATAGTTCCAAACTGTGAGAACTCTTTACGTATACGATTATCATCTATAGTGTCGTCCAAATTCTTAATGAAAAGGTTCACACCCTGGCATCGAGTATATCTTTCGTTTTTTAGCTGTTCATATTGACGTTTTAATTCACTAAGCCTTTCAGATTTTTTTTGAGCACGTGCAACGTATAAGGATTGCCCATTAATGTCTTTATTATGCATATCTTTCACAGCAGCTACAGCAGCAGTCGGGTTGTCAAATGCCACAAAACCAAAGCATTTAGATGAACCATCAGAATTTTTCATAACCACACAGCTAGTTATATTGCCATATTTTCCAAAAATTTCACGTAAATTTTCATCATTTACTTCTTTTCTAAAATTTTTTATGTAAATGTTAGAAAACAGTTTTGCTTTTTCTCCTAGTTGCTTTTCACGTTCAATACGCGGTATGAACTTGCCTACATATACCTTTTTGCCACTTAATAACATTCCATTTACTTTGTCAATAGCCTTTTTAGCAGCTTCTTCAGTTTCAAAATGCACAAATCCATAACCTTTGGAAGCACTACGGTCATCCATAGCTACCTTGCAACTTAAAATATTACCAAAGGCAGAAAAAGTGTCATACAATGCTTTATTATCGATATTTTTGTCTAAATTTTTTATAAAGACATTTCCCAAACCAGATTTTCTTAGTGATGGATCTCTTTGAGACCACATTATACGTATAGCTTTACCTTTTAAGAGATCGTAATTCATGGTATCTAAAGCTCGTTCTGCGTCTGCGGGATTATTAAAGTTTACATACGCATATCCAAGAGATCTACGTGTCACTATATCTCTGCAGAGCCGTAAAGATAATAACGGTCCAACAGTAGAAAATTTTTCATACAGCATTCCTTCAGTTATATCGGGGTGTAAATCGCCTACGTAAAGTGATGCCATCGGAAAGGTTGCTTGTTGTGCAGCATTCATGTTTGCGGTTACCTAAATTCACTTAATTTTAACTTAATTGAAATCCACACAATATTTGTTTGTTTTTTAGTTTTCAATTAAACTATTACTTATGAAAAATGCACTTTTGCACTTAGTTGACGGTTTTATTAAGCTTGCACGACATAATTAAATATTTTGTTTTTGTACCCATAACGACTAAAACAAAAACAGTGCCTTTCATCGATATGCTTATAATTTTTGAGTGCAAAATTGCAAATACTACTAATTTTTTTTTTTTAATTTCAAATATAAATGCCCATTCGCATCGAGCTAGTTATTCATTACTTATTCTTAATTTCGCATTTTTCCTTGCATCGCGGCCTAAGCATTTCTGATTATTAAATTAAGCAACCGAAAAGTTGCTTAAATTTAAGCCATGGAATACGGAAGCCCAGTTCTACTTTCCATTAGGAAATTAGTCGCGCATGCGTATTCATTTTTGACGAATGTATGCGTCATACTGTCGTACACCATAACCTAACATTCAGAAGTTCGTTTTGTACCGTTAGCGTTTGTTATTAAACTTGCAATTTTACACGATAATAACTATAATAAACTAAGAATGGATTAAATACATGATATATTAGAAGACGATTTAGACATGCGTGGAGGTTATTGACCTAGGATGCTTTACACCAGATCTGATTATTTTCATCCATGGACGAATGTAACTTTTTTAGACGATTTCGTTTACACAACGAACGTGTTTGAGTGCTGATTTATATAGAAGAGTTGGAACTCAAATAACATGTGTTTCTTAAATTGAAGGATACAGAATAAAACGATTGATCCTTACAGCAAGTGTTTCCCATATGAATCAGTTGTTAGTGACTGCGTTTTTATGCATCATCTGGACGTTTAACAGATGTTGTTGGAATACGTACATCAACTGCGTCAAAAATTTTACCACGATTATCTGAAGCTATTACAAGATTACGACCACACTTTATTGAAATACCTAAAAATACTGTTGACCTGCAACACATTCAAAATGAGGTTTTTTAGATTACTCATTTTCCAAGGGTAATAAGTGTAATAGATTGCACCCACATTAAAGTACAATCTCCAAGAGACGATGATTGGGAAATATTTAGAAATAAGAAATCATATTTTTGTTATGTCCAAGCAATTTCAAATACAATACAATATACACTATAATTATTGAATAGATGATAGTGGTTGTCCCTTGAGACATTGTTCAACACCATTGGCAAACCCACATACAAGAGCTGAACAATTGTATAACGATGCACACATAAGAACAAGGAAAATCGTTGAGTGACTGGTAATTGGAAATGCCGTTTCCCTGTATTGGCGTATGGTATAAGACTGAAACTACACAGTTTTTGCAGTAATTGTAGCTACAGCTGTTCTACAAAATATTGTACGTTCCATAAATGATATACAGCCACCAACTTTACCAGATAATATTCACGATGACAAGTTACAACAACTAGTTGCTAATGGTAGCATTTGTATTTGTACGGTTAAAGAATGATTTAATTAACAATTATTTTGCTAATTTATAAAATTTAATATGTTAAAATACAGTGAAAAAAACATAGCAATGATAATAAATATGATTAATTATAATAATTTAATCTGATCTCAATTTTTTTAAAGTTTCCTTTTTTATTTCTATATCTAGCAGCATTAATTCATGCTCAAGAGCATGATGTTGAGATTGCCACTTCATCTCTGCGTCTCCAATAGCTAACCTGTAGTCCACTAATTTGTTACACTTTTCATCCACTGCAGATGAAGTTAGTGCATTCACAACCATTGCAGAACATCTTCTACTTGCACTAAATTTTTGCTAAAGCAATTTAACGGTAACACCTTTTTAGAAGACTGTCATATTGCACATTTTGTTTACTGGAGGTGTAAGGTGTACAAAGATTCTCCACATCTGCTTCGATCTGCTTGAAATAGGCACAATAATATTATATATACAATCATTTATATATAATACGAGGGTCGAGCTGAATTTATTGAGAATAAGAAACACAGTTAATATTTTTTAGGACTATTTTAACTATACTCAAAGTAAGTCCCTTCAACAATAATACACTTGACCATTCTTTCTTTCCACTGTTTAAAAGCTCCCAACCAATCTTCTTTCGGAATGCTTCCAAAATATGCTTGAACTGCGGCACCAATCTCTTCTTCAGACAAAAACCTTCTACCCCGCAAATTCCTTTTAAGCCCAAAGAATAGCCAAAAGTCGCACATTGCTAAATCAGGTGAATACGGTGGTTGTTATTACTTTTATATTTTTTTCTGCCAAAAACTGGAGAGTCAGCACTGTCGTATGTGACGATGCATTATCATGGTGCAGCATAATTCCCTTGTCTGGAACCCTACTAAACACGTCAGGCAAACATTTTTCGGTATACCATTTAGCTGTAACAGTCTTTTGTCTTTCTAGCTTAATTGCCTTTACTATGCCTATACTTATGAAGAATACTGCATACATAATCTTTTTCATAGCTCGCTGCTTGTTTGTCATTGTTGGGAGTTTCTTCATTTTCGTAAATCCATACAACTCTCTTGGCAGGTAGGTACGTTAAAAAAGGGGTATATAAGTTTCGTCATCTTGTCACTATTTTGGAAAAAATTTGGTGTCCATTATTTAGGAGATTTAAAGTTTTGTGACAAATTCTTACACACTCTGCTTTTTGGAAATCAGAAAGGTGATGCGGCACAAAACAACGTACCACTTTTTTTAAATGCAGGTGATCGTGTATGATTGTTCTGACAGCTGAGGATCCTATCTTGAGTTGATGCTCTATTACCGCATAAGTGACTTTATTGTCCTCTTCAATTATTTTTTTAACAGCAGTAATGTTTTTATCGGTAACAACCGTAGGTGGTCGCCCTGCTCCTTTTTGATGCTGAACAAAATTCCTTTTCTGTTCAAATTCCTTACACCATCGTTGCCAATGAAGGTACTTGTTCACTAAAAGCCGAATCTAAACTCTCTTTACACTCATAAGCGCTTAAACATTTTTTAAAATCATGATTCGAACATGCTCTCTGATTAATTCCATTTTTTACTTGTAATTCCACTTTAAAAAATTAGTAACGAGTTATAATGAATGTAACTTCAACAGCAAAACTTCAGACGACAGATAAAGAATTGCTCTAAATAATAATGTATGTTTTGTATTTCATGGCGTATTAGATCTCTTATTCTCAATAAATTCAGCTCAACCCTTGTATATACCTCATTCAGGAAAAAGAAAGATTACAGTCATCTTCTTGAATGACTTCCACAATATAGCAGGAGACGACATTGGATTTTTTACAGGATTTCTTGCTGTTCCATTTACTGCAATACCTCGTCCTGTGGTTCAGATTTTTTAAAGTTATTTCATGACGACAGTAAGCATATGCTTTTTTTCTTGAGCAAACTAACAAAGTCGGAACCATACTCATTATTAAAACAGTATGTTATTTTTACATTCATAATGTTCAACAATAAATCCTCATCAGCGCATGGTTTGGGAACTTTGATCACACCCCCTCCTAAAATAAAGTTTACTTCAATTAACATATCTTTGATCTAGTGACAATTGGGAAGAAATGATAAAACAACACTACACCAGTTAAATATCGTTCCTTTGTTTCTTGTGAAACTGACTTCCGTATTTCTTTTTTTTATTGTAATATAGTTTTTTAAGGACTGCAAAGACCCATGACGTTCTGGACAAGTAGTATTAAACTCGACAACAACTCTGTCCCAAGACTTTACTTCATCTTCATTGGTACCGCTATCAAACTTCTTGTTTTCTATTGAGTCTTTGTATTTGTGGATGATGCTAAGCAGTAAATGTTTCTCGCTTTCTAGTAAAATTTATTTTTTTGATACCAGTCTACAAATTAAATATCATTAGAACATTGTAATCAATTTAAATAGTGTAAAAAAATACCCAACACCTGGTTCTCCAATTTTAAATGCACTAAACTAAATTATTACATTGTTGCCATACATACTAATTCTTAAACAATTCTTAGCTTTTATCAAATCTTGTTAGTGCACGGTACACTATATGTAAGGACTGCTTAAATGTAAGAACTACTTATAGCAGGTTTACACATGCATGGATTTAGTGGCGCCAGTGGTCGCTGGCGCGCCAGTAAAATAATATTTCACGTGTCAACCTTTACTGTCGCGCAATTTGTATCAGTGCACGCATGAACGAAAAAAGTTAGAGCGTTCCAACTTTTCATGCGCCAGTAGTGAGTCATGCGCCAGTACAAATAATATTTGCAAATGTAAATTTGTTCATGCACGCCAGTAATAACGTATCCATTGTGTAGGCCACTTTTGCGTTAATTTTAACAATCATATTCCTTCGCAATGAGTAAAAAGTGGAGTTCAGAAAAAATTATTCAGTTTTTGGAATATTATGAGCAATGTCATTGCTTATGGAATATGCATTCCACTTCATACAAGGATAGGAATTTAAGAGAGGATGCATATGAAAATATCGCAAAAAGTAAATATTGACGGTTTCAGTTCTTCTGATGTAAAAGCTAAAATACGTTCTATAAGAAATGCATATACATTAGAATTAAATAAAATTTCAAAAAGCAAGAAGTCGGGGGCCGGTGTTGATGATATTTACACACCGAAAATTCCTTGGTTTGCGGTGGCTGATCGAATCTTGCATACAGTAGTCCAGATAAGAGACACACAATCTACACAAATTGTAAGTATTTTATTTGTTTAAATATTGAATACATTAGTTGTGAATATTATTAATCATTTTCATTTGCCATGGCACAGCTCCTTCACCCATGAACCAATCAGCTAGATTGTTTCTAATAGCAGCTGCTGCTTTGGAATAATTATGGGTTTCATTTGTTACTGCCAGATCTGGCAAACTTGTACCTCTTATTTCGTGTCTCCAAGAACCATTTGTTATCGTTCCGGTTTCACAATCTTCTTCATCCACAGACCCTCGGGAAATATAGGTAGTAGTTGTTCTTCGCAGCCAGTTATGTAGTGTACAAGTAGCATTTACTACAGCGTCCGATTTTTCGGGACACAAGGCAATCGGTTTTTCAAATACACGAAAACGGGAGACGAGTATACCAAAAGCATTCTCTACAATTCTTCTAGCTCGTGATAGCCGATAGTTATAAATTTTCTCCTTTACTGTTAAAGGACCATGGTGCGAATACGGTTTTAATAAATATTCTTTCAATGGGAAAGCATCGTCTGCTAGAAATATAGTATTGACAGGAACATTCAATGTTTTATTTTCTAATGCAGTCTTTAAGCTTGACTTTGCAAAAACTCCTCCATCAGAGGCTCTTCCGTTTGCTCCAACGTCTATATATTGAAAGCAGTACTGATCATCTACCAACGCAAAAAGTATAATGCTGAATGATCCCCTATAGTTATAAAAGTTTGATTCTGATAGAAAGGGACACCTCAATACAATATGCTTCCCATCTAGCTCCCCACCACAATTTGGAAAATTCCATCGTGTACAAAAGCCTTGTATAATGTGCTTCCATTCTGATTATGTGCTTGGAACCTAAAAATGATAATATATTTTAATTCTACTATAACAAAAGGGTTTTAAATTCTAAATGTTTTTCAAAAACAAAAAAAAATGTCGTGGAGAAGACTTTGGATTTAAAAACCCCTTTTCTTAAAACCTTTAATCACTTCACTTTTAGAAGAATGGATTACTGTAAACGGTTATATTATATTTTTAGGATACAGAGGAGTCTGTTCGTGACAGAGACACCATACAATCAGAAACCGCTGATGTACAAAATACAGAAGTCAGTGATGTTGTGTCTACTCCTACAAGCACTCACAATAATATGCCAGTAAACATTCCACCAAAAAGGTTCAAGAAACATGAAAAAAGCGGTACAGAGAAAGCATTAGAGGAATTGAAAACAATTGCGAAAACTCTTAATACAACTGCACCAGAAGAAAATGAATTTGATTGCTTCGGAAAGTCCATCGCATGCCAACTTAAGAAACTTCCAGAGAAACTAGCTTTAGAATCAATGGCTTATATACAGTCATACTTAGTTAAACAACGGCTAAATTCGTCTAGACGTTTTGAAACTTTTTCATCTACACCAAGTACAAGTTCATCAAACATTATCTATGAATATTCAAGTAGTTCCTCACATGCTGGTATATTTTGTCGGAAGCTGTAGGTTCTATACTGAATGATGAATATTAATATTGAATATTGTGATTAAAACTATGTAAATGTTTATTCTCCTTATTACAATAAAAATACTTACTTTAATATGGTCTTTAAGTCCGCTGTAAATCGCATGACAAACTTCTGCCAAGAGCTTTATGATATTGTACTTTTTGGTACACGGTACAAGTATTGCAGAGCTGCGAAGGAATCGCCAGTTGCCAAATATCTCAATTTTATTTGTAATTTAAGTTCAGCAGATAAAACGTCCCTCATTGGGGTGTTCTTTTTTTCAGTATATGGTGTTACAAGTTGTAAAAGGTCATTAAAATTTTCCTTTGTCATCCGTAAATGGTTCCTGTAACATGCAGGGTCTTCTATTGAAAGTTCCCTCACAAGATTTTGACAAGCACCCAAACTTTGCCTCCGGGCAATCCATGATTTTACCCAAACACGACCTTTACGTTTATTATTAATTTTTCGTCGTAAATCATTAATGATATCATTAACCAACAAATTTGCTACTATTCGACAGCTTCGACGAAGTATTTCACTCGAGATTTCACTTGACATTTTTATATAAAGAGACCTCTTTATACAATCACTTGACACCTTGCATTCAACAAATGAGACTGGCGAGATAAAATCTAAGATGAGCGTGTAAACCTTTACTGGCATGAAAGTTAAACTGGCGTTAGTACTGGCACCACTAAATCCATGCACGTGTAAACCCGCTATTACTAAAGAATTTTTAAGTAAAACCGGTGCAAATAGCCATAAGTGAATGTCAACCAATCGCGCTTATTTACTGCGTAAAATTGGTAATTGGCAACAGCGCTACATGTTTTATGAGGTTATCTCGACACTAACCTAACTATTATTAATATCATAACGTGTTAGAATATTGTATGTAAATACAGAATAAAATGGGAAAAAAGAGAAAAATACGAGCTGAAAAAGATGATAATGAATATGACCCTACACCAAAACAATTTATTACCTCTCATATCAAAAACCAAGAGCAACGTTTAATCATCATTCTGGAAGAAGCTCAACTTGAAAGTGTTAAGGTAATTTACAATTTACAAACAAAACTAAGGAGTCTTTATTTAATCCGTTGCAGGTAGGTAATACTTTTGAGCTACTAAATTCAGATGATCATGCTCATGTACTCAAGAAAAATAATCGTGAACCAGGATCGTGCCGCCCTGATATTACCCATCAATGTTTGCTAATGTTATTAGACAGTCCACTAAATCGAGCTGGATTATTGCAAGTTTATGTTCACACATCTAATAATATTTTAATAGAAATTAATCCACAGACCAGGATACCTCGAACTTATAAAAGATTTGCAGGCTTAATGGGTAAATATAATTTTAAATAATTGAAAATGTATATAATCATTAAGGTTACAGTGCAATTATTGCATAAATTCTCAGTAAGAGCTAGTGATGGAAGTCTAAAACTTTTAAAAGTTATTAAAAATCCAATTACAAATCATCTACCTGTTGGTGTGAAAAAATTTGGGACATCCTTTTCATCCAAAAGGTTGGTAAAGTGTCGTGAATTAGTTCCAGAAAGCAATGACCCAATTGTTATTGTTGTTGGGGCTATGGCACATGGACAAGTTAAAACTGATTACATAGAAGAGACAGTATCTATAAGTAATTATCCACTTTCAGCTGCTCTAACTTGTACCAAATTATGTTCAGCATTTGAAGAAGCGTGGAATATAATTTAGTATTAATAAATTAATTTAACACTATAAATTTTACCTTTCACCTTTATTTTAATAAAATATATTTTACGTATATATTTTCTTAAGCCTGGAAATATTTGTATAATTCTATCTAAAAGAATCTGTTTCAAAGTACATATTTACTTCTTTGAGTATGCATGTTACGGGCAAAATAATTCAAACGATTTTATATTATTAAACTGTAATTAATGATGGAAGGAAGCTTGTCATTTGAAGTTTTTTGCCTGCAGTAGTATATATTTTGAGTATTTTTTGTAGATAATTTGTTGTCAAGATAATACATTAACTTTTTTATTTGTACAATGATTCATATAGTCGATGTAGGTCATCCCAAATTCATATAACTAAGACTATAATTACCATTACGGGAAAAATAAAGCATACATGGGATTTTGAAAAGCGGCATCAAGCTAGCAATAGATGTTTTTCAGTAAATTGTGGGATAAATTTAACCTTTTGGGTGAAGTTTCTTATAAATGAACTACTTGACCCTATCGTATATGAAAAATAATAATAAAATGATTAAGGAATGAAAAATAAAGGTAACTTTGGTGGTGTTTTTTTTCATAATTTTGAAAAAGTACTTTGACTAAAATTTAAAAGTGTACCCTCACCCTGTTTTGAAATTATGTAATTTTGTATACTGGTGCTTCATATATTTTAGTTAGTTATTCATAGTAACTTCAAATTAGAGCCCTGGTCAAAATTAATAGGACAATTTTGACCAAGCAAAATAAATTTGAGGTTGCCGATTCAGTTGAAATTATTCATAATCATATGGTTATGTACAGTAGCTTAGATAAGTAAGGGGAGATATGTCAAGGGTATACGATGTCTAAGTAGAAAAGGCAAAATCAGGTCGTTTCGAAAGACAAAATCTAAATTTTTGAGTTATACTTTGTTAAATTTTAAATTAAGCACATTGAATCAATTATGCTTACACTTTTAAGATGTTCGTCATCATTTGGACCAAAAGATGTCCAAAAATTTTATTCCAAGACCAAATTCTTTGAAAAAACCAAACATATTGTCTCAATGGACAAAAACTGGATTTGTTTGCCATCACTTGATATCAAACACGCCCAAAAACTTTGTTTATTTAGCAATTTTTCTTGATAAATCATACTGCTCATCTTTTGGAACTATATAACTTTTTCCAGGAATATAAACAATATGATTATCTTTCAACAAAATTAAATCACTCCAGGTAAGCATTTGAAACCTTTGACCAAATTTAAAATTTGGAAAACTTGCCCAGAAATTCTAAAAAGTAGTTTAATTACGTTTCGGTTATAGGCAAAGAATCATCGTAGTTGGTATTTCAAATTAATTCAACTAAAACTTTTCCTACGCAAATTATATGTACAAACAAAATTTGTTCCAAATATACTTTAATTTGCTTGAAAAACGCTGTAGATCTAATAATTATTTTTAAAAGTCTGAAACCCCAGGTCAAATACCTCGATATAAGTTGTCTAAAATTAAAAAAAAGCTACATTTCAAAAATCTTATACTCCTTTCAAAACGGTGATGTGCATTAAGAGCAAGTTTTCTTAAAAATTGCGTAATTCCAATACAGGAGATATTTAAATTTTATTCGCTCTTAATACGATTGCTAGTGAACCCTTTTCGAACATAAATAAAAATATTTGATTTACACGCCTTTGAATTCGGCGCTGGTGCATCAAGAAGCGCTTTCTTAAAAATTACGTATTTTCAAAACGGGAGGTATGTACATTTTTATTCGCGCTTATATTATTGCTATAGTGAATCCTTTGAACACAGTAAAATACAGAAATTTAATGTACGAGGCTTATTATTAAAGTAAGTAGCGTTTTAAAATAAAAACAAAACAGGAGGTATGTACATTCTTTCGGAAACGGAGTCTGCTTCCGTCATCAGGCTTAGTCCTGAGGATTGTTTTCGCACTTGAGTCGAATTCATACCTACGTTATGATTTTTTCTCAAGCACTTGACTACTCTCATATTCGAACTTGGTACCTTTCACTTACAAATCTGACACCTTTACCGCTGAGCCTCTGGGTAATCCAATATATATATTTTAAAACTTATACACTCAGGTGCAAAAAAACGGGCCACCTATTATTTTTTTGAAAATCGCCTATGTTTGTTATTTTGGCTTTTAGTTTACAGGTTTGATTTTTTATTGAAAAAGGACTTCCTCCTGGATTATGTGAAAAACAATATGATACTTTATTCTGGTCTTAATAAACAACACAAACAAAAAAAAAGTATGTGTATATTTAGCAAAATTTAAGTTAACAACAGTACCTAAATTATATGGGTACAGAAAATGAAATTTAAAACTTAAAATAGACTTCAATATTTCGTGTTACCTCCTCTAGACCTAATTATTGCTTGCATGCAGCGTGTCATACCACTGAGCTCACGAATTGAATTCTGCGGAATATTCTCCTATTCTTCTTGAAGAGCTACACGAAGCTCGTTTAAGGTAGTTGGTGCTATTGCACCAGATGTAACACGTTTAGCTAACATGTTCTATAGGATTTGCATTCGGAGAATATGCTGGCCAGTTGGTTTTTCGAATGCCAACTTCTCCTAATTTTCATTGGCATATCTCGCTGAATGTGATCTGGCGTTATCCTGCATCAGGACAAAGTCATCACCAATAAATGGAGCGAATGTAACCATGTACTATGTCAAAACTTCCTCAATATACCGTTGTGCCGTCAGTGAGATCCCGTCGATGAACACTAATTCTGTAGAGACCTGTATGGATATGCCTACCCACACCATTACGGAACCTCCGTTATGACTAAGCCTGGGGTTGAAAACACACTGCAATCGTTCGTCTCTATACTCGTTTCCTTCCGTCTCGTGAATGGAGAGAGAACCTAGGTTCATCGGTAAACAGTACATTACTCCATTGCTCAAGATTCCAGTTGATATGTTCACGAGCAAATTGTAATCTCGGTACCTGGTGACGTGGGAGTAGCTTAGGCCCAGTTTGGCCTGAAAGCTTTCAATCCAACTTTATGTAATCTTCGAAGAACTGTCCACTTACCTACCTTTTTACCACAAACCTCCAGAAGTCGATTTTTTAATCTGTACTGAGGTGAAATAACGATCCCATAGAGAGTTGAGAAGAAGGAATCTGTCGTCTTGGGAGGTGGTTCCCCGTTTTCTACCACTACCTCGCCTTCGTGTGTTTGCACCAGTCTTCCCAAAACCTTGTAGTACTCTTTGAATAGTAGCATGACTAACGTTGAGTAACCGAGCCACATAGCGTTGGCTTCGACCATCTTCCAAGCAATACTGCTTTAGTACAATCTTCAGAACTTAGAATCACAGTTAACAATTAACTAGTCTGTCACATTGACAACGAATTGCCTAACAACCAAAACAATTGCAAAACACAGACACTTCTTAATTGAATCAATTTTACTAAATTTACACATACATAAAGTATCATATTGTTTTTTAAGTAATCCAGGAGGAAGTCCTTTTTCGATAAAAAATCAAACGTGTAAACTGAAAGCCAAAATAACAAACAAACATTGCTGATTTTCAAAAAATTATAGATGGTCCGCTATTTTTGCACCTGAGTATATATATATAGATATATATATATATATATATATATATATATATATATATATATATATATATATATATAAGCTCTTCGCGCATTATTGGAATCCATATGGCTTTCATTTCCACACTAGCTTGGTTTATTGGATTTTCCGCTAGTGCGATGCAGGGTTCACCTTAGGACACAAAAAATTAAAGAAGGAAAAATATTTAATGTGCAACAGGGTTCAGCACTGTTTTCAATACGGGGATGGTGCATTAAGAGCGCGTTTTCTTAAAAATTAGATTAGTTCAAAACGGGAGGTATGTACATGTTTGGTCGCGCTTATACGATTGCTGGTGAACCTGTTTAACATAACAAATTACAGAAATAAAAATATTTAATGTACAACAGGGTTCTACACCACTTTCAAGAGGGTGATTGAGCATTAAGAGCACTTTTTCTTAAAAATTAGGTAATTTCAAAACGGGAGGTGTGGACCGGGTGGGCCATTAATAAAGGAGGCCAGCTGTATATGAGAAACTACGCATTACACAGTTTCTGGAAAAAATATTAATAGTAAAAGTGACCGACAGAAATTGCTGAAAATTAGTTTCAAGTTCCTGCGATGGCCGCTAGGGGACGTACGCGAACACCAAATTAGAGAATCGGTTTTTTTCTCTTCAATCGGCATTATCAAGATATGCGCAAAATAATTTTATTATAAACTACATATGCTTAGAAATATCTTCTTTTTTAACCTTTTTGTTCACTTGAAAAAATGTAAGAACATCTATTTCACTCCACCGATTTTTATACACTAAGTATCGTTTGAGAGAGGTTTCTTGGGTGCTTCTAATAAAATATTAACATTATCTGTTTAGTTTGTTTTACTAGTCGGTAGATGAAGTTTTGTGAAAAAGTCGTAAATGTTTGCAGTTTTCTTGAAAACTTTAAATGTAAAGGTATAATTACTTTTAACTCACGGAAAAGAGCGTGAAAAAATATAGAAATTGGTGAAAACCGCAAATCGATATCTTCTTTCGTTACAAAGATATGAATAAAAATAAACATAAAAATATATTTTACAAGAAATAGAATTCGAGAACACGTTTAACTGTCATAAATTATTAAAATTTAATAATTATTAAACCATTAAAACAATAGGAATAAAATTTAATATATTAAACGTCCCCTGGATGACGTATCTTTAATTAGAGCGGATCATAATAGTAGATTTCGCAACTAGTGCGCTGTTTACACATTTTTTAAATTATTATGCTCCATTTCGAATTTCCTTTTTATAATATCTGTGCGCTGAAAAGTGCTGATCTTGTAGAAGAATGGTGTGCAGTAGCCCTAATACTGAAGAACTAATGATGCCCCAACTGTTCAAATTGTCACCCGTAGTGTTTAATCTCCCTCACACCTAGGCAACATAGCAGTCTAGTACAAACAAGTAGGCCTTGAAAAACCAAAAATAACACAAAACAATAGTCACTTTAAATATTGCTTTGCGTCAAAATAATATTAGCTCCTTTAAAGTTTTTCGTGTTTCATTAACGGACCATTGATTTCAAAATGACGTTAATAAATAAAATAGCAATTCCCACGCTGTATATTTGGAATTCATAAAGGATTCAACTGTTGCTGCAAGAGTTTATACTGCGCGGTATCCAGAAAGGCATTATTACGAGAAAAGAGTTTTTGAGCGAATGGCGGGGCGTTTAAGAAATACCGGAGGTATTCAACGTTCCGTCTTTCCTAGACGTGGTAGAGGCCAAACTAAGATAAATATCATAGACGTACTAGCGTATACGAATTTTAAAAGACCATAGGTAGGTTCCTACAAAACATAATGCCCTGAAATATATCTTGTTTTATTAATATCGTTTAATAAAAAAGGTTTTATTTAAAACTTAAGCTACACCCATACCATGCAGTTCTCCATCAGTGATTAATACCCCTCGATTTTGATAAAAAGCTTAATTATTGTCATTGGTTGCTAAACATGGTAGCTCAAAATCCTAGACTATTATCAAATATACTTTGGACGGATGAGGCTACTTTTAACAGCGATGGGCACGTGAATTTGCATAACATGCATTACTGGTCGCAAACCAATCCTCATTGGTGAAAGAGGTGTAGCATCAAGGCAGGTTGAGTGTAAACGTTTGGTGCGATATATTGGGAGTAGTGTACAATGTGCCATTTATATTTAATGAAAAACTGTCCGGTCAAATTTATCTCAATTTTCTAACAAACGAATTCCCAGGTTGAGGTGTTTCAAGTGGTTGATGTAGGCAGTGCTAACACATAACATTTATTCAACTTAGGTACAAAAGAAATACACGTGTTGCGAATATAATAATTTTTATATATCTGAACATAGCTACTTACTTAATCTAATATATCTGCAGTGTTGCCATAACTACTTCTACAGTAAAGGATACAACAGTCCTCCTCCTTAAGATATGCATACAATTACAAATCTAAAACTAATCTAGGTTTTCTAATTCTTTTTGGTCTAACATTTACAGGAACACTTTCAATTTCTTTTACGTCATCGGTCTGCTCAGAAATCTCAGTTTGGTCAGAAAATTCAGATTCTGGTACATACCCGATCTTATCGTTACTACAACTAGGTTTATCAATGACTACAGTGTCACCCTTGTTGTTAAATTTTATTATTTGATTAGTATGGCGTTTACTATAGAGATTAGTATCAAAAATATAACATTTGTACATTCTAGATCCCATAAAGCCTTCTATTCGCGCCTTTGTCCACTTATCACCCTTTTCTCTAAAGTCCCTAACATAAACTACTTCCCCAATCTTGAATGTTTTAATATCCTTATCATGATGAGCATCTTCCCCTTTTTTATCAAATTTAATGAGATCAAATCTCATTCTTATATTCTTTCCAAATATTTTAACAGCAGGTGATTCACCTGTACTTGAATGCTCAGAATTCCTATACCACAACAAATACCGTGATAATAAGGTTGAAATTGAATCACCTTTATTCTTTGAATCCGCAAGAGCTTTCTGTAAACCTTTCTTTATTGATTTGACAGTGTTTTCCGCTGCACCATTACTAGAAGGGTGATAATAGGGTGATGTAATATGTTGAATTCCGTTTTTACTAAAAACTCTTCCATACTTTTTGAAACAAATTGAGTTCCATTATCTGAAACAATAAGTTTGGGAATGCCGAAGCGAGCAAAAGTTTCACGAAATTTTTCTATTGTCATGTTTGTGTTGATTGAACTTAATTCAAAAATTTCTGGCCACTTGCTGTAAGAGTCTGTTATTATGAGAAAATATTGGTTTCGAAAAGGACCAGCATAATCAACATGGATTCTTTCAAAAACTTCGGTTGTTTTTGGCCATAATTTAGGAACTACACGCTTAGGTTGATCTCTCGTACTTGCACAAACCTCACAAGATGAAATCATATTGCAAATATCTTGGTCTAGTCCAGGCCAGTAAAAGTAAGACCTTGCTAAACTTTTGGTTTTAGTAATACCTGAATGAGAAGTATGTAACTCACGTAGTATAAATTTCCTACAACTACTTGGAATTACAAGTTTATGTCCTAACATTATTAAATTACCTTCTATATTTAATTCTGATTTTTTGTCAAAATACTTTTTCATATCGGTATTGTCTTTACTAAGGTTAAGATATTTTGGCCAACCGTTTTGAATGAAAGAAAATACTTGACTTAATACTTCATCTCTCTGAGTTGCTTGACTTAATTGATCATATTTAACAGGAGTTTCTAATGTAATAAAATGCAAATAATTACTGCACTCTAACTCATAATCATCTATATAATTAAATTCAAGCGGGAGTCGAGATAAAGCATCAGCATTAACATTGTTTTTTCCTTTAACATAAGCTATATCGAAATCAAAATTATTTAAAAATACAGCCCAACGCTGCAATCTTGCTGCAGCTACTAGTGGGATAGACTTGTTTTTTCCAAAAATAGACAAAAGTGGTTTATGATCTGTGGCTAATACAAACTTATTACCAAGTAAATATTGGGAAAACTTTTTAACAGCATTAACTATAGCTAAAGCCTCTTTATCTATAACAGAATATGAAGTCTCAGCTTTAGTCAGCACACGTGATGTAAACGCGATAGGCTTTTCATCTCCATTATCATATAAATGAGATAAAACTGCACCTATCCCATATTGAGATGCATCACATGATAATTTAATTTTTAAATCAGGATTAAAATGAGTTAAGACATTGTCAGACAATAATTCTTTCTTAATTTCTAAAAATGCATTCTCACAACGCTTTGACCATTTAAATTTAACATTTTTTTGTTCTAGTTCATATAACGGTGCCAAAATTATAGCTACATTTTCTATAAACTTCCCATAATAATTAACCATTCCGTTAAATGCTTTCACTTGAGTGACATTAGCGGGCCTAGGTACTTCCTGAATAGCTTTGATTTTATTGTAGTCTTTATGAAGCCCATTTTTATCAATTATATGACCTAGGTAACTAATTTGGTCCTGAAAAAATATACATTTATTTAGATTTAAAGTGATACCAGCATTATACATTTTTTTTAAAACTGCATCTAGATTTAATAAATGTTCTTTTTTGTCTTTTCCAGTTACATCATCAAAAAACTACAGACTCCTTTTAAGCCTTGTAACAACTTATCCATTTGTTGCTGGAAAATACCACATGCTGTTTTAATGCCAAATGGTAACCTTTCAACTAAATATACCCCCTTAGGCGTGCTCCACGCTAAAATTTGTTTTGATTTTTCATCTAGAGATAATTGGTTATACGCCATGGATAAATCTAATTTAGAAAATGACGTTCCTCCCCTTAATGCATTGAATATTTCGTCGACTAATGGTATAGGATAATTAAAATTTTCAATATATTTGTTAACAGTAACCTTATAATTAGCGCAAATTCTAACTGTACCATCCTTTTTTAAAACAGGAACTAATGGTGTACCCCATTGATTATTGTCAACTTTAGTAATAACTCCTAATTTTTCCAATCTTTCTAACTCACTATTAACTTTTTGCTTAAAAGCATAAGGGACATTGTAAGGCTTAACGAATATAGGTGTAACATCTTTTACAATCTTTATGGAAACTTCACAATTTTTAAGTTTACCCAGTTTCTTGCTAAACATCTCGTTATAATTTGACAAAATTGTTTCTAAATTTTCATTGTAATTGTCAGACAATTTATTCAAGCAATCACCATTACTTTGCACCTTAATTCCTAACTTATTTAATAAATCTCTCCCTAAGAGAGGTGATGCTCCATTTTTTATAACTAAAACATTTGATGCAACAACAAACTGATTATGTTTAAAATTTAAGTACATTGATCCTAGTGGAATGATTTCCTTACCATCATAACATTTCAATTTAGTATTGGTCTGAACTATACTTAAATGAGAAAAATATTTAGCATACAAGCTCTCCGGAATAACTGTTAAGCTTGCACCTGTATCAATTTCAAATTCCATTGGTACATTGTTAACATTAATAGAAACTTTAATAGGTAAAGTGTCTGAATCATCTTCAACACTAAATAAATTATATAAAGATTCACCCATTTCATCATCTAATGCTAAAAAATTTTGATCTTTCGATTTACATGCACCTTTTATATGACCAAAAGAGTTACACTTACTGCATTTAAACTTCTTATACTTACAATACTTAAAATTATGCCCAGATTTGCCACATGCATAACATTTTGGATCTGGTTTATCTAAAATAGAAGAAACGCTGCTATTATTAGCTTCAGGCTGTCTTCGATTCAGAACTGTGTGTTTTGCTTTTAATGATCCAGATTTCTCTTGTCGATTGTTGAAGGATTTTAAGGCAAATGTTTCTTCAACTTTTATCTTTGAATTTAAAACAGTTTCCTTACTTATAGCCAGCTTTTTCACGTCCTCCAAAGTTTTAGTTAAACAATCTTCTTCACAGAGTCTGTCTAAAATTTTTCCTGGATGTAAGCCAGTGACAAACTTGTCTTTGACTGTGTCTTCCAACCTAGTCCCGAAACTACAATTGACGGCTAATTTTTTTATTCGCACAAACCATTCACTTATAGATTCATTTCTGTTTTGCCTTGCATTATAAAATTCACTCCTCTCCTTAAATATCGATACTGCCGGTGTGTAATGTTTCTTCAACATTTCACATAATTCGGTGTACGATTTATCCTTGGGTAAAATAGGATCGCAGAGATTTCGGAGAACCTTATAAGCAGGTGTACCGACGACTGTTAAAAGAATTGCCACCTGCCTTTTACTATCATTTATAGCATTGGCTAAAAAGTACTGATCCAGCCTTTCCTGGTACAGCATCCAGTCATCTAAAGGGTTGAATTCTGTTACACTTCCCACTATGGCTTGACCATAAGCAGTAAAAGTTTGCTCGGTTGACATTTTCCACGTACAAAGAAAATATATTTTATTTACTTAAAACAAAATTGTAACCAATTTTTATTCGTCGCCAAATGAGGTGTTTCAAGTGGTTGATGTAGGCAGTGCTAACACATAACATTTATTCAACTTAGGTACAAAAGAAATACACGTGTTGCGAATATAATAATTTTTATATATCTGAACATAGCTACTTACTTAATCTAATATATCTGCAGTGTTGCCATAACTACTTCTACAGTAAAGGATACAACACAGGTCTTTTAAAAAACGTGCCATTAGAAACACACCAAAACATGTTTTTTCAGCATGATAGGTGTCTAGCTCGTTTTTCGACAAATGTCCGTCAATTTTTGGACAGAACATTGCAGCTCTGCATTGAGCCGGACTGGCTAGAATTTGAACATTTAAGGCATTATTATTTCTTCAGTACTAGGATAATTGCACACCATTCTTTTATAACATTTACACTTTTCAAGGCTATAGATAATAATACAGAAAGGAAACTCCTAATGCGACATAATAATTTAAAAAATAAATTCTATTTTCCGCTCTAAATTAAACATATCGTATTTTTACGTCTATTCTTATTCATATCTTCGTAACGGAAGAAGATATAGATTTGTGATTTTCACCAGGTTCTGTATTTTTTCACTCTCCTTTTCGTAGGTTGCCACTGAACTGAGAGAAACTTTTGTGGCACCAAATGTTTCATCTTTCAGCTACAGTAGTGTATATGTAGGATTTAAAATTTTTAAATAATTTAAAACATTGAAGACAACTTCTCGCGTTCGTCCACGTTTTCCTACAGTAGAAGTCATTTCGAAAATAGTGCTTTACGAAAGACAGATGTGAAAAGAACAAATGAAATAAGCATAAAACATTCCATTGTCGATATGTATATGCTTCTGATTAATTAGTAATTAAGATATGTAATTTAGTGAAAGTTAATACTCCTATTCTATCAATCCAAATTAAATAAATTATCCGTTTAACGTTCTTTATTACGTACTTATCAAATGACTGCAATTAATTTAGTATGAAAATGTAAACTTTCACCATTATCACACATAATAAAATACTTGTCTTTTTTGGGTTTTTAAATGGTGTATTTTAAATTATACAATCTAAACGTTTCGATAACACTTACAGTTATCTTCGTCAGTAGTAATATCTATTAAAATTGTTAAAGATGTTGAAAACAATTTTGTTAAAGTTGAAAAATTATCGTAACTTAAATCCTAAATCCCACCTAACCGACCTTCAAGGCAACCTAATCTCCGACCGAGGAAAGGCGATTTTTTCGGTCTCCACCTCCAATTCATTTTCCGATCCCCAGATGACCCCCAATTCTACAACCGGTTCAAGGCACTCCTTGAGAGTCGCCTTGAAGAGTTCCAGAACCTTAACTTTCCTGAAATCCAACTTGATAACGAGAATCCTTTCTTTGCCCCCATTACGCCCGACCAGGTGAACTCGTACTTCAAAAAAGGCCAAAATTCAGTCCCAGGTCATGACGGCCTAATTGCAAAATCCTCCGGCACCTACCTGACCCAGCCCTCCGATTACTCGACGGCATTTACAATAAATGCCAAATCCTATCCTACTTCCCGACGGATTGGAAATCGGCCTTCACCGTCATGATAACCAAACCCCACTCCGACCTAACCAGACCCTTCTCCTACAGACACATTTCCCTCCTGAGTTGCCTCGGAAAATGCTTTGAGCAAATTCTGGCCAAGCGACTCAGAGACCACCTAGAATTCAATGATCCCAACAGCCAATTCGGCTTCCGTACGAACCGAACGTGGCACGATCGCTTTTGAAGCTGCTTACAGAGACCACCAGGGCATTCAATCACCACAATGCAACCTGGCTGTGTTTCTGGACATTAAGCAAGCATTTGACAGGGTCTGGAATACCAGACCCCTTTTCTAAACTCCTGCTCTTATACCTGACCAATCGGTCATTTCGTGTCAAAGTAGGAAATACCTTCTCCGATCCTTTTCAACCTACAGCAGGCGTATCGCGAGGTTATGCCTTAGCCCCGATCCTTTACACAATCTTGGCATCCGACATTCCCGAAGTAACACAACCCAGAGTAGTTGTAACACAGTTTGCCGATGACACTGCCTTCTGGACGGTTAATTGGAATAGCAGAACGGCCCCCTGCCTTAAATCTAAAACCCTCTGGAACTTATCCAACTGGGCTAACCGGTGGAGAGTCTCCGTCAATCCCACCAAAACCCAAACAATCCTCTTCCGACATCATAATTACACCGAAGATAAATGTCCAAAGCTAGCCGACCGGAATGTTCCCCTCTCACGAAATCAAGAAAGACTCCCACTCCAACGGGAAGTCACTTATCTAGGAATACTTTCCCTCTCCCCCCTCTCCCTCTCCCTCTCCCTCTCCCTCTCTTTTTCTAAAATATCTTCAAATTTGCAATACAAAATATCACTTATGAAGATAAAAACTATCCTATCTTTTAAGTTTGACCAAACAATACACTTTTACAAAATTTCATCTGAATATTTTCAGCCGTTTCCGAGATTAGCGTAAAGGAACATTGCGACACGAGATTTATATATTTATACAGATATATATATATATATATATATATATATATATATATATATATATATATGTGTGTGTGTGTGTGTGTGTGTGTTTATATATATATATATATATATATATATATATATATATATATATATATATATATATATATATATATATATATATATTAAAGGTTTGTACAAAATATTAAGACAAATTTTTGAGACTAAAATGTGAGCATCTAGCCCAATTTGCCTTAGTCCAAAAGTTGATAGTTTCAGAAATATAGGATATCAAAGTTATTATTTTTTTAAACTCTTTTAAATATCGATCTTAATAATAACAGGATTTGCATGAAATTTGGTATCTTGAGGTTTTCTATGATGAGAAATTCAGATTTGATCATAGTTTTGATTTATCTTCCATAGGGCGCGACTAGCAGACCTTTGCCTGCATTTAAAGCTCCATAACTTTTTTCTGCCTCAGTATATCAAATTTGTTGTCAGAAATTCTTATTCCCTGATATGTTTTCTTAAAAAAGGTATACCTTGTAGATGTTGCTTCGAGGTATCCGTTTCTGTGATAATCAAATTTAAATGTTTCATTGCGTACTAAAGTTCATCATAGCAACGACTAAACATTATTAAGTATTGTCATTAGTCACAAGAGAGTGCTGTCAAACAATTCAGTCTGACAAATTTTTACTGTAATTTTAATTTCCTTCTTCAATTTTTCGCTATGGCCGTACGCTACACTAACGCGGAAATGATCGATATTAGTTTATGATTATTGCCAAGGAAATGGTCGAGAATCGGTCAGAGTATGCCACGAAAGATTTCCAAATAGACGCGTTCCAAACCATCAAACATTTGCCTCTGTTGAAAGGCGTCTTCGAGCAACCGGTAGTTTTGCTCCTGCTACGGTTGATTATGGACGGAATCGTACTATTAGAACATGAAAGGTTGAGAAAGAAATTTTGGAACGGTTGGAAGAAGATCCGAGTCTAAGCACCAGGCATATTGGTTTGGAACTTGGCGTTCCTAAGGATACGGTTAACAGAACTTTAAGAGAACAGCTGTTACATCTATTTCACCTCCAAACAATACAAGAGCTTTTACCTAACGACCCCGAATCAAGACTATGCTTCTGTTATTAATGGAAGAATGAAAATGATCCAAATTTACATAGAAAAATTTTATGTACTGATGATTCCTGTTTTACAAAAAGGGGTATGAGAAATACATAATGAACGAAAACCCGCATGCAATAAAGGTTGTGCATTATCTATGTGAATTTAAAATTAACGTGTGGGCAGGAATTATTGACAGTTTTATCATAGGTCTACACCTCGTCTGATGAACTTCCACTAGTTGTTGGGCAAAATACGTGGTTCATTCTCAGAAATAACTTAAAATGAGAATTTTCGGGGTCGATGGATCGCCAGAGGAAATGACGCTCCTGCAGATTGGCGACCTCGCTCACCGGATTTGACACCCATGGATTACTTTTTATGGGAAACACTTAAAGACACTTCTAAACCAATAAACTCCGAAGAAGAATTGTGGGCACGAATTCAAAATTCAGTAAACATTTTACGGTTAAATTCAGAGATGATGGGTAGGATGCAGAATCAATCTTTGCCTACATAAAAACGGGGGTCACTTTCAACATTTTATTGTTGACTTTGTATGTGGTTCCTCTTGTTCTTTGCCAGTTCATTCTTACATTCTTATGTTGTGTAAGTTCTGTGGTTGTTGGCCGGTTGGTTCTTAAACACGCTCCAAACTTATTGGACCAGTCCTTAGCCTGGATGAAGTCTGAAGGAAGGCTATTATGAATTCTAGTACGCAATGAAACATTTAAATTCGATTATCACAGAAACGGCTACTGGAAGTGATATCTACAAGGTATACCTTTTTTGAAGAAAACATATCGGAGAATAGTAATTTCTGACTAGATATTTGATATACCAAGGCAAAAAAAAGTTATGATGCTTTAAATGTAGACAAAGGGCTGCTTGTGACGCTCACTGGATATATCAAAACTATGATCAAATATAAATTTTCCATCATAAAAAACTTCTAGGTTTCAAATTTCATTCAAATCCGGTTATTATTAATATACATATTTAAAAAAGTTAAAAAAAAATAACTTTGACACCCTGTATTTCGGAATCTATCAACTTTTGGGCTAAAGTAAATTGGGTTAGATCCTCATATTTTAGTCTCAGGAATTTGTCCTAGTATTTTGTACAGACCTTTTAGGAACACCCTGTATACACAAGTTGGTCGATGTAACTAAACCTACTTTAAATTATTATAAGTTTTTGTTATGAACGAATAAGTTCAAGGTAAATATGTAATTAAACCTACTTTAGTCTCAAAGTTGATAATAACTGGGCTACAGGGTGTCAAAGTTGAATAAATAAATTAGATTTTCTTTAGTATCTTTCTCATAATTCGAGGTAAATTTACGAAATTTGGTGTACAGGAGTTTATTCAAATTTGTGAACGATTTTGTTGTATCTCCTGGAGGGCGTTACAAGCGACGATTAGGAAACCTTAAAAACACTATAACTTTTTTGTCACGGTGTATGTGATTTTGGGCTTGATAAATCTTTTTCTCTATTTTTTTCAGTTAATAAAGGTATACTTTATTAAAGTCGCTAGGAGCAACCCTTTTCAATAAAAACGCATCTGAAGCTGATGACGCATGTAAATTGTCAAAGTGAGTCGAAAGGTATTACAAGGTGCTGAATTTTTTTAAGATTTTGGCAAACGTAAAAGATTTTTATTTGTTTGACACATTGTGAATTCAGGCACACTCTCGGTATTTCCTTGACAATATCCAAAAACCAATAACATATCGATATATTCTACATAGGCATATTGCGTATTCAGGATGCAGAAAATAATCTTTGAGATAATGAAGAAAATATGCAAAGGGTTAATTTTAATTTTCTGCGTCGTGTAAATCTTTGCATGCGTGAAAACAGCGGCCATTTTGAACAGTTTTTATGACATATTTTTGCATTTGCATTTAAGTTTTTAGTTTAATTTTTGTGTTAAAGTTGCTCTTATCTTATGTTTTATCCTTAAAAACAAGGAAGTAAAACCATAAAAACAAGGAAAAATCTTTTAGGTTTGCCAAATTCTTCAAAAAGAAATTGAATTACCTTGCGACAGCTTTCGACTCACTTTGACAATTTACATGCGTCATCAGCTTCAGATGCGGTTTTCTCGGAACGGGTTGCTTCTAGTAACTTCAATAAAATATACCTTTCTTAACTGGAAAAGATTTATAAAGCCCAAAACAACATACACCGTGGCACAAAAAAGTTATGGCGATTTTAAAGTCTCCTAATCGTAGCTTGTGACAACAAAATCGTTCACAAATTTGAATTTCTCATCCCAAGAAACCCGTGAACCAAATTTCGTAAAATTAGCTCGAATTAGTCGATAGATATTATAGAAAATGTGATTTATTTATTCTATTTTGACACCTTGTAGCTCGACCATTATCAACTATGTTTAGTTAAATCGACTTATTTTGAGGTGTACTCTTTGTGGAAAACAATTGTAAAGACCCTTCCGGGACACCTTGTATATAAATTACTCCATTTTAACTTAAAAATTTAAGGAAACATTTGAAATATCCAGTGATATCTACTTTCAACACACAAGAAAATAAGAATTATATATAATTATAATAAGTCCTTAATGTTCAAAATATATTCACTATCGCAAAATCAAACAAAAAATAAACCAGATCGTACGTCCAAACGTCAAAATTTTAAAATTGGGAATAAAATTGCTACCAATATTAAAGAATAGGGATGTAGTATAAAGAGGATGGTGTGCCGTGTTTTGACGAAGGCATTTTTATAGTTGCATTTAAAAAATGGACATAAAAAAAAAAAACTAAAATCTACGGTAACCTAGGTTCCGTAGATTAGAATATCCAAGGTTACCGTAGATTTTAGTTTTCTTTTATTATTTCCATCTTTAGACAGATTGAGGTTAGAAACACGGCACACCCAATCTATGAGCACACCTTCCGCTATTTACCGCCTCCTAAAGAATACACGGCACAGCCATAGATATCTTTTCTTAACTAAGATATCTATGGGCACTGCTGAATGTCGAAATTTGAAAGCGCTACCTATTGATTTGTGGTAAACTAAAGTTGTCCTAATTGTCATTGAAGAACAAGTTTATTTAATGTTAATGTAACCTATCTTTTATATTTGTCAAGTTTTCATAATAAAGGAAATCAAGGAGGAGTCACCATAACAATTTGTATATTTAGGTGAAATTTGAATTTTTCAGAATGGTATGATAGGCCATTCCAATCAAGATAAGAGAAGTGTACAAACTACAGAAACTGATAACAAAAGCTTTGCTAATTAATCTTGTGTGTATAAAATTTTACATAACTTCTATATGTTTCTAAAAGATTATTATTATTCAGTTTGGTAATGGCTTGCTTCTTGGAACTGAACATTCATAATTTTTTTACATTAAATATCTCATACGTACCATTTATATTAGATAATAAGCGCTTTCTTTTCATTTCATAACTCAGCTCAAAATGAGTAGTAAAAGAGTCATCTGCAATTTGAAATAGGGTTAACAAAAAGAAGGGCCTGAAAATATCTGCACTTACGCATGGAAAATCTCAATGAACATCACTGTTTATGGTTGTGCTTCAGGGGCAAGGGGGTAAGAACTCTCAAAACTCAAGTTCAGATAATTAAAAAGAATGGTTAATTGCAAACATCGGATAAACTTTGCCGAAATATCATGTGAAAAGAATGAGTATAGAATCATAATGAAGTAGAAAACTACATATAGAAGATGTTGCCCTCATAAATTACACGTCAGACAAGTATGACAAAAGTGATGTTGATCATAAACTTTCATCGTGCAGTTTCTAGTGTGCTTTTTATTATACTGTAAGAAGACGTAAACCTAATAGGTCACATGGTTGTTTACAATGTAATTTTATAATTTTGCTTTGTAAATAGCATTTCTCTAGAAAAATATAATATTGTGTTTGCATTTAAATTTTTTTATGCATGAAGTTGAAGCTAATACTTATGAAAACTTAACCACATGAAATTAAAGCCCTAAATATTGACTATAACTACTGAAATGATGTATGGTTGTAGTACTAAATATTACAAATAAAATAACATGTTGGACCATAAATTTGTTGTTTATGTTTCATGAATGCATGTGCTTCATATAATCTAATTGACAATATGGCTTAATGACGTCACTTTTTAACTATAGATTCAATTATGCTGGTCAAGTAATAAAAGTCACAGATGATTATATCATGATGACATATTGATATGCAATTTCATATAGTATAACAAGTGGTACGATTATAATCGATGACATTTTTGAATGAAATTAAGTTGCAGGTTCATGGAGTGTATATTTAATATATTTTATATTAAGTTTTGGAGTTTAACTTCAGGACTAGTGTTCAATATGAGCAAAGATGGATAGTGCATGTAATCAAATTTCTCGGGCATAGAGAAGATTGCAAACAGTATTTTATTAACTACTCTTTAATAAATTTCTTAATTATGATATATGTATAGCTAGAATTGAATACTGGTGTATAGGTCATATGCTAGAACTTGATAGTAAACAAGGTTGCAAAGGAACGGGGTCATGACCCGCTGGCAACTTTAAAAGTGGTCATATAGACACAGGCATTTCTACTTAATTGTTGTGTGATTACCTTCTTGCTTTTAGATTATGTATTATCAAATATACATTGGTTTAATATCAAGCTCTAGCGTCTAAACAATATATGTATGCTCTTCCTTAATTATGGTATATCTACTTCATATGAATAATTGTAAAACATCCACTTCCTTTTTGTCAGAATTTGATATTTAGATGTTAATGCACTTTTCTTATTAGCGTTATATTCATTAGAAATATCCCATTATTGAGGGTGCTAGGTTCATTTAAGAGATTTTATTAATATGATGCCAGACATATTAATGAAACCGTTTGTCTTTACCTATTTGAGAAGCAGTTTGGTTTTCTCCTTTTTAAAAACACAGTTCACTATCTTTGGCAAGTTTCCGCCTAAATTGAATAGATGAAACTAGCTAATTGCGTATAACTTAGGTATTAAAATTGGTATGATTGTATTTCACAAAGTGGTTAGTCCCTTTGAGCTTCACTTAATTGCATTCAACACAAGTTTCTAATATGGTACTTCACTTAAAATACTCAACCTTTTTGAGAAACCAGTAAGTTTCATTTTCAGTACCTTACGAGACAACGTTTACTTGAGAAACTTAAAAAGTAAAGGCTGAATGCCACACTTTTTGAAAAGGTAAGCACAAAGTGTATTAAATTGACAAAATAATTTGTAAATAAGACCATTTAACTTGCCTTTAATTATATTTTTATGAAAACATGTAACTACAAAACATACGTTTTTTTTTATTCAATTATTTACTCTCACGTTTACCCCAATTACGTAATATTATACACTATATACATGAAAATCTATTTCATTCTACATTACGTAAAAATAGAATACTCAATAAGGTTGTATTTTTAAAATTATTTTGGCGGGACTATTTGTAATTACATATCGATTCGTAAAAATTCGGTATTTGTCGTTTCCTTGGAAACAATCAAACCTGGAAGGGGCACAGATTCTCCCACTTAAACCAGTTTTTGGCGTATTTTCCGATGATCCAATAATTAAATTTCTATTATGTTGCAATAATTTCAAATATTAATAACTGAGTTATTAAACAATTATTTGTTCTAATTTATAAACATTGTGTATAGACCATCAAACAGCATTTTCATATAACAGAATTTATTAAATGCTAATTAAAGGCTTAGTTTTACTTTTAAGTTGGATATGAAATTTTATTACGGTAAAAAATGAATTTTTCTGATAAGTTTTCTGCAAATTTTAAACAAATAAATGATTCATTTAGTTTTTATAGTGTTTCAAGTAGTTCGCTACTATTGACAAAAAGCAGCCATTTGTATGACCTCGTAAAATGTATTTCAAGGAAAATCTGCTATAATCGAATTTCTATTTCTATCTAAATGATTTTAACTACATTGTTATTGTAATTAGAAGTTAAAATAATACGATTTTCACATTATTTTTACAATTTATATCGCCTATTAGTCTGAAATGTCAAATTTCCAATATCAAGGTGCCACTCGACCGACCACACGGCAGCCATCACAGCGGTTATGTGCCAAGCTTGGCAGCGGGTTTGTGGTAAGTGCAAAGTGTGTAGTGATACTCCGTATTTTATAGGATTTTAAAGATATAAAGAGGATTAAAAATACAGGTAAAATTTGACGAATTTTGTGAAATCTTCATTTATTAGATTATATATTGTATTTGAGCCGGGAAACCGGCTTGTATTGTAAATTAGTAAAAATGTAGCTCGGCTTTTGCCCCAAAGCATCGAGTGCTCACCCGCCATGTTGTATTATTGCTCCGGGTGTAAATTTATTTATTATTCTTATATTTTATTTAAAAAATGCTATTTTTTTGTGTATTTATGTTCGTATTTTCTGTCTGATTTAGATTATTAAGTAGTTTTCCCGCGTTCAAACGTCAAAACTATTCCAGCAATCGTGTGTATTGCGACCGTTGTCTAATACTCTAAGCTTGTTGAAACGACCACCTTTAGCGCGGTCCATCCAAGGTCTTCCTTCAATAATCTTCACAAAGTATTGCTATTATAAAATTGCAAAATCAATTTTGTACAATTGTATGCATAAAACAATTCCTTTCTAATAAAGCTTCTTGGAATTACAGTTCTTGTATTATTTTATGTGGGGGTGCAGGGGTAACCACTTTTTTAGTAGATAGCTCTAAACTTATAGTCGTGTAGACTTAGTTTTGAATTTTCGATGAAAAGCATTAGTTATTCCTGTAGTTTACATATCTTTGTATAAGGAAGTAAAACGATCGTAACTGCCATGGAAATTAATATTCTCCAACTTGCATAATATGTCAATACATAAATTCTCGATTTAGTACACCATAACTAACTTGGATGTAATCATCATAACTAACTTTAGGTGTATGACTGTATATTACGATTCAAGCATTAACGTACGTTATTTTAAAGAAATGTATCGGTGCAAGTACTTCCTAATTCTGATTTTTTTTTTGTTTTAAGACTAAAAATTAGTATCAAAATGCATTTTTATTCTTTGTTAATAAAATGTGTAATCTAAGTTAAGTACTTGAAAAGCTATATCTACAGTAAGATATGACATGCCCAACATAGATATTGGTTGACGTAGTAAAGAAAATGAATAATTAATCTAAAATGAGTCAACGTTATGGTATTTTAACTTGACGAATACAAAAAGTCTTAAAACATTTTCTTTTTAGTCTTAAGATGATGGGTTAATAAATTACTGTTTATTGGTAGGGATAAAAAATGTCTAATACTTATCGTAGCAAATTACTTTTATAGAATTATCCTTAAAGGTAAGGTAACTGATATGGTTTATATACCATCCGGCCAAATCCATTGATAGCTAATTTTAACAATATCTGCCAACAAATATTAATTATTATTTCAGATGCATCGAACAAGGAGTGGGAGTATATTGTAAAATGCTCACGCAGAGCATGAAATATGCGATGCAGCAGTTTTTTCCAAGAATCAGCTGACTAACAGGCTAAAAATATTGGTTGTTTTTAACTGTTAATACATTGGTAATATAACGTTGTATTGTAATGAACTGTTGTAAGCTTTATTTATTGATAGAGTCAACATGCAACAAGTTGAAACACCAACACCAAACAACATTGTAAGTATTGAAGAATTTTAAAGTGTATACTTATATTAACTGCAGTTATATAAGGAACCCCCTCCACGGGTAGAGGTACCACTTGACCCAGTAAATGGAGTTGTTCAACCACCAGTCCATCCCCCACCGAATAGGCCGGGGCGAAATACAAATCAGTTGCAATTCTTATTCAAAACTGTGTATACTGCTGTCTGGAAACACAGGTTTTCATGGCCATTTCGTCAACCAGTCGATGCTATGAAACTCAGTTTACCAGTATGTATTATTTTTATATAAGTAGTTCTAATGTAGAACCCAATCCTTCTAGGACTATCATAGAATAATTAGGTTTCCCATGGATTTAAATACTATTAGAAAAAGATTAGAAAATTATTACTATTGGTCGGGAAAAGAATGTATTCAAGATTTTAATACAATGTTTACAAATTGTTATGTTTATAATAAACCAGGGGAAGATGTAGTAGTCATGGCACAGGTATTAGAGAAAGTCTTTCTTACCAAAGTAGCCGATATGCCTAAAGAAGAACATGTAATAGATTCTCAATCAAAAGGGGCTAAAGGTAAGAAAGGCAGAGCTAGCACACCTGGTGCGGTTGTGAATGTGACTGCAGGTCGTGGGCGACCACCTGCAGTTTCATCTACTGTATCAACTACTCCTGTTGCTACTTCTACTGGTAATATTTGTCACTATTTTAAGTCTCTTATTTGATAAGAATTGTATTCAGGTTCTACAGGACTACCTCTGGTTCCACAACAAGCTCCACCAATAGTCTCTGGAGTACCTACTACAATTGCTCCGCCGCCGCCAGTAACTCATAGTAATTTACCACAACAATTAGTTCAACCCAGCATAGGCTATCATGTGGCACAACCTTTATCAAATCCATTAGAACCGCCTAATTTAACACCTAATGTATTACCAGGCAATGTTATGCCACCGGCACAACCAGCAAAGGTAGGATTAAATGAGAAACAGATCCAAATTTTAATTATATGTTAATTAAGTAGCCTGGGAAACTTTGTATTATCACTTTAAATAATATTTACATTAATTAGTTGTGTTCAAAAAAATTCACATTGAGTGTTTTAAAAAGGATACGAATATATAAATGTTGAGATGAATATTGTTAATGCAAATTTTGCCACAATATTATTCAACGTTCTTGATGTGAAATTTATTTTAATTCACGTCATTGTTATAGGCAGTATTTGTTAATAATTAATTTTCTTGCCTAGGTTAAAAAGGGGGTGAAAAGAAAGGCTGATACAACAACACCTTCTGCAACTTCGTACGATTATAATGCAGCATTAGACTCTAAATCAGCCAAGATCTCAACACGACGAGAATCTGGTCGACAAATTAAAAAACCTGTAAGACCAGATTTAGATGGATTAGTATCTTATAATCAAGCCTGTATCTCACCTCTTATAACAAATACCAATGCTGTTCCACCAACACATCCTTCTCATAAATCAAAAGAAAAACTTTCAGAAGCTTTAAAATCATGTAATGAAATTTTAAAAGAATTATTTACTAAAAAACATTCGGTAAGTATAATTTATACGACTTACCTTTATCTTTTTTGTTTATCTTTGATAAACACTGATTATGTGAATATTTAATTACTAAAGCAAAGGTTATTAAAAACATTACTAATCATTTAAAATATCGATTAATTGTGATAAATTTTACATGCTTAATTGATGTAGTAATTTAAACATAGAAATTAGTAGGTTTTAGTGTACATGTATTATGTGTTTCGAAAAGTAAGTCGACATAAATTACATTAACTACATTTAATTATAAGCAAAACAAATTACAATGCTTACACATTCATAAGGAATGAATGACATCCTACTGTCTGGTGTACTAAATAGATAGCATTTTCTTGGAAACATCAATTATTGTGACATATCCAAATACTGTTTCCCAATTCAACCCATCTAGCGAAGACTGTCGTAACTCATTTTATATGCAACTGAGCAGGAATATGGGTCTGGTTCATTGACGATTAACGAAGAATAGATCCAGCATTCCTTATCATTTTACAAGGAATTGTTTTGCTTCAACATAACGCTAGGGTAATGGGTGGGGAGCTTTCTGGCAGCCACATAGGCATACATTTCTGGAGGGATTATGGTTATTAATAACAGTCGATGTAACCAAAAATAAATAATTGGAAATATATATCATGTATTTTTTAATTAAAAACTTGTAGTAAAATGTGAAATAGTATTTGCACTTCAGGTTAATAATCAGGCAAAATATGTCCACACTAGTACCCTGATATAGTATTACAAACATTGCTTAATAATATATTTGTTGTGGTGGGTGGGGCAGATTTATATTTCCAGATACCTAACAATCATTACATTCAAATTAATATAATGTACTTGGTAATAGTCACCTAACACCAGCTACGTATAAATTCAATTTATAATTTTAAAATCGCTAATATAAATGCTCTTAAGGCTGTTAATATCAAGAGAAAATGGCATTAGTCGCATAAGCAAAACAGGAAACTTTAAATCCCACTTTAAACCCATTCAATGTGCATCACTCACTCAACTCACATAACTTGATTACCACAAAGGCATAAAATTATAATAAAATTTAACGACCAGTAGGTGTTCGTTTGTATTAAGAACATACATTTCAAATTATACCGCTACATTATTGATCTATTTTACCTATTGAAATTTATTGATTTCTAAACAAAATAGTTTTTGTCACAATATCCTACCTTTAAGTGATGGTTCAGTTTTTTTTTACGTTTCATAGTGAACTCATATTAAAATATGTTTGTAAGATTAATTCTATTCAATTCGGTATGGGACCATCTACCAGGTCATCTTGATATAAATGTTCACCAAAGTAATCATAAATTGTAACAGGTAGTATGTTTACTACAGTATTGGTGACTAATATTTTCATTAAATCTCCCACTTCCTTATTAAAAATCTCAGTAGTTTTGTCTAAAATTCTAAAATATTCTTCTCCTTCTTGACAAACAAATACAGGGTGACCCAGTCTTCTGTAATCGGTCCATAGCTATTCAATATATCAATTTGCAGTTTTCGCCATCTAGTAGGTATGCTTTTAGTGCACAATTAAAAAATATTTTTAATATATGTACAGGGTGTCCTACTACGAGTTCTGCACCAAACTTATATTTTGTTAAATGGAATACTGGGTATATTTTTATTTTTTTAGTTTCCTTGTACAAAAATAATGCGAGCTCGCATGAAAATCATTATGGGTTGATCTTCTTCCATTCCAGAGTTATTCACGTTTTTAGCGGGAGAATTCGATTAATTCACTGTGAAGAAAACAATGGATATTTCTAAAAACCTCACCACTAAAAGTTTCACAATAACTCTCAGTTTCCAATAATGCACAACTTTTTTTCTAGTATGCACACAATATACAGGGTGAGCTAAAAGACAAAATGGTTAATTACTTCATTTTTTCAAATAGAACACCCTATTTATTTTTTCACCATTCGATGGCATTTTCGATAAGCTTTCCAAATAGACCACCATTCTGATTGATACACGTCCTTTATCGCCGTTCGAATGACAGGTTGACCTTATCTAGTAGTTCGACTTGAATTGCCCCAGATGCTTCGCGAATACGAGTTTTATGTCTTCTGGTGTTGTTGGTTTCACTACATAAACTTTCTCTCGTGACATGCCCCCAAAGGAAAAAGTCTATTGGTGTCCGATCGGGCGACCGTGGTGGCCAAGCAATGGAACCTCCTCTACCTATCCATCCATTAAGGAAAGTTCTATCCAGATATTGGCGTCTGTGATAGTGTACTGGAGCATCGTCTTGCTGTAGCCGAAAGGTATCGACATCTTCCAATAACACAGGAAGTTGATGTTGTAGAAATCTTAAATAAGAACACCATTGAAGAAATATGTGCCGATCACTTTTGTACCAATTATTCCTCCCCAAACGTTCAACAACCATCTATTCTGATAATCATTTGTTCTCAACCAGTGTGGATTGTCAATAGAATAATAATACCTATTATGCCTATTTATGCTGCCGCCACTTTTAAATGTAGCTTCATCGGTGAACAATATTTTCTTTAAAATGTCACTATTCTCTTCAATCCTGTCACACATGATTTCAGAAAAATGTAGTATGTTCTGGAAATGGTTACCGTGCAATTTATTATTCATCTATAGTTGAGAAAAAAATTGCAACTATTAGTTATTAATAGTCTAATAACTATTACTAGGAAATCAGAAAAAGCTGGTAGTGTGATGATTTTATAAAAACATCATTATCAAAAACTCTCTTGGTTAAGTGTGGAAATAAAGTTATTGCTAATATGTATGTGCAATCACCTACAGATTAATAAATAATGTTATCATTAGAGACCCAGATATGACCAAGATAATTCTTATTTTTGATATTATAGTATTATCTCTATTAACTGGCATCTCTAAACTATGTAGCTCAGATATATAGTTAGTTTATTTTTGAAAACCTCTAAATTGAGCTGGGTTGAAATTTGCTGTAATAATTCTGGAGAAAACGGGTAGGCGAAGCGTCAATAATTATTATTGGGATAACTCGCCTACTTGATTGCATTTGATCCATGTAGCCATGAACTGTAATTTTCGTGAAACCAAGTAGGCATGCTGTCTAAATTGTTACACAATTAATGGTACATTCCCAAGTGCGGAGTTTAAAATGAACTATGAACATCAAGAACTAGTTCATATGGTATACTGTATTGGCGGAGCTGAAGTAAATGTTCTACTTGCCTATAGAATTTATCATCAAAAGTATCGATGTAAGAACACCACAAGTTGTCTTCATGGACAGAGAATTAACGAAGACATCAAATTAAATATTCTGCTTGCATTGCAAGAAAATCCACATGTAAGCACACATAATATTACTGCCCAAATAGACATCTCTCAAAGCAGTGTGAACAGGATCATATTGAAGAACAAATTTCATCTGAATCATGTAAATCTATACCAGGAATTGCAAGATAATGATTTCCAGAAGAGATTACATTTTTCAGAAATCATGTGTGGCAGCATTTATGAAAATCGAGACGTTTTAAAGAAAATATTGTTCACCGATGAAGCTATATTTAAAAGTGACTGCAGCGTAAATAGGAATAATATGCACTATTATTCTATTGACAATCCGCACTGGTTGAGATCAGAACCGATGGTCGCTGAACGTTTAGGGAGGAATAATTGGTACAAAAGTGATTCATCCATATTTCTTCGATGGTGTTCTTACTGGTGATATTTTAAGATTTCTACAACATCAACTTCCCGTGTTATTGGAAGATGCTGATCTCATCACAAGAAGAGACACTATCACAGAGTTGTTTGCCAATATCTGGATAGAACTTTCCTTAATGGATGGATAGGTAGAGAAGGTTCCATTGCTTGGCCACCTCGGTTGCCCGACCTGACGCCAATAGACTTTCCTGAAAGCATGGATTCGCGAAGCATTTGGGATAATTCAAGTTGAACTACTAGATAAGGTCAACCTGTCATTCAAATGGCGATTTAGGATGTGTACCAATCAGAAATTTGCTGTATTGTATCCATTCGTATAAAGCGTTAATTTTTAAAACAATTTTGCCGTTATACTGAATAAAAAGTTAACCATGATAATGGCCTACTTGATTTTATCAAAATACTCTGAACCCGGAATTAATTCACGTTTATTGTTAAAACCTTGAGAAATATCCAGAATTTGTTAGACAAACCTTATATCAACGGAAACCTTATCGAGAATGCCATCAAATGGTGAAAAACTGAATAGGGTGTTCCATGTGAAAAAATGAAGTAATTTAACTTTTTGTCTTTTAGCTCACCCTGTATATTGTGTGCATATTAGAAAAAAAAGTTGTGCATTATCTGAAACTAGGAGTAATTGTAAAACTTAGTGGTGAGTTTGTTTAGAAATATCCATGGCTTTCTTCACAATGATTTTTCGAATGTGAGCTATTTTGTTAATAAAAACGTGAATAACTCTGGAATGGAAGGAGGTAGACCTACAATGATTCATGCAAGCTTGCGTTATTTTTGTACAAGAAATCTAAAAAAATAAAAATATATCGGGTATTTCATTTAAAAAAACTTGTTTAGTGCAGTACTCTTAGTAGGACAACCTGTATATATTGCACCAAAAGCATATCTATTAGATGACAAAAACCACACATCAATATATTGAATAGTAAACAAGTTATGGACCAATTACAGAAGACTGGGCACCCTGTATAACTAACATAGAAGATTTTCTTAATTTTTCATATTCCTTTCGATGTTGTAACAAAATTCGCTTCCAATGATTGTTTTCGAGAATGAGCAAGAATTTTGCAAATAATTAAAATTACGTCTATGGTTTGTTACCAATGAAATGTGAGGTTACGATTTAAATAGTCCATTTTTCTGCATACTATTCACTGTCTCGCCATTATAAAATTATCACTATAAACAACAAATAATAACAAAATAATACAGTGGTAAACAAACTTGTCTATTCTTGGTTAATCGCCATTGGTCTGGTTACCACACACACTATTTTCTAGTATTGTGTATTGGAAAATGTTCAAACAACCAAAACACTTTTCTGTTTTTCCCATAGACTTAATATAGCTTTCGTTGAGCTAATTAAAGAAAAAAAAAAATAGTTTAGATTGAACACAATATTTATTCAAAAAATCAAGTCAAAAATAAGAACTACCAAGAGAAATGTTGAGAATTAATTTGATTCACTTGAAGTATCGCAAAGTTCCCTATTTTCACTTTCAGCTACATTTTCTTTCTTCTTTTTATTAATCTTTCTCTTATGCATGTTGTAAGATTGTCTTAAGACACGAAAGTTATTACTTTTTGATATATAGGAGTAGGTCCCGTCAATATATGCAATTGCTATTGGTGTATTTGGTTACAGATTATACAATTGGTTGGAAAATTCTGTTACATGGTTGGCATGCAATCCTCCCTCGTAATGGCTTCAAGTCCAATATAACTAGGTATGAATCTTTGCATTAGCGATTCTCTAACTGTAGCAATGGCCAGGTAGTGAAAAATAATTTCAAAAACTCGTCCGACAAACCTTGCCGATTCTTGCATAAAAACAACAAGAGGTCTTTTTAGTCACATACCTTTGTCCACCTTGAATCACAAAACATATACAATTCCCGAAATTGTTCTTTTGCAATGGGGGTTACAGATTTGAAACCTTCTTATATCACTTTTTTACTAACGAGTATGATTTCTAGAAAAATGCCTGTAATTGCTGACCTTTAATGACATATGGCCTATTAACAGACCGCAACCCTTTAAGTAAATGCTCTAAAATAAGACCCTTGCCATCCAAGTGCTGCCCGTACCATCGTACATTTTCTGGTATGTAAATGTTTAAAAGAATAAAAATATTTACTCCACACGATACATACATCCGACGACATTGTTATTACCATTACAAATCAAACAAGTATGGGTTAATGTTTGTTTCAAAACATTTAGTCTTAAACAAGCGGGGTCATTTTCGACAAAAGCTGTTTCTTTTAAGTATCAGCCAAAAACAAGTAACGCAAGCTCTGGTCAAATCTGTGACTTCTAGCAGTGGCTATTTCCCTTTTAACCATATTATCACCATCATTTCTATTCATTAGCCCTGGCCGTGTTAGCGTATTACAGACATAACAGGGTAAACGATTTCTAAATGCCATTTATACGACTCTTCAAAAAGCACAACTAATTAAAAGACGTGACATTTTTAATAAAAATACTTTTTTAGGTACATATGTTAAGGCACGTGTTGCTATGCTTGTTATGACTTTTTACGAAACTCGCGGTAAATTGATAGACGTCAAAATAACAACTTTGGCGAGCTGTAGCGTAAAAACAGTCTATTTTTCGACTTTCTGCCTTTGATTAGAACCTTACAATCTACAATATATCAAAAATTTAGCCAAATCCACAGAAAACCATTTGCCATTTAAATGATGCGGGGTGCTTTACCGTATTAATAAATAGAATTCATTTTATAATTTAAATTGGTAGGTCAGATAAAACAAAAACTACACAATACATTTGCATTGCAAATTAAATCACAGATGCAGAAGAGTGATCAGTGACAGTTTTTACTCTTAAGTGAGGAATGATTCATAAGTTTATCTGAAGTGATGTACCTGTTACCATGACAACTGCTGTATCAGTGTGTCTTAAACTTTTCACTTCGTTAACGTTACATTCAGTAGTAAACATCTGCCTGTGGCTCTTTATCTGTAGAAATTAGTTATTCCTTTGATTCTATTTTTTATAACGATTTAAGGTAAATACATTTGGATCTGAAAATTATTATTTTATAATTAATTCAGTGAAGAGGCACTTCACCTACTTCACTTGAACAGCGGCCACTGCTTAACACTAATCTGGAACCCCTCTCAATTAGAAAAATCATTACAAAATTTTTAGTACATAAATAGTATCTCACAGTTAGTGCTATTAGGTGCTTTAATTGTAAGTAAAGGGAGATTAATGTGTGAAGGTGTTAACGTGACGTGTCAAATTTTTTAACTAGTTTATTATAAAGTGTATTAATGAATTTTAAATTGTGTAATCGGGCAGTGGAGTGTGATTACTTAAACAAAACGATTTTAAGCAAAGTGAATAATAAATTAGTGAAACAAGCGGGAAACCAAAGAAATAAGAAATAAAAGGAATTTTGGAAAGAAATTTAAAAAATGGAAGAAATTAAGAATATGCAGAAATGCAACAGCAACTAAATGGAGTAAATAGTAAATTAAGCGAAGTAAGCAACCAAGTAATAAATATACACCAGGAAAATCTGGAATTAAAAAAGACTATCCGAGAGCAAGAGCTTCAGATAAAAAACCTACAAAAAGAAAACATTAAGAAAGTTCCTAATCTGATATGGAATACAGGATGAGGAAAACGAAAACAGAATAGTAAGACAAGAGAAAATAACTGAAATAACTAAAAAACGAGAATGCCATTTACACCCGAATATGAAATTGATTGATGTAACATAATAGGAAAATTTAACAATGAAATAAGCAGACCTGTGCAGTTAATAGTAACTACTACAAATAAAGAGATAGAAATACTGAAACGTGGGTAAGTGAAGAATTTACCAGAGTTGAATGAACAAGAAACAAGAAAGGCACTTGAGGATCACATGAAGGAAGCACAAGAAAGAGAATACAATGCAAGATTAAGAGGTACTAAAATCTTAATAAACAATGAAGCTTTTACACTTGAAATGCTAAATAAGGGATCGGGAGAAAAGGAGCAATAAAAGAACAATTAATAAAACAAAAAATGGGACTAAAAAAAAGAGGTATTTAAATAATATAATAAAATTATATATACAAATGAAATAAGAGTTAGCATAAAAGGAATAAGAAAGAAAACAAGAAAATACATGAATAAAATCATTGAAAATGCAGAACAGCACAATCAAAAGAAATTTTATGAAAGGTTAAAGAAAATGTAATACAAAAATAGCAGCACTAGAAGATGTAAAAATAAAGAAGGAAAAATATTAGAAGAAAGAAGTGAAATGCTGGGATGATGGAAAGAACACTACCAACAAACGATGAACAATAATAAAACGGAAAGAAATGTAAATATAGCAATAAACAATCAAAAAACGGAGCAAACACTAGAGCAATAAAAGCCCAGGTTCAGACAACATAACTATAGAATTGATAAAAAATGGTAGACAAGAATTAAAGAATAAAATATATGAACTGCTAGAACTAATATGGAAAACTGAGAAACTACTGGCCAATCTATAAAGGAAGTGATAGAGCAGAATGTAAAAATCATAGACCCATAACATTACTAAACATAACATACAAGATTCTATGAACATTAAACAAGAAATTAAGTGAACACACAGAAAACCTTGTAGGCCAGTGGTTTTCAACCGGTGTGCCATGGCGCCGCGGACGATGGTTCGGGACGCCGCGAGTGAACGTGATTTATTATTTCTTTTTGTTCATTTAATTTTGACAATTTAATTTTAATATTTATAAGATTATAAGAATATAAGAAATAAATAAATAATGACAAATTCTCAAATTTGCCACTGCTGCGGTTGAGAGTGGGTGACGTCATAGCGCGCGGAACTGCCGAAAGCCTTGAGCAGGAATCTTTATTATTAGTATTATTATTTCCGTAGGGCGTAGAATATATACTTTAATAAAATGAATACATGCAAATGTAAAGTATAGTATTAATAATTAATTTTGTTACATTCCTTTTTTTTTTGTCACAAGATGCAACGTATATTTAAAAAAAAAAAAATTATGTACATACAAATGTCTTTATTGATCCTGTTTATATTATTTACATAATACTTTTTAGTTTATCTTTGCTATAATATCGTTTATGAACAAAGTTTTACGCGCGTTAAAATATTATTAATAACACAACAATTGTAAATTATTGCGTAAAAGTCACATTCAAATACAAACAAACCACACATTCTAACCGCGTAGTACTCTCATTATGTATCGTTGGTTTCGCTTCGACTCGGCTGCATCATAGCTCCATGCTACAATGATTACACTGTCCGTACTGGCTGGTCTTAGTTAGCATTCAGTACCGGTTTGACGAAGCGAGTAATAAGATGATGTTTGCTGCTAGTATTTTACCGTTGTTAGCGCATTTTTAGGCAAGATTCTTGTTTTTCAGAGAAACGTAAAAATATGGAAAGATTTCTTAGTTCAGCAAGCACTAGTAAAAAGCACAAACTTGTTGATAATGACAAAAAATTGTTAATGAGGAAAGCAAACGTAAATATAGAAAATATGATGAAAGTTATTTAAATTTTGGTTTCACGTGCACTACAGTTAATAATGAAGAGCGTCTGCAGTGTGTTTTGTGTTTGAAAGTACTCTCCGTTGAAAGCATGCTGCCTAGCAAATTGAAACGCCATTTGGAGAGTTTTCATAAAAGTCACATGGGAAAATCTAGACAATATTTCTCTAGAAAGCACAATCAAATGAAAGAACAGAAATCAGTATTTTCTAAGCAGACTACAATCTCGAGTAAAGCTCTTCTAGCTTCCTACAAGGTAGTCTACCATATAGCAAAATGTAAAAAAACCCACACGATTGCTGAAGAGCTTGTTTTACCATGTGCTATTGATATGGTGTCTATTATGGTTGGAGAATCAGTGGAAAAACAGCTGTTGCCCATTCCATTGTCAGACAACACAATCATCCGTAGAATTCAAGATGTAGGAGAGGATCTTAATGAACAGATTATACAAAAAATTGAGGGGAAAGACTGTGGTCTGCAGTTCGATGAGGCTACTGATAGCAATAGAGATTCTCATCTAATCTGTTATGTGAGATTTGTAGACGATCTGAACGAAATGGTGGAAGTTCTCCTTTTTTGTAAGGACATAATTGCAGGAACAACAGGCAAAGATTTGTTTCAAATCATAGACAACTTGATGACGGTACATGAAATAGACTGGAATGGGAAGCACGAATCCTCAACAAAGCTCCTGACTCGGTTTGGACCTATTGCATTATCCATAGGGAGGCACTTGCTTCTCAGAGTGTGAGTGCCGTGGATTTAAAAAGGTTGAGAACCACTGTTGTAGGTGAACACCAAAATTGTTTTTGGAAAGGAAGATTTACCATTGACTGTATACAAATAATGAAATAAATAACAGGAGCCAAACAATTTAATACAGAACTGCACTGTATATTTGTAGGCTTTTGCAGGCATTTGATAGCCTAACAGACATGCTTTAATAGATGTGCTCGTAGAACTAAGAATCCCAATTAAACTAGTTAACTTAACTTAACTTAACCTTCACGCCTTCCCTTGCGGGGTATGCAAAACAATCCCTGCCTCTTATTTATTTTTCATTCACAATCTTTCGCCATGCTTTCCTATCTCCGCATACCTCCCTAGCTTCCGCAAGATTCATACATAGTCTCTGACATGCCCTTTTGTTTTTAGGACTCCTTATCTTTCTTTCCTTTATCATAGATTTTACTACATTCAGCCAAGTTTTACGCGGCCTACCAGACCCGGCCTTTCCCATAACCTCACCCACATATATTTGATTCGTTAATCATCTTCGTTCATTCTCTCAATGTGACCAAACCAACGTAATGTACAACTTTTATATCTATCCATCATCGTCTTTTCCTCACCACACTCCCTCATTATGCATTCATTTTTTATCTTGCCCCTTCTCGTTTTACCACATGCGCTTCTCAGGAATCTCATACCCACGGCATTTATTTTTCTTTCGTGCTTTTTTTGACATACCCATGTCTCACTTCCATACAGTACTGACGGGACGAATACGCCATTATAGATTGCTCATTTCGCAGCTAGGCTCATGCTTTCATTTCTCATTATCCAATCTCGCTCTCAATTGTACCATCTGCAGTAAACATTCTACCAAGATATACCAGCTTGTCCACTTGCTCCACAATTTCATCTTGCAGAGTAAATACTCTACTCTCCTTTCCACCTTCCCGATTGAACACCACAATCTTAGTTTTGTTCACGTTTACCTTTAGGTCCATGCTCTCACAGACTGTATCAAACTTCCTCAGAGCGGTTTGCAGCTCATCCGCACTGTCACTTAATAAGACTGTGTCATCTGCATACACCAGGAGTCGTACATTTACGTCACCAACCATTACACCATTTGTATCGTTACATGATTGTCTAAGACATTTATCCATGTATACATTGAACAACCACGGTGACATCACACAGCCTTGTCGCACTCCTTGCTCAATATTAAAGTATTCACTCACACCTCTCACCCTAACACATGGCCGACTACCGTTGTATACTGCCCTTATCCCATTTATTTGACCTTTATTTACGCCATATCCATTTAATATTTCCCACAGTTTCTTCCTATTCACTCTGTCATATGCTTTCTCCAGATCTACAAACGCACAGTACAACTTCCTTTTTACCTTTAAACACTTTTCGATCACCTGCTGGAGAGCAACCCTCTGATCGACACATCCTCTCCCTGGAATGAAGCCACCTTGCACATCCCATATCTTAGATTGTGTAGTTTCTCGTACTCTATCAATCAGTATTCTTCCAAATACTTGACCAGGCACGCTGAGCAAACTTATTCCTCTGTAGTTCTTACAATCACTCTTGTTCCCCTTACCCTTATACAATGGTACAATGGTCGCGCTCTTCCAATCACTCGGCACTCTTCCACACATAAGGCATACATTGAATAATTCACGCTATCTTCGTATAAGCTTTGTACCACCATACTTGAGCATTTCACCAGTGATTTCATCCACGCCTGCTCCCTTGCCGTTTTTCAACCTTCCTACCGTTTTCTCTACCTCATTTATTCCAATATCCTTCTCAGTTTCATTCATCATTTCTTCTATATTCTCTTTATTTAACCCTTCAGTCTTACGTTCCTCACTACTGTACAGCTTTCCGAAATACTCTTGCCAGCATTTCCTCACTTCACAATCGTCCCATACTATTTCGTTTCTATCATTCATCACTCCTGCAGCGTTCTGTTTTGGGCCACGTTTTGTATTTTTGACCCATTTCCAGAAGAGTTTTTTGTTTCCTTTAAAATCATTCTGCATTTTCTCTCCTTCCACAGCCATCACTTCCTCTTTACTTATTCTCACTGCCTCCTTCGCTTCTTTGTTTCTTAATCTGTACACCTCATACAATCGTTTCTTCTCAGTCTCATTTTTTGCAGCAATCTTTGCCATGTACGCATCTTTTTTCCTACTTACTGCCTTTTTTACCGACTCATTCCACCAAGCACATTTTTTCTGTCTACCTACAATCACTCTTCCACATATTCGCACGGCACAATTGACAACAGAGTTTTTCAAGCTTATCCATGCACTTTCAACGTCAGAGTCTTTTATTTGTTCGTTCCACACTGTTTCATTCACATTCAACTCTTTATTCACAGCATCTGCGTATTTCATTCTCGCACCATTATCCACTAGTTTGTCAACCTGAATTCTGGACGTTCGCACTACGTTTGCTTTCCTTCTCCACGCCCACTTTTGCCCTAAACACACTCTCGATACAACCAAAAAGTGGTCCGATCCACACTCCGCTCCGCGCATTGCTTTTGTGTCTTTCACCAGGTTTCTAAGCCGTTCATCATACACTATCAAGTCTATCATACTTTTAGATTCACCTCTTTGCCATTTTTACATATGCACATTTTTATGTTGAAACCACGTATTGGATACAAACAGGCTTCTCTCCACACAGATGTTCAGCAGGTGTCCACCATTCTCATTGATTCTTTTGGTCTCCGAACTTCCCTAGAACGCGTTCACTATGTTCTCTCTGTACACCCACCCATCCGTTCATATCCCCCAATATAATCACTCTTTCGTTTGGCTTACATACGTTCAACACGTTCTCCACTTCATTCCAGAAGTTCTCACGCTCCTGGTCTCTTTCTCCATTCACCGGTGCATAGCATGCAATAAGTTAGAATGATAAAACTAACAATTAAACACACAAAAGTAAAAGTACAAAATAGTTTAACGGAAAGTTTTGAAATAACTTCTGGCGTAAGAGAAGGTTACTCGTTATCAGCACAACTCTTTAAAATAGCATTAGATATAATTATGAAAAAACTTAAAATGGATAAAACACAACGAATAATCCCAATACAAATAGTAGCCTATGCTGATGATGTAACGACAATAAGTCGAAATCTAAAGCTACCGGAAACAGTTTTCAACGCCTTAAACCAGGAATCAGAAAAAATGGGACTTTAAATAAACGAAAATAAGACCAAATATATGAAAATCTCCAAACATCCACTAGAAAAACAAACAATAAAAATTGGAAACTATATGCTTGAAAGGGTAACAGAAACCAACTATCTTGGTACAGAATTAGATATTATGAACGATTCTAAAGAAGAAATTAGAACAAAAATACAAATAGGCAACAAAGCATGCTATAAGTACTGCAAAGTAATGATTTGTAAAATATTACGTCAAAATTGTTAAATGAAAATTTATCGTGCAATAATAAGACCAATCATTACTTCTGCTGCAGAAACATGTGATTTAAAAGGAAAATTATAAGAAAAATATACAGAGGAGTAGAAGGTGACAGAAGAAGAATGAACCACGAAATAGAAAACTAAGGAAAGAAAACATAGTTAGATTTATAAAATCCCAAAGACTAAGATGGTTGGAACACATAAATAGACTAGATGAAACAACACCAGTACGTGAAATAACATTCTGGAAACCCAACAAACAATGGTTAGAGGAAATTGACGTACACCTACGGATTATGAACATGAAAAACTGGCAAGTGAAGTGTAAAGACAGAAATGACTGGAAAAACATTGTTGAGCGAGTTAAAACCCACACACGGTTGTAGTGTTACTAGAAGAATAATTGCAAGTAAACTAAACTGAACTCTTTATTCATACACTAATTGTAATATACTTCAATCTGAAACAGGTTTTTTTGTAACTATTTCATTTTCAGAATGTATATCAATATTTGGTTCATCTCTATTTTCTTCAGTACCAACATTTTCTTTATCATCATAATCTTGACTCATGATGACCCGGTATCTACATGCTGCTCAGTTGTAACAAATGAAACCTCACAAAACGTCTCAATATGCTATGAATCTCTAATATAATAGGCACTGTAAGGGTCCATTTACTTCTAACACAGTTGGTGACTGCTTGACTATGAGATAACTCACTTCCCCATAATTTCATAGACCTCACGAGCGTCTGCTTATGTCAAGTTTCTTTAAATACCGCTCCAAACTTATTAGGACATCTGATCATTTCATTATGAAGTGATTATACTCAGCACTCAGTTTTATTTTCATGTTATAAATATCTTGAATATAAAGGTCAGCAGATTTTGCGTATTAGAAATGGGCGTCAGCATGAAAATACGGTAATATTCGCTATACATTTGCAGATGGATGAATAGATTAGCAAACATACCTGCTTTGGACGGACCGTTACATAGTATATTTGACGAATTTAAAGGTCTAGTTATTTAACTCAACTTTTAAAACTTAAATGAATACTAGCCCGATGAAAAATATGTATGGTAGCTTTTTTGTAGAAAATATGTTTTAATTTTATATTGGACCGTTTTTGCGTAAAATTGAAGGAAAACTGAGAAATAGATAAAATTCTGTTCTCTCCCAAAAGGGGGGCGCGGTTTTCGCTGTAGGAGGAAACAACCCATTCATAATATGTTAAGCAACTGTTTCATGAATAAAAAACTTTTATTATAAATTATTTTCAAATTTCGTCCCAAATATCATATTTATCTAATTGATTTATTTCATAAATGTGACTAAAAATGCAAGAATTTAATTGGATCTCTATTTCAAAAGAAAAAAATTTCAAAGTAACTAATCAATTGGATAGAGGTTCCAAATAATGGCATTGTATTTCACACATTGAATAAGGTAAAAAAACAGTATTTAAACAATTACAACATTCAAAAAGATATCTGATAATTTTTATTAAGTATGTGTACATAAATGACATAATCTTTCACTATAATTTAGAAGGTTAGTGAGGTACTTTACTTTCATTATCATTGCATTAATTAAATTACAATACATTTTGTACCAATGTATTTATTTCACAACACATGTCAATACCACGTATCATTAGATATTGAGAGAAAATATATAAGTAAAATAACAAGTAGTTATGATAACAAATCATTAAGGTAAAACAGCAAACTTCATGTAACTTCTAATTCTATATTTAAAATATCTGTTAAGGGCAAGCCATAAGATCAACCTGTTCGTTCATTAAAGGTATTTTCTGTTTATGTTTATAAATTTCGAATGCTTCCAAAACATCCATATTCGCTTTTTTGTTACAAAGATGTAAAATTGTTATGTTGTTGTGTGCAATCATAAGGTGATTATTTACTATTAGATGTTTGGCATAATTTGATTTGTCTGTGTATTTATATTTGTAACATTTAATGTGTTCTTTGTATCTTGTATATAATATAAAAGTTCCTAAGTGTTTGACCAATATAAACAGAATTACAGAATGTGCAGTTCAATTTATGAATACCAGAATTCAAAACGTATTTTGTTGAAATTAAGGGGACAGTATATATTTCATAATTCATTCAAATAATTTATATCAATTTACTAAATATAGATATTTTCTGCATATACAATGCATAAATGCATATTTGTAACATTTAATGTGTTCTTTGTATCTTGTATATAATATAAAAGTTCCTAAGTGTTTGACCAATATAAACAGAATTACAGAATGTGCAGTTCAATTTATGAATACCAGAATTCAAAACGTATTTTGTTGAAATTAAGGGGACAGTATATATTTCATAATTCATTCAAATAATTTATATCAATTTACTAAATATAGATATTTTCTGCATATACAATGCATAAATGACAGACATTGCTAATAAAGTAGGTTGAAATAATGTGCTTTGCTAAAAATATAGTTTGTTTTATTGTTAAACTTTGACCTCTATTTACCGCAAGTTGAGAATTGTCTTGTTTTCAGATACGTTTGGTGATATTCTGTGAGAACAATAACAGCTAGAATAATGAATTTTTTGTGGATCATTACAAGCAGCTAAAATGTCATGTATTTCCGTTAGATCAAATATTTTCTGCAATAAATATATATATTATATGAGGTATATTTTCCGAAACCCCAAAATGAAGGTTTTTTTTAAATAGGTTCCTGTATACTTCTTAGGAGCAATCTTCAGCTACATATTGGCACAAAGATCATCAAAATTGGACATCAACTCTTTGTGATATATCAATTTCAAAAATGTACCGAAAAGATTAATAATACACGCACGCACGCACACACGCACACACGCACACACGCACACACGCACACACGCACACACACACACACACACACACACACACACACACACACATACACAAATTTTTAAATATGTAAAAAAAAATTTCCAAAACTTCAAATACCTATTTTTTATCTAATGAAAGTATGGCTAGAGTGTAAAAAAAATTAGGTTGATATTTCCATTATTACAGATTTTCACTGGTTTCAGGGCTGAATTCCTTTAAACCAAACAAATTCCAATAAAAAAATATCAGTTATAAAACAAATCGCACAAGCAAATGGTTACATTTCATATATAATCTACACTTTAGTAAAAAATCAAGAATATAAACTATCTATCAAAAACATTTATCATATTATGAATTCTGCACATTCTGTAAAACTGTTTATATTGGACACTTAGGAACTTTGATATTATGTACAAAGAACTCATTAGATGTTACAAATATAAATACACAGACAAATCAGAAAATAGGCATCAGTTTTTAGAAAAGCAGAATAAATCTGGTAGCTACAAATAAATGTAGAACCAGCACAAATCACAATAGAAAATGAAGAAATAAAGAAAGCAATAAAAACACTAAAAACAACAAATCGACCGGACCAGGAACGATCGAACGAATGAATTGATAAAATGTGGCTAAGCTATTGTTAAGAAACTTGTTTGAAAGAGCTATTAACGACGAAAGGATACCAGACGAATGGACTGAGACTTATGTAATCTCAATATATAAGAAAGGAGATAGGAAGAAATGCACTAATTACAGGGGAATCGCCGCAATATCGCAAATAAGCAGAAAATAATAAAAAACTACAAGAGAAATACAAGAGAAAATTGGAAGAGTTCAAGCAGGATTTACAGCTGGTAAATCTTGTGTGGACACACAGTCAAAGAAGTAATGGAAAAGAAAAACTCTAAAAACAAGGATATCCACCTCGCATTTATAAACATAAAGAAAGCATACGATCCGGTACCGAGAAACATGTTATGGGAAGCCATGATAGACATGGGAATAGAGAGAAGCCTCATACAAGCAGTAAAAGCAATTTACCACAACAAAGTACAAATTAAGACAAGCCAAAAAATAAGCACTAAATTTCATACAACGAAAGTCCTCCTACAAGGATGTTCAACGTCGCCTACACTCTTTAAGATATACTTAGAACATACCCTGAAAAAATGGAAACGGAAATGCGAAGGAATGGGGGTTCCAGTACGCGATGATTATTTATATACCTTAAGCTTTGCGGATAACCTGGTAATCATCGCACAAGATGAAGAAGATCTCAGTTTGTTGGTTCGGAAGCTTAAAGAAGAATATAACAGAGTGAGGCTAGAAAGCAACTTTGATAAAACAGAATATTTAACAAGCGAAGAAAGACGGGAGGTACTAGAAATAGATGAAGATACACAAATTAGAGAAACAGACAGCTTCAAATATTGGGGAAACAAAACAAGGAACATCAGAAGAAGATATAAAATGTACTCGGACAAGACAGAACTTGCATTAAACAATTAAATTTGGTACTATGGGATAAACACATAACAAAAAGCACAAAAAGAAGGATATATGGGTCAATAATAGAGAGTATTTTGACATATGGAGCGGAAACGTGGGTGGTAAATAAAAGAAATAGATTTACACGGTGGAAATGGAGTGCTGGAGGGGGTGCTGTAGGGATAGACAGAATTCCCAATGAAGAGATACGAAAAGAGATGCACGAAAAGATGCTGTAAGTAGAATCGAAGAAAAACAATTGAAGTGGTACGGGCATGTAAGTAGTGATAACAACTGGATAAAGAAAATAATGAAATGCCCAATGGGAGGAAGGAAGACCGTAGAGATCTTGGAGGGACGACATAGATAAAGCTATGGAAAAGAGAGGGTTAGAGGACGAATACTGTCAAGATATATATATATATATATATATATATATATATATATATATATATATATATATATATATATATATATATATATATTATTCAATTTATATTGAGCAGTCATCTATTCATGCAATTAGGCCAGGGTTTAAAAGAAAACTCTGGCCTAATTAGACATGAATAATGACTTGCTCAATATAAATTGATCAATTTAATTCATAATATAATATATATATATATATATATATATATATATATATATATATATATATATATATATATATATATATATATATAATTACATATTATCTTATGAACATAGTTTTAATCAAATTTCAACTAATAATTTAAAAATTTTTTTGTTCTCTAAAATGTGGTAAGCTTTTATTTAAATTGCCCATTGTTCTAGTAATGTTTATTAATTTTATTTTTCCTTTGATTATTTTGATCCCATAACACTTAGCGTTGTTAGTGTTTTTAATATGTAACTACTTATATATTATGTCACATTTGGTTTAGTTTTACTATAGACACACTGTCAATGCCTTTTGGTTTCTCAATATCTCCTATTCTAAGTTTCGTTTTTAACTTTATTCTTTAACTTACGTTAGGTATGTTCTTATTATTATCTAATTTATAACTACCATTAAGTATATTTGTAGTTTGTCTTGAGAAAGGAATAAAGCATTCTGAAAGCTTGACAGATTAACAAAGGGTTTTTTACCTTTGGCCTACGTAATTGACTGCATTCCCCAATAAACATAATTATTATCAATCAAGATTATCCCGCCTATTGTGAACGAGAGGATGCAGATAGAACTGATGTAGGTTGGCAATTCTGTCTGGTATTTTAAAGCATTTCTGACATTAAACATTTGACATATTTTATTATAACACATTTATTATAGTGATAAAATAAATATAACCCCCAAAGCTGAGTTGTCAAAACTGTTATTTTTCACAATCTGACAACATTGGCGTCCTCTGACAGTATTAATGTTAGTGATGTAACTGCTCTGACTCGTGAAAATCATTATACCTTGTCTCACCGTTAAACAAGTTCCGTCAATATGGCCGCCGTTTAAATATGTCACTAAGTGCGCGCGAACGTAACATCCAGAGGCGTGCATGGAGTAAATAATTTATGTTATAGGTAGTATAAAATAAAACATTATTTACGATATTTGTTAAAACTTCTACTGGTTACATTATTTTAAAGTAAAGGAAAATTTGAGTTTTTTACACAAATATATGATTTCTAAAAACAAATTATTATAATTACCGAAGTTTGGCAATAATTATGCAAACTTTCAATAAAGTTTTTATCTTCATTCAAAATCACTTCCTCCATTGAATAATGAAAAAATCACACAATGTACCACTTGAACGCGTAAATAAGAAATAAAATTAATACATGTATTTCATCCCTTTAAAAAACTTACCAGGTACGCTAATGGCCCAAAATTAAATTCGTAAAGATATTTCAAGGACAAATTCAGTGAATGTTTTGTTCTTTAACAAACACATTAGTTAACATAGGATAAAAAATACTGTACATGTTGTCCAACTAATACCTGTTTGTTTTGTATGTTATATATTTAAGATAGTGACTTTGCGTACTAATGTTTACTGTACCTGAACGGCCATGTTGACGGAACCTGTGTAACGGTGAGACAAACTATATATTACATTTTTGTAACAAAAAAGACATTAAATATTTTGGTGGTATACGACGTTTATAAACATAAATCACCTTTAATGAATGAACAGGTTGATATAGACTCGTCTTTAAAGTTTGGTGTTTTACCTGTATGATGTTACCATAACTACTTAATATTTTCTCTCGATAATGGTACATGTTGTATTGAAACGCGTTAAGAAATAAATAATTATACAAAATAAATTGTAGAATGATATTATAATTAAAATGTTAGTGCTATTAAATATGGAATTCCACGAAGTAGTACGGTTAAAGAATATAAGTCAAATAACTCTTTCCTAACAGATTCTCTTTCCATATTAATTATTGTATTTTTTGCATGATCGAGCGTTTTTGTTTATTTACTGTAATTGTTTCCAAGACGGTGGGATATGTTTACCGGTTGATAGACCCAACACGTCGGTATCTAAATACTTACCGACGTCTGAATTAAACGCTATCAAATGATTCTTGACAAGTTGAACTTGCCGCGAAATATAAACGTCACTTTTGACTTTTCATTTAGGTATTTAGTAGAAATTAATTTATTTCAATTGAATTTAATACGATCGTGCAAAAAAACAGTATAAGCATATCATGAAATTTAAGGGTTGTACCGCTCTCCGGCAAAATCGACGTCGACGGTAAATATCTCTTACCGTTCTTTGTACTTAATGTACTATTTTGAGGCATTTTAATTCTGCACTGTACTCATAAAATAGTGTTATATAACATAATCTATACTTCATATTTTAAGGTATTCATGTCGATACATAAATTGAACTTTTACCATAGAAAAAGTTGAAATTAGTGATGTTTGGGGAGGTTATTGTAAATATTGCTGCCAGTGAGGGCATTTTTCGCTCACTTTAAAATAAAGTGAAGAACCAAAAATTCATTCATCACTTAGTAGGAATCTTAAATTAAGCAAAAATTTATTTTGTTACAGAGTTACGCATGGCCATTTTATAAACCTGTTGATGCAGAATTATTAGGTTTACATGATTACCATGATATTATTAGAAATCCAATGGACTTGGGTACAGTAAAACAAAAAATGGATAATAGAGAATACCGCACTGCTCAAGAATTTGCAGCAGATGTTAGACTGATATTTACCAATTGTTACAAATATAATCCTTCAGATCATGACGTTGTAGCGATGGCTAGAAAACTACAAGACGTTTTTGAAATGAAGTGAGTAAAATTCCTATATCTCAATTCACATACTCGGTACCTGTGATTTAGCAACAGCAAATTAAAAATGTGCTAATTATATAGTTTCTCCGCCAGATTTGCCAAGATTCCAGATGAACCTCTTTCTAGGATAGGTGGAAGTTCTTCGGCAAAATCTGACTCTAGTTCTTCGGGTTCCAGTTCCGATTCCTCCAGTGAGACAGAAGATTCTGAAGAAGAAAGGAGGAACAAACAGCTTAAAATGTTGGAAAAAGAAGTAAGGTTACATATAACTTTTTTCAATAGTTTTTTATTTTCTGTTTACTTCAGTTAATTGCGATGCAAGAAAAAATGCGTAAATTTGTAGAAGAAAGTATTAAACGGAAAAAAGCTAAGAAAAAGGCGAAAGAAGCGGAAAAATCGAAAAAATTAGTTCCAAATAGTAGCCTCGGAAAACCGGCTACGCATAATAGTACCCCAGTAAAGCCCAATAATTTAGTTACAGACAATGTAGACGATAGTATAGCAAGTGTAGTATCAGGAGCAGATGCTAAATTACCACAAGCAGATGCTCATCATCCTCAACCTTCCAAATCTCTTAATATGCATCATCCCATGGCAGGTGCAAATGCTACAACTAAACCTCCCAAAAGTAAAGGTAAATATGAAATTGTAACGTGTGTGCAACATAGCATATACATATTTATTCAATAATAAATAATGAAATTACATTGTATTTGTAGGTGTTAGAGGGCCGAAAATTTCACAAGGACCAAATGCAACTCAGAAAAGGCAAAAGACCAATAGTAAAACAGGAACAGGAAGAAAGAAATCAACATCACAGGCACCTCCACTGGCATTTGATTCAGAAGATGAAGACAATGCTAAACCAATGTCATATGACGAAAAACGGCAATTATCGTTGGATATTAATAAATTACCAGGTGCTTATGCCTATAGTTTAAATTAAAAAAGCGGTGCTTATAAAATGAGTGTTTTAGGAGATAAACTTGGTCGAGTTGTTCACATAATTCAATCTAGGGAGCCATCGTTAAGAGATTCAAATCCAGATGAGATAGAAATAGATTTTGAAACTCTCAAACCATCTACGTTACGGGAATTAGAAAGCTACGTTGCGTCTTGTCTTCGGAAAAAGCCACGTAAGCCTAACTGTAAGTTCCGTTACTTAACGTCTATAGCAACATTGCACCAGACCATCGGTCTAAGCACCCCTGGACTAAATATTTTAACCCAGGAGTGCTGTAGGCGTATGTAATTGGAACTATACACATTTTTAAGCATGGTAGACATTGCTGGTGTCTCGTGGGTTTCGTTTAAATATTCATTATTGCTAAAGCTTCTGTGGTATATTGGATTTATAATTTTGATACATTTTTTTATGTTTTGAACCGACCATTTTGCATGTTTAATTTTTAGCAGTTTTTCTTAATGCAATTTTGTTCTATTTCAGTACTTTTAAAATTTTTATTTAAACTGGGTGCAATCAGGGTAAGTCAGCGATGATAGTTTTCATTATTTGGTGTCTGTAGAGTTGTACCATCAAAGTGGACATCTTAATTTAAAAATATTGGTTAGCACGCTTTTCTTTTTTGGGAAATGATTTTGTTGCAAGACTGTTTGTTAATGTATCCTTTATGTATATTTAACTGGTCAATAGTAACTTTATGATTAGTGTATTTTTGGTTATGTTCTACATTGTTTATCAACAAGACCGCAACTTGAAATTGTTAAATCATGAGTATTTGTGGAGTTTTTGTACTGTTCTAAAAAGTATTCTAACATACATAGGAAACGCATCAAAACATCAATGAAAACCTGTTTTATGTATCTTTCTTGTAAGTCGTTCAGTAGCAGTGAAAAGGAATTTCCTACTATAAATTGATGTGTTTTTATTATTTAGGTTTTCACAATGCATGCAATTTAGTTAAAGTAATAAAACTTGATGCATCTGAAGGACAAGAGACTAGGGTAACCAAGGGAATGTTGCACCACAGAAATTACAATGATTGTCAGATTATGGATAATGTCTAACTGTCAATTGCAATAAATTTTTTATTTCTTTAATTCATAATATATAACAATTAGGTTACATCTTTGAATATAAATGTATTAGAATATTTAATTAGTATTTATAAGAATAATTATTATAAGTAGCCAAATGGGCACAATGGGTATGTTTTAAAGTATCAATAAAACTAGGTTTGATTCCAAACTTAGATGTTTATTAGTATATAGAGCAAAATGGTCATTGCAACTGATGCTCTCAACCACTCACTTGTGGAGAAATTAATAAATTATATATCGACCTTCCAACCTACAAAGTGGAAGATAAAAGAAATAAAATAATTTTACTAATAATTGTTTTAGGATAATAAATTATGATCCCCATTTTTAATACCTTCATAACGAAGATAGGCAACATTGTAAAAACAAAAACAATACTCACAGATATCAGATGAATGTCAGTTGGACAGTAATAGACATATAGATGCTAACTTTAAAAAAATTATAAATCTGCACACTTAGTTATAAAATACCGATAATACTATTCAAGCACTTTCAATCGTAGTTAATTAATTTTTAGACTTAATTTGCTTTATATTAAGAAATTTTATGAAGAAAAGATATGTAAAACTAAATTTTCTTTAAACAACATGTATACACATTTGCTTATAAAATTAATGTTATTTAGATATTGAAAAATTTGAACTAACAATTAAATTCTACTTTAGAACATAATTAATTAATACATCAATGAATGGTAGTCACACAGAGCCAAGACTAGTGGGTAAGCTGCTTTTACTGTGTGTGATGGTGCATTATCATAAAGAAAAATCAGTTTATTTTTTTATATTCTGGTTGTTTTTCATACAATACTCAATTCAAATCGATCATGTGCTGTCCTTAGTGTTAGGTTTTGCCAGGTTTTAACAGATCATAATAGATCACACCCTTCTGATTCCACCAAACTGAGTATTGTCTTCTTATCGATCTGGCCTCGCAATAAATGTTGATGGTTTGCCTGTAGTTACCCATGGTCTTTTACACTTAGAATTCTCGAAATATTTCCACTTTTCATTACCTGTCACAATTCAATGGAGAAATGACTTTCCTTTGTACCTAATGAGCAGCATTTTGGAAGTAGTTTTCTGGTTTTTGTTGCTGTCTTTCATTCAGTTCATGAGGAATCCATTTTCCCATCTTCAGGATCTTTCCCATGGCTTTCAAACATAGGGAGATAGCTTCTCGTGTTACATTCAATTGATCCACAATTTGTTGGGTTGGAGCATCACCATCATTCAGCAATGTTTGCAAATCGCTGCCTTCAAACTTCTCCGGTGATCTCCACATTCTTCACTTCTCACACTAAAATCTCCACTTTTGAATTTTTTAAACCTCTCAAAGTATCGTGATTTATAGAGTATGCTCACCGTAAGCTTCGACAAGCATTCGATGCGATTTTACTGTAGTTTTCTTTAAGTGGATAATTAATGTTGTCTGCAAATCGTAGTTTGTATGCACAAGACTCGACATGTTCAACACTATTAAAAACGGTGCTGTTATATGTAAATTGTATTGTTATAAGTTGTAAATCTTTATCAGCTGTCAAAGAAGTAAAATAGGGCCAATAATGCAGTTTTAAAATGACTACATTGACAACTAAAGTCATCTATGAGCACTATGCTAAAGAAATTGTTATCGTTATTAAAAATAAAATAATGCTTTTATAACATTATTTTATAAGTTTACAGTGTCAAGATTCCGGGATATTCTATAAAGGTATTGACCTCTAATATCAATGTCAATTGTTTAGAAAAGAATTAATACAAAGGCAAAGAATTAATATGAAGGTTTACAGATCCTCCTTTAAAACTTACTATGGTCTGGAGAACATTTGCAATAACGCCCAACTCCATGTAATTCAAATTTTGTGAATCGCTTATTCAGAAGTGCTTCCTTTCAATTTTTTTACGTATTGATTCTTTTGTGTTAACGTAGCTTGAATATGTAATTATAATAATAAATTCATTGTATTGTAATATTTTAAATGTCTTTCTTTCTATAGTGGAAATACATTTTGAGTATTTGACTATTTTTCATAATGCAATTCTGAAATTTTTTTAGTTAGTTTTTATTTGTCAATGTTCTACCTATAATAATAATTATAAATACTACTTTAACTTATAGTGCAAACATTTGTATTAACAATGGATATTGCAATTATAATAATATGTAACATATGTACCCTTACTATTTCATTACGGATTTCAATTAAAAGGTTCTGGGACCTAGACATTTAGGTGTTGAATAAGTATTTTAAATTCAACACTTGCACCATTTATTATTTTTGAGTTATTTTGTTCAAAGGGGAAATAAAAATCTTATTACTCCATATCGGATGACCTTATGCTAAATTTTATTGATTTCGTTATTGTATTTTTTAAGCTGTTTCAAATGAAAAAACCACTAGTACACATAATAATAATTTTATTGCCGTAGGGATCATGGGAGAACATAGACATTGTCAGTTAAAAAAAAATTTAAATTTTTGTTTAATTGTATACCTATCGTTTTATTGATTTAATGAAAGAAAATTACAGAGCACTAATTCAACATGTTTTTTTAATAATTTTTTTTCCTGTTGGAGAAATTGCAGAACTACTCCTTCTCACTGTATATGAGGTATCATCAGCAAACATAATTATGTCCTATAAAGTATTGTAAGATCATTCATTTATAAAGTAGAGTGGATTTCTTTATATACAAAACCAAACTGGCAGGTTGATAGAATGTTATGCTTTTTAAAAAGTGATGAAATTCTGTCATTTACCAATTTATCCAAGAGCTTTGATTATTAACTCATTTTATAACGGTCGGGAGGGGGGGTTTATAGACCTTAAACATATCAATTATATTCTATGCATTTTTTTTATCCAATGCGTAACTTAGCTTCAAAAAAATTCCCAATGAAGAAAGTTTTTTTCATATCTGAATAACAACTATCAACAATAGGAGTATGTATAAACATCTTTTTTAAAGAAAATTTAATTTTACCTAGCTTTTCTTTATAAAGCTTAATACAATGCCAGATGTCTAAAAATTAATTAAATAAGATTGTTAATGCTTTAACTGTGTTATAAATATTTTATAGAAGTGGACGACAGGAATTTTTTTTTTTAACGTCTTAACATGAAGTTTTAAGCGTACATCTGACATAGATCATTGTTTTGCCTATTTTCGTTATGAACATATTAAAAAAGGGGTTACATAATTTTCTTAAAAAAGATATTAAAATTATTTCATTTCTTTTGGTTTTAATTTATTTGGAGAACACACAATCCTTTTATTAATATAATATTTTAATACCACCATCTTTTCTTTAATAATGATGGTACTTTTCCTTTTCTAACATGTACTGATAACTTTGCTTTTTATAACTTGTACAGGGTGCGCCATTAATAGAGGACGTTGGTTGTATCTCTGAAAAATCCTTTTAGGAAAAATGGCGATGACTGCTAAAGGATACCGGTTTGAAATCAATTTTGCCTAAGGATTTTTCGTCTACCTTTTCAAAAAAATATTGGGGGAAGTACGAACTTTTGTTTTCAATTAGCATTAACTGATTTTAATAAGTTTGGTCTCTTAAAGCTTTTCTTTCGTTTTAATCTGTGATGTAAGCTATTTCTTTGTAGTTTTCAATATGGTTAGTAGAGCAAATTAATTAATTTTTCAGTTTTTCTTAAAAAAAAATTTAATGAAACCGGTATATCAGTATCAAAACATAAAATACATAAAGGATCCAGCTATAGTTATTTTTTTGTAAAATATGATATTAATGTTTATTTCTATTTACCTTGTGCTACTTGGTTCAATGATTATTATCCCTATATAAATTATATGGGTGGGTAAATTTTGTTTATTGAAATAAAAAAAAAAGATTATCTACTTTATGTTGCAAAGCCTCCTTTATTTTAATTTTTTTATGAGGATAAGTTATAATTTTATTTATGGGTATGAAATTATTGTGGGTTATAACACTGCATATTACACATATTGCAAAATGTAAATAAAATTCACATTTTACAACTAAATAACTAAAGCTGGATCTTTTTTGTTTTACATGTTATAATCTTCATTTAATTAGATACACTTTAAATTGTGTTTCAATTATTACAATTTTGTAAATATTTTTGTTAATATGTCTGGTTTAAAACAGCCAGCTTTCATGCTTATGCCAAAAATATACCACAGTTTCATTAGAAAATTTTTAGAAAAACTGTAAAACTAATTAATTTGTTAATATAACACCTTTTACTAACCATACTCAAGTTAACATTAACCGATGTTATTGAATTAAAAAAAAGTTTACACTTCCATAGGGAAAAGGTTTGCAAAATTCTTGCTGATTCCAAACTGGTTATTTTTTATACATCATAGCCTCGCACATTTCAGAGTAATGCTACCCTTTCTAATTTTGTATTCGTGTTAGGCTTGTTAGTAGTCATTGCAGAAACTTGAAAATAATTTCCGTCACTTTTGCTAAAACTGAAATTAAAGCTACTACATACAGGTCGATACATTATTTTTAGATTTATTGATCTCTGAGGTGATTAAATAAACGTAGGTACATATGATTAATTGGACCATACTTCACGAGTTGTTGTCTCAGTAGTGGAGTATTATCATCACTTTTAAGTGAGCATATTTTGTAATTGGTTTTTCAGAGACCTTTTTTCAGAAAAGTATTTTAGATTCAATCAACTTAATGTATTCTGCATTGACATCTGTGTCTTTGTATTAGATCCCATTTTTATTTTGTTTACTACATCACGTCATATTTGTTTGTTATTTTAGACCTAGATTTGGGTAATATCAAGATTTTTTGTGACATTAGGAATCTTATGCAATGTTAACATGGAGTTTGTCATACAAGGATGATTTGTCCTGGTGTGAGCCTCGAAATGAAAGACATTAGAGGATTAATGTTTTCCTTGTACATCAACACACTTGGACCAGTGACGTGAAGTGCCATTATGCCTATTTTGTAGTGATCTATTTCAAGGCTGTCAAAATATTGCTCCATTGCAGCAATTACTTCTTTGTTCATCTTAAACTTCTTTCTGGCTAGAAAGAGTCAGGAAAGTCGAGTAAGGTGGGTGGGATAACATCACCATTTTTTTTTTTCTGTTTTTTTAATGATTCCAGGTTTTTTTCAACAATTGGTGATTTTAGTAGGTCCAAAAATGCAACATGTTATGCTCTGTTGTTGATGGTTTGGCGGTTTATGAGATAGTCGATGAGAAGTATTCCTTTCGAATCGTATCCATTACCCTCCCGGCCAATGAAAATAACTTCATCTTCTTTGGCGATGCCCTGCCATGATGTTTCCACTGTTAAAATTAACGTTTTGCTTCGAGGATGTAGTGATGAATCCAAGTTTCATCGAACGTAAGAAAGCTACCTTATCCTTGTTAAACAGCTTCTAATTGTCGCTCGATGTTCACACTCTTTCTCGTTTTTGATTGGCATTCAGTAATGGCGGCCCCATCTCACTGACAGCTTAGACATGCTGAATTGTACGTGCAAAATGTGATGTATACACTCAGTTGACACACCTACAATGTCATGCACTTGATGCAATTGTTTTTGGGGTTGCTATTGTTTTCGATCGCTCAAATCACCATGTTTAAATTGTACAACTCAGTAACAAATTGTTGCTTGCAGAGGGGCATTCTCAACCAATGTTTGCTGCGTATCGGTCAAAATCGCAGTAGTGTTTTACCTTCTTAAAAAACAAGTATTGAATCACATCATTTTTACCTATCTTAGGATTAATGGATACCTGTCTCTAGAATTCTGACCTACTAAAGGGAATTCCTTGTCCTTATTATTAAGCAGCATTATTCTAATCTCCACTGGCTCTTTACTGTCCAAATAATTTAATTCAATGAGAGATTTTATTTTCTTGCTACTTGTCTGATCAGTGATAGCATTGATAATTTGTATTAATAATATTGATGAAATGTCATCGTTATTTAAACTGTTCAAATACCAGACTGAGGCACCAAACTGTTACTACACATGTAGGTGTCACTAAACCCTGGACTTCTGGAGTGTGAAATAAAAAAAATTTTCAAAGTCTTTATACCAAAATATGGGACGAACTCGTATTTTGATTGAATTATTACAATATTCCAATTTGAAATACTTTCTTTGGTTCAATTTCCGTAAGATCTCTGTAATTTTTTATGATCTGAAATTGTATTGGTGCATGGGAGTAATATTTGTATTATTGTATTGTAGGTATATTGTTAAGAAATGGACTTATGTAAAGTAAAAACTTGCTTATTCTTGTGTTACTGAATATAAATTAAAATTTAAGCAGTGTAACTGTTTTTATTATTGAAAGGTTGTTATTTTAGATTTAGTTGCTTATTCATTATATTCACATGTCTTGTGAATGTTTGCTGGTACATACAGGGTGACTGGTAACTTGTACAGTTAGTTGAAAGTGCTAATAGAGGACCCTAACCTGAACAATTTTTCTTAGAAACTAACAGGCAAATCCCAATAATAACTAAACTACAGTATTTTAAAAATAATTGCCCACTTGTGGAAAACCATTGGTAGTAGTTCACAATTTTAATTAAAAGATACAATTTTTCGATAAATCAGAGTGCTTGATTGGAATCAGCGATTGCTTCTTGTGTTACAATCTGACATGTCAATGTCATATAGATTGTTGCTTTGTTGACATCTATGAAGTGAGTGACTTGTCCTCCTACTGTAAGTAAATAAATTTTGAATTTCACAACATTAGAATGGAAAGATATCATTATACCAATAAACAGTATTGTGACATGTTAATCACTTATGGCAAGGCATTTTTAAAGCTCGGCAAGACATCCACTGTGACACTCTTAGCTCCCGTGAAATTTCTCGAGTATTTAATGAAGGTGCGTCATCTATCATATCCAAAATGTCTTCTTCTACACGTACACCATGGCGATGTGGTCTACCACCATCACGTCAGCTAGTACCAGTGGTTTTCCACAAGTGGGCAATCATTTTTAAAATAGTGTAGTTAGGTTATTATTGGGTTTCATCTGTTAGTTTACTAAGAAACATTGTTCAGTTTAGGGTCTTCTATTAGCACTTTCAGTTAACTGCATAAGTTACCAGTCACCCTGTATAGCTATATATTTTTACCTTTCAACCTACATATACATATGTAGGTACAGAAGGTTATGCAATTTAATTTTTTTTTCACTAAGTCTAAATTGAGTTATTACCTCATTTGATGTCTGTGTGTATATATCTACGATAACTTCTGAACCACAACATCTACGTACTTAAAATTTTGTATTTACGCTTATTTTCATTTCTTCTGGACCTGATTATAGATTTTGGGAGAAATTTAGCGAGTGAAAGGAAAGGGGGGATTAGGAACAGTTTTTTGTTTTTATCAAATATTTCTGCAACGGCTGTACATTTCAAAGATATAAAAATACCAACATATAGATCTTAAATGTATCGATTAATTATGTGTTTAAGTGTTTAAATTTTTACAAAACTTTTGTTATAAAGTTTCTTAATATAAAGCGAAATAAGTAAAAAAAAATAATTAAACAAGATTGATATTTTTGCAGTAGCGGGTAGCTTTAGAATTTTTTTAAGTTACATTCTATATCGATTAACTTCTATCTGACATGTAGTTTTAAACGTCCATCTGACATAGATTATTGTTTTTGTTTCTACAGTATTGCCTCTATTCGTTATGAATGTATTAAAAAAGAGGTTGCATAATTATCTTAAAAAATTATTATTAAAATTTTTTCATTTCTTTTAATTTTCACTTTGTAGGATGGAAGATTGTGTGTTGTTTCACACCAGATATTTTAGTTTATAAATAATTTGCAACTGTTTTATGGTCTAAGGTGGGCAAGTTTTTCTAGTCATCTGCTTCATGCTTTATGGTTTTTTTGATAGCTTATAGTATAGTTTCACCATTACAGATCAGATTATGGATATATCAATTTTAATTTTTTCTTTAGTATTTTGGAATTATGCTTTGTTACTTATACACATTCTTAACTTAAAGGTGCTTATGATAAATATCTGCTGTTATTAAATCTGAAAAATTTTGCTTACAAAATTGATAGTGATTCTGGATGATTCCGTTGAATAAAAAAGACTGTGATGTAATCATTACGAATAACCAGTGTAGTTGTATACAATACTTCTTATCGCTTATCGCTACTGTAACGTGGTCTGTCACGCGTGAGCGTTCTGCTCACTCTATTATTCGAAGCATTTTCAAAGGTATTGAACTACGAATAAATAAGGAATGTTTGTAAGGTAAATTGTTTATTTACTAACAAATTGATTTGTTGAAGTTTTAAGTATAATGTCTTATGCATTATACAGGGTTGCTCATTAGTGCCTCAAAGTGAGATATCTCAGTAAATATGCGTTTTAGAAGAAAATGTTTCCTATCAAAGTTTTTGGTGCGTATTTCAAAATTATTTTCCAATATGCGGGGTGTGTTATAAAAATGTGGTAGTAACAAATTATGTTTTTTTTAATAGACCCCCCCTCCAATTTTTTTGCCATATTCAGATTTATCGTCAAATTTTAATGTTAATTTATATAAGATGTTTTTTCTTAAAAATTGGCCGTTTTCAATTTATTTGGACGGGTATGAAAATTTTGCCAGCTGCAGGTTCCACAAAAATCTGTGCTATACCCTGGCCTTTGCGAATTTCGGAATCGGTATGCTGGGGCTCTAAGAAAACCTGAAAATCTACGTTTTGACGTATTTTAATTTAAAAAAAAGTCCTCTACAACCCCCGAAATATTCATCCGAAGTTGCATGATTTCAAACTATCTTGCTTATTTCAAATGGAATACTCTAATTTTTATACCGTTTTCGGATTTATCGTCTAATTTTAAGGTCAGTTTATGTAAGTTATTTAATTTTTATTTTGATCAAGTCAACTGGCTATGTATTCACAATCCAAAAATGTATTAAACTGCAGAAAACTATTTTTAGACAAATGAGGTATTTGTAACAGATTCTCAAACTGTCCCCCATTTCGATCATAACACAATTTGCAGTCTGGCCAGAAAAGACCTATTTAGTTCGCGTAGCACCTCAATGCTTACGCTGTTTCTAAACGCATGAATTATGCGTTGTCTCATATCTTCTGCAGTAGTCTGAGCAGTTTGATATACATGATATACAACGTTTTTTATGTGACCCCATAGAAAAAAAATCTAATTTTGATAGTCTGGCGATCTAGGCGGTCAAGGCACGGGTGCGCACGGCCTATCCATTTACCTTCAAATTCTCGATTTAAGCAGTCTCTGACGTTTAACGCAAAGTGCGCGTGAGCACCGTCATGCTGTAGCCACATATTTTGCCTTAAAACAACAGGAATGTTTTGCAAAAGTTGGGGCAAATCATTTTGCAAAAAATACACATATTCAACACCATATGTCTTTTAAAGAAATATGGTGCAACTATAAAATTGCCCATAATACCACCTCAAACATTTACAGTCTCTTGTCACTGCAAATTAACTAATCTTACTGTGGGTTTTTTTTGTTGCATAATAGGTAATTATGATGGTTTGGGCTACAACTCTGAGTGAAATTTGACTCATCGAAGAATACATTTTGGAAAAATGTAATACTCAATACCTTTGGATGTTGCTTTGAATGACTGTAGTGCTAGCTGGACTAGTTTTTTACAATGATCCATTTTATTTCGGGTGGATAGCACAGAATTATAACCAAAAATTGAAATTGAAGCAAACGGACGCAACGCGATAAGAGAGTAAAATGGAGATTTAATGCAACTCAGCTTGTCACACAATGAGCAATATGCTCATGCTGCAAACCCCAGGTGAAGAAAAACTTATAGAAACCATACTAAACAAATAGTTTTTGAGCGTTTGGCAACGTTTTTAAGGGAATACGTACTTTGAATGGTAGGTTTTAACATATATTGATACTTGCCAGTGTGTTTAACCACTGGATTCTATCATAAATAACTAGAATATTGTTGTATCTTATTATCTTGTCACGTCTAATTAACACAATGAATAATTGATTACCTATATTTTTCGTCACATAATTAATCATACCTAGTAAGCTTTTTCCACTTGCTCATTTCATTTTCCTTGCCGTCCATCGCCCATCACATCACCATTTTGTATAAACTGAAATGAAGCAGGGTGTTGGTACCCAAAGTACGTATTCCCTTAAAAACGCTGGTAAAACGCCCAAAAACGAAATGAACAATATCAATACACAAGACACCCGGTTTGTTTAGATACAGCGCACTGACCTTCCGCAGCAAAATGACAACAAGGTGTAGTCACTAATTGACTGTGTTGACAAAATGTAATATAGGTACATATGTTATAAATATTGTCAGAAGTAAGTTTAAGGTTACATAAGGAATTATAGGAAGTTGAGGGCAATGTTGCCCACTTATTAGTTATTGCTTAAATTTTGAATCATTATCACATCCAATCTCAATCCTAGATTTTTAAGTCTGACATACATGATTTATATACTCTAAAATAAACTAAAAAGTCACATTATCATCTAATATGATGGAGGTAAGGTCATTGTTCATGTCATTAAAAAATAAAGACTCAACAGTTTCACTTCCTACTTTTCACACTGCAATGTTGTTGATACTTCAAAGTTGATTAATGATGTGACTATTTATTTTTAAACCAAGTATTTTATAATTTTAGAAATTTTCAGTGCATTAAAAAAATTGCTAAAACGTATTTAGACGATTATAGCATGATCTACCAATTAAATACGTGTATATTTATTATTATGACTTTCGTAATCTGGTGAAGGTTTCTAATATTTTTTTGTAAGGTGTTGGTTAATGAATTACTCTATACATTTATTATGGTTGGTGGAAGAGTTATTATTGTTATTGTTAACTAAATAGCAATATTTTTCAACTAATTACTGTTAATACCCTTACATCTACCTGCACTACATCTATTTAAGAGACTGTTATAATGAAAATGAATTCTAACAAGAAATTACAGGTTTAGAATATACATAAAAAATAAGTCATGTCAATCTATGTATACTAAATATAAAAGGATTGAGGGTGGCAAAAATTTACAGTAACAGTTGATTATTTTTTTACTTAATTTTGTGAATTGCTTTTTTTTAATGTAGGGAATGTACAAATTTTAATACGTTTTTGTTGGTTGTTGGTTGAAAAATACTGCTCATTGCATGATTTCCCTCCAAAATTAAAATTAATTTTTTTATCTATTGTTATTTAGATAAGAAAATGCCTGGAAAATCAAAAGATGAGCAAATGGCAGAAAAAAAGCAAGAATTAGAAAAGAGATTATTAGATGTAAATGACAAAATTGGAAATACGAAAAAGGCCACCAAGAAAGGTTAGTAATAAATGCATGGGATAATATACATTTGACTTTGTATTTATTCTGTCTTTAATATTTATTAGTTTACCTGATTACATTGAAATGAAGGAGCTTAAAAATTAAAAATGCACATTTTTTGCTCCGGTTTGATTTGAAACTGAGATGTGGCATTTTTTCATTATTTGAGCAGTGTGCCAATATATATCCATACCATTGTTCTGTGTACTGTATTTTACTTAATCAAAAATATATGCAACATTTTATAATTTGGAAAAACATCACTAATATTTATTTGTTTGGAAATGCTTAATCATTTGCGTGCTTAAAAAACCTTCATGCTTTTCTATAACAGCAAAAATGTAGCTTCAGCCAGCATTAAAGTCTACCACAAAAAAAAATATTATTTCCCATTAATTGTAAGTGAAAAAAAATTATTTTATTTCAGATGATGCAAATAAAGCAGATCCAGCAGGTGCTGGTGGTCCGTCTGGAGGAAGACTATCGTCTAGTTCGAGTAGTTCAGATTCTGATAGCAGCAGTTCGAGTTTGTCAAGCAGTTCTAGTGATTCTAGTGACAGCGAAGCAGGTTAGCTCTCACTCTCACCACTCATCTACAGTGATAGCCCATATTTTATTAGATGACGTTATGTTCATTAATGCGTTTGATAAATTAGGTTCATACGTTTGAATACGTATTTTGTACCTTAAGTTTAGAGTATTTTCTCGAATTGCGTGCGTGTGGCGCTGTTTATAAAATGCAGTTCCAGAATATGAAGTGCCATGCACATTTATTATCCCTTCTCAACCATTATTATGGCTTTTATGAACTGTTTACACTATTGAAATTTGTTTATAATTAGTTAAATGTGTTTTTAATTTATTTTCGTACTCTTTGTAGATATAGATTTTATCATGTTTTATAATTGCTAGCTTTATTCGAAGCTCTGATAATTTATACAAATCGGTTAATATTAATAGATTTATAATCAAAGATGTTCTTATTTTATATAGAATGAAATAACGGGAAAAAGGAATTTCATACAAAGTAAATCAGATGAACATAAAATTATTTAAATACAACTCTACTAATATCTGACAAATATTTTTGGAACACAGTAAAAAGGCTGCACTATTTCGGTAAATGATAGATACATAGTATTGCATAGTTATTTGTTCATAAGAAAGAAAAATATTCATCCATTTTTTTTTGTGTATATAATACCGTGCCTGTTTGCTGTAAAAATGTTGATTGGAGTGTGTAGAATCTGGAACAGTTATAAATTTTTTTACACACTAAGTATTCCAAAATATTATCTCTATTAAGTGAGAGTATTTAATGTACTTAATTTAGTTAAATAGTCTTTTGTATGCGCAATAATTATTATTGGTAAAATGACCGGATTTTTTTCTGTATTTAGCATAAATCGTGTATATTACATATATAACTTAAGGGCACTAATAATTGATTTATTTTCTCATCGTTGTAATTGTATAAAGACAAATATTACATTAATACATTAAAACATTATGACAAGTAAATATCTCTTCTGGTTTACTTACAAGTCAGAATGTTCTAACTTAATACAACTACCATTTTGACATTCTCGTTCTTGTTAATTTAGACATGAGGGTAAAGATTATGTACATTATATTAAAAGTATTTGGCATCTACTTTAGCTTATTCAGAAAATAGTCATTTGAAATTATTTATAACTGTTCTTTTGGGTATAGGTACACACAAGTACATTTTACTTCCTTATTGTAAATACATTAAATAAATTTGATTTCAAGGCAAAAATTAAACAGGTGGAGCAAATATTTATTCAGATAGTATAAGAGGATTGGATTACAAAAAATGTTTAGTGAATTTTTCGATATCTGAGCAGTACAAATTATATTTAAAGTGGTAATGGAGATGTTTACGCTTGTCAAATTTAGTAACTAAACTAAATTTTTCAAATCGCAGTCTTAATACATGGTTTTTTCTAATATTTGCTATTAAATGTGTGACCTACTAAGAATGAAATTATCACTCTGTTATCGGTGTCTATAGTACAGAACTAACTAAATTAAACTGAACGTTAATTATACATAGTAACGAGATGTATTGATTAGTTCAATATAAATCTAAATAACATTTTCATATAAATAACTTTGTTTTTATTTTTACTAAAAAGATTACTACATTCTTGAATTACATTTTTTAATTGTATTATTTTAATGTTTGTATTACAAAGGTATGTAATAAAATAAAAAAAAATAAGCAAAAATTTACCGAAATGGGCAATAATAGTAAAGAAAATTTACTAAAAATGAATACTATTGCAGTTTTAGCTTAAAGTTTAAAAGTTAATTTTTAAAAAGATTTGGAATTTGTGTTGTGACTAATTGTTTTACGTAAATATTCTTTTCTTCAAAATGATAATCTGTTGATTAATTGTTTTTGCTATTGTTGAAGTAAAGTTTACAAGAAAATGTTAAACAATTTTTCTGTTTTATTTGTGTAATAATTTTTTTAAATCTGAGAAAAAGTCTCCCCCTCTATCAAAATTATATATTAAGTTAAAAAATATATTCTTACTATTGAATTTGAATGAAAAGCACCTATTTTTCAAACTTTTTTGCTGTTCTCATCCATCATGCTTCATATTTCTACTTCTTCAGGCTTAGAATTATTTGAATTATAAGATCATAAATATATTAAATATTCACTTTTAAAAGGATGATGTAATTATAGTCATGTTATTCTATTTGCTATATATTATTTATTTAAACACTGCTTCTTTACTTTTGTTTTTGGTTTCAACTCAAAAAATTGCATCTAAGGTTGAACAATTTAAGAATGAAATAAATAAGAGTTTCTAATTTCAGAGTGTAAAACAACATATTCCCTTAATATTTTGAAAATGTAGGTATTGGTCATTATAATCTGAATCTTTGTGTTTATGATCATTTTTATTCTAATGTTCATATTTTGCATGAACAAACATTCAAAGTTCGAAATGGTGTTAATAGTTTTGCCTTTTGTTATTTTAAAACATTATGTTTGCGAACTGCACAGGTGCAAGTATACATTTCTTAAAAACTAGAGTCATCAAATTTTTTAATATATCTGATAAAATCCGACCTATTTTTATAAATTCAGCATAAAGTATGTATGTATATATATATATATATATATATATATATATATATATATATATATATATATATATATATATATTGCAATACTGTTGTTTCTCTGGATGTTACCTGCATCTGCTCCTGTTGTCTCCGACTCCTGTCAGTACAAAAACGGCGTTTTGGCAAAGTCCCATTTACATCTTCAGGTTCTTTTCATTTGCTTGCCTCGGCCCGTGTGCTAAGCCAAGCAGTCGAAGAGAACCTGGAGATGGCAAATGGGACTTTGCAGAAACGTCGTTTTTGTACTGACAGGAGTCGGAGGCCATAAACAGTAGCAAACACCTGGAGAAACAACAGTATTGCATACTTACTTGTGGAAACCTGAAATTAATCGTATGTATAACTTTTTTTGTGTGAACTAGATCTACTTAAACTAAGTTAAATTTATTATCTATTTGTGTTTACATCGTAGTATTTAATTATAAGAGAAAGAACTTATCAATATTACAGGTAGTACTAAATTATTTGCATTTTGCTTGTTTTGATCCTAAACATTAATATGGTGTATAAATGAAAATATAAATATTACGCATTATATACAAAATTTGGAGAATAAACAAAAAATTCTGTCCCACTATTTAGGTACTATCTCTTTTACATCTGTCATAACAGCGCCCTCGTATCGTAGTAGACCATTGATGCATATTTTGTAATTTGAATTATTTTTACAAAACTACAATTTCAAATCTATCTTTTTAGTATTATTTTATAAAACTATACATAATAAGCCTTCATAATGATGTTCCTCTAGTAATTTATTCTTTGGTTTAGATTATCATAATCCTTTCTATGAATGTAGGTTGCACTGCGCTATAGTGGATTGGAATAATATTATAGTTTAAATTTTTTTTTAATATTAGAAAAAACCTTGGATAGACATAACAGAAATGTGACGATCTAAGGGGCTATGAAATAACTATTAAGTTCACATATCTTTTTACTGGTTACTGCCCCTTTAGTTTGTCCTCTTATTAGCAGATATCTTACAATCAGTAGTTTTTTTAAGATGGGTTTTTAATCTTTTACCAATTTTCAAGTTCAAATAAAATCCAACTATTGTGTTGGTACTAGTTTTTAAACAAATATAACCAACTCCCTTTTATAAAAATTTGTTTTATTGAGAATACACACTCATAATTACATTGTTTAACAAATTGAAAAATGACTAAATGTATTTTAAATAATTTTATTGTTTTAATTTGATCACACTTTAGATACAAACTTGCAATTATTTATTTAAACAAACTCCCATTAATTATTAAAATTATTGTATATAATCAAATGTTTACAGATAAAGTGTACTGTATAAGAAAAGATATGAACTCTTAAATGTTAAATTTTAATATAGATTGGCTTTCTTCTTTCTATATTTAACTGTGTGACATATTATCTTCCGTTCTTTAATTATTGAGAATTTTAAAACCTATTGTACAAAGTTTTTTTCTTTACTTTAAAGATGTGATTAGGATCTCGCTTTAATCAGAAAAGATCTTATTACATACAGTCTTTTTTTTATGTAAATATACGTATAAACAACACTGACATTACATATTTTAATGAATTTGCATTTTTGTTAATACTCGTCATATTTTATTATTAATAGATGTTGTATTTAACATGAAACCACAAGTAATAAAGAAATTGTATTTTTTTATGCAGTTTAAACGTTCACTTATATTTCATTCTATACAACAAATATTTGTGTTCTATGTGGAGTATTATTTATATTTAAATGTGTGTATGCCACTCTAAATATTGTTTTTTTATAAATTATATAATTCCAAATTTATTTAAACACTACCTGTACACAAATATTTTAGAGTGGAACATGGTAAATATTAGCCTTGAGTGCATTCATGTTTATTATGGAGTCTGCCAGTGGACGACCGACTATACAGTCAGCGGTCTTTAACTACAATAACAACCATTTGTGATTGTATGTTTGACACACCAACATATGTGCGTATTATTTTAAATGCAGACAATGTGTGTGGCGGCTACTACTTAATTAATGTTGCTTTAATTACAACCATGGTGGTTTTAATATAATTGCTATTACATTGCTGTAAAAAAATTCCAAAGCTGCTTTCTTTACTCCAGGTAAAAATGCAAAATATTACTATAAAAATAGTCTAAAAATGTACAATTACACAATTTTATACACAAGGACAACTATAGACTATTTTTGTAAATGGATATGTACTTTAGCTAGAATAGTAGAGGATAACCTGATGTTAAAGTAACGTGATTGTAATAGTGTTCTTTCTGCTAAAATCAAATTATGGTCTTCTTGCCTTTTGGTTTTAGAAAATTTAGATCTGTTTTTACTTTTGTTTGGGTTAGCAGCTCTTGGTTCTATTTTTCTATAAAATTATATTGGCCGGATGAATAGAATTTGATTACAAAAAATTACAAAACAAATGGTAAGTTACATTGCTTTTAAGGACCACATGCTGTATGGTAAAATTAAACAGCTTTAAAAGGTGTGAAACTGCTGTGCAGGCCTCCATTCACATTGTTTGCACTCAGGCAGTGTTAAGTATTTTTTAACTAGCATAAAATTTATGTAGAGGCAAGTCTGATAGGTCTTGTGCTTTCTTTTTTTTATTTTGTTTCAGAAAAAAATGTCACAATTGTAAAATTCGTTTTTCTTTGTATTTTCAAAAGACAACTATTGTATTTTCAAAAGACAACTATTGTATTTTTACAAATTATTGTCACATTGGTATTTTTATTCCTTTTTTTTTTATTATTATATAATGATGTATCCCTTATGTAATGTTATGTTGTTACTTTAAATTCACTAAAAGTATGGTTGAACATACCCACGTTTTAGCAAAGTTTTATTGCACTCAAAATTCAATTATCCATTTTTTTGTTTGTATGTATTTACATACTTTGATATAAATATATTTTTACTTTTATTTAAACTTTCTTTTTTTCTTGCTACACTAACAGTTTTGTGTATAAATTTCAAAAGGATTATGCTAAGTGAAAATTAGTACTTTGTCTTATTCCAATCAAGAGTAGCTGTAGATCCAATTTGCTGTAGTATTAAATTATAAATATCTATATACATAATTGTTTGCCTGTATATAGAAAAGCGCCACAAATTAGATTTGATTAATAACTATGTAAATAAATAAAATATTTTAATGTTTGCTTAACGAGATCATATTGTAGCACTTTACATCTCTTGCCTCTGTAATCTGTAACCCTGTTAATTTTTATATAGTATCCACTTCATTTTGTACATTGGTTTATTTATATACGTCTTATGAGAAGATGTCAAGCAAATACACTTGTCAAAAATAAAATTGATATGGAATTATTATAAAATGGTTGTTATTGTTTTGTTATACACTGGCGAGATAGGAATGCACTCGGGCATTACTTGTTTATTGACCATTATTCAGTCTAAGTTTTTATAGGTGGTTCTAACCGTCAATCGAAGAAGAAAAGTAAAAAGTCACCAAATCCTTCTACAGTCAACGCGACGGTAAGTTTTTTTCTTTTTAATTATTATTTTAAAAAAAGTAATTTGAGAACAATTCAGTTTTCAAAACAAAAGTATCGATTTAAGGGAGAATCGTGAGATATGAATTTATTATAAATTATTTGTTTGATAAAAAATTACATGAGATCACATGCTTGAAGTAATTTTGGTACTTACAAAATTTGTATTTAAACAATTTTCACTTTCTTTGTGCAATAAAACAAGGTATTCCCTGATGCCCAAAAATTTGTTGTTTACGTGATATTAGACAGGCAGATAATGACTTTATTTTATAAACCATAGATATATTTCTGCAGTTTCGCAAGTAATATTTTGGACATGTAAGATGTAAAATAAAATAATATTTACGGCTTGACTTCGGGTACCATTCGCCCATTTTACACATTTCTGCCGTGTATTTTTATTGGATGTTTGAAGCAAAAATTCCATTGTTAACTAAATGGCACAAAATTTTAAGGTGGTGCAGTGCCGAAATTCTAAAGAGTTGTTTAAATAATTAACAAATTTTTGCCAATGAGAATATTAGATATCAGAAAAATAATAGGCAGATAATTTGCGCATTCGCGTCCATGTTTACCTTCTAACCTACATATACATTTCTTCGGTAAGTAAACCATAGATCATAGACGTAACATTAATTATTTTCAAAGACCCCTAGTCTGCTAGTTAACCTGAAGCGCAAAATACTGTTTCACATTTTACAACTTTTTAATAAAAAAATACATGGTAGCCTTGTTTTTAATTGTTTATTGTTTGGTTACTATAACATTATTAATAACCATAGTCTATCCAGAAATGTACGCCTATCTCGCTGCCAGACCTCTCCCCTCCCCTTTTCCCCTTTGCCTTAGCTAATTATGTTGCAGCCAAACAATTCCTATAAAATGATAAGGAATACTAGGTCTATTCATGGTTAATAATCATTGTATAGTAGGTTATACAATCAACATCTTTTTCACTAAGTGCTTAAGTGCTTAAACGTATTGCAGAGGTTTTATAGAAGCGGCCGGCGTTAAATTTTTTTAGGTCAGCTTTTTCTGATAACCTCTGTCGAACATGAAGTTTTTAAATGTCCATCTGACATAGATTATTGTTTTTGTTTTTACAATGTTGTCCCTTTTCGTTATGAATATATTAAAAAAGAAGGTGCATAATTATAAAAAAATAATACTAAAATTATTTCATGTCTTTTAATTTTTAATTGGTAGGGTGGAAGGTCATGTGTTGTTCCACACCAAAATATTTTTAAATAATCAAACTATTCAAAATGTACTAAACTTGCAGAAATTAGTCAATTGATTTTTTTGTTTAACATTGGAGTACACATTAAATAATTATTAAAAACTTGATGTGCATGCGTAAATTGTCTGCCCGTAATAATTTTAATATTTAATTGCGTAAAATAGCTGAAATTCTCTTTGGCAGAAATTTGTAAATTATTTAAACATATTGTTTTTTATTTCTTTTAGTGAAATCAATATATACACTGCACATCCTCAATTATACACATTGGCTCATACCAATGTCTCTGACCTTTAGTTCGGTACTTTTTTTTTAATATTCAGGAAGTACAAATCCAGCAGTTGAAGAGTTAATAAACTCACATAATGAATTAATCCTTGTTACTGTTGATGATTTTGTAAAATATTCAATATTTAATGCTTAGCTTTACTTTGTTACTCTAGTATTTAATTAATGTAATGTTTTCGTTGCAAATCAATTTAGTGTACCATTGCCAAAAATAAGCAGTTTTGTGTACCAAACATTTTTCAATTATGTTAATCATAGCAAATTAAAAGTTCTTTACTCAGTAAAATAGCAACTAAAATTAATATTTACTTCTAAAATAAAATATTTTTGTGTTCTAATAATTTTGGTTCTTTTGTTGTATTAATTGTTACAATGTCAAATATCACACAAATATTGTTACTTCAGTGATGGTGAGGGTATTCATTGTAACCGACAAACTTTTTTCATATTATTACGGTTATTAAACAACTGGGGTCGACTTTTTTACCAGATATTTATAAAAGTAATTCGAAAACATCTGTTTACAAAAATTTTTTTATATAGAACCTCTATTACATTCATATTGAAATGTAGTAGTGCTTCATCTTGTCCCAATCTGTCGTAATAGTCTACATGTATATGGGCTACTTTACAATCTGCTCAGAGAAATATCAAAAACTGACAATAAATTTTCCTCTTAGTCATTTCACACTAATTAAAAATAGTGTATTATGTCAAACGATATATTAACTGTGATGTTCTCAGGAATAGTACCGTATATGTTAAGGGACTTAGGAATTACTTTTAACCCGTTGAGTGAATGTTGCAGTCGAGTGTTACTATCACTCGAGGACAGTGGCGGCTCGTAGGCGAAATGTCCGGTGGGCCAATTGCAATATTATATTAGCACTTAAAACTTGTATTTCAATTCAATTCTCCTTTCCTTCATGTTAGCAAAATGTTTAATCACTAACTTATTGAAGTTCGGAATGTTTTTGATAAAAGTTTTCTCAATGCTTAACATAGCTAATGAGCGATCCTGTCTCATAGAATTCTGCAAAAAAGTCTATTCGTTTTAATGTAGAGAAACAGCGTTCACTTTCTACTGTAGTCATGGGCAAAGTACATAGAATTTTTAGCAATTTAAAACATTCAGAAAATGTTTCACATAAATTATTATGGATGAAAAACTGTAAGATACTTCATGCGCCAGGTTTAACTTCTTCATTTCCGTTATGAAAATATTCTCGCTGGTAAAGTAGTTGCAATTCTGTTTACAATTTTAGGTCGCCTACTGCAGGATAAGATTCTTTAACCAACTTCACAATTTCAGTAGAGAACATCTAGCAATATTCTTTATAATTTTCGGTATAAAACAACTGATATATAACTAAGAAGCTTTTGAAGCCAAACCAGTGCTTTATCTCTGAGATAATTATGTCACACACCTCGATTGCAATATGACGATTAGCATCTTCATTTCTTATTTGGAAATTTTTTTCCTGATCAGAACTAAGACATTTATTGTCCGAGATTTCCTGTCGAATTCTTGAAATATTTGTTTCAAAATCATTAATATGTTTTTCAACTGTTATGACATCAAGACTTGATTTCTGCAGTTGATTAAAAAGAATGTCGCAGTGTGGTAAAATTGAGTGGAAGAATTCCAGCCAGTGGAGAAAATCCTCGTTATTTCAAAATATCCCTTTAAACCAAGAGCCATGTTGAGAGTATTAGGGTCCTCTTCGGTATCTAAAATTTCTTCTAAACATAGAAGTATGTTGATTCAATGTCTAAACACTGTTTACACGCATTTAGTATTGAAATACGGACGTGTTAGCTCTGCTCTCTGTAATCGCACTTTCACAACTTTATCAAATACTGCAGTCCTTTTAGGTGATCTTCCAAACAACGACGAAAATGCATGCAAATTAGTAAAAAAGACTTTTATATTCTTATTTTGACGAGCTGCTTTCTGTATTATTAGATTTAATTGTTGAGCGTATCAGTGTATGAAATTGGTACCTGAATATATTTCTTTAATTTTTGTTTGCACTCCTCCATATCGGTCACTCATTACAGATGCTCCATCATAGCTTTGTTTGTGCCATAAGCTTTTCTTTTGTTTTGGAGATCCTTTGTAAATCCATTTCTTTTAAAACGACTTCGCTGAGACCAGTGATTGATGTCGGATTTATAAATTTTAAGAATCTCTTATGTATGCAGCCGTCGAGAACATATCGCACAATAAACGCCATTTGTGTTTTTGTCGAGCTGTTTGTTGTTTCATCTACTTAAACAGCAATGAAATCTGCAGTATCAATTTCAGTCTTAATTTTTTCTTGGGATACAGAGAGAATACAATCCAGTAAGTCATTCTGAATTGACTTTGATGTTCCCTTAAATACATTGTTAGCGACACGCAACGGAAGATTGTGACTTCGCTGTTGATTTTTAATTAAAATCATTTATACAAAAGCTATATGGTTCCAATACGTGCACAACTTAAAAATATTTTAGCACCTACAGGGTGATTCGTAAAAGTAGGGGGGTATAAACTTTTTTATTTTAAATGGAACGCCCTGTATATAATTACATTTTTGGATAGCCTAATGAATAAGCTTTTCAACAATGTATACATTTGTACATATGAAATGCAACTCTGCCAAGTTATTTATCAAAAATGTTTTTTTTTTTAATGTAAGGTTAGCAATAAAAATTAATTCTTGGTTTATTATCTAAGTTGAGGCAAATTAGTTCAGGGATATAATTAACTTTGAAAAGATGTGAACGTTTTATTCATATATTGAATAGGGAGAGAAGGCTCCGTGTCAAACTTTAGCATGTTCAGCGTACATCAATTCTCTTATTTCAAAAGGAACACCCTGTATACTTTGATATGGGCGTATAGTACTCTTAAAGACCTAACTTTTATCTAAATACATTGATACCGCTAAAATTTATAATTTTTAAGATATTTCCATTTTTTTAATTTTTCTATAATTATTTTATAACGTAACGATTTAATAGAGTGCCATGATTTCAAGTCACAATACCAGATTAGTAATAGTAATAATTAATTTTATTAAATATTTTTAACAATAAACTAAACAATGTAATATTGAAATAATAAACAAACAATTAACAAGAACAAGAAGTAGGTAAGTCAAACATATATGCAAATGTGCACTTAAAAAAAATTATAAATAAGGTTCAAACAAGCCTCTTTTCTCATTGCACTGATTCAATTGTGGTCTGTAGGAACATTGTAGATTATGCAACATTTGTTGGGTTACATTACGAAACGCTTGTTGGATCTTTCCCTCATATTTTCTGCAGTAGTCTGCGATGTTCTATAAACTTCATTTTTAATGTAGCCCCATAGAAAATAGTCCATGAAAGTCAGATCGGGTGATGTAGCTGGCCACCTGATAGGCCCATAACGACCTATCCAACAATCAGAAAATTGCTGATTTAAAAACTCCATCACATCACGAGCCGAATGTGCAGGAGCGCCATCTTGTTGGAACTATATTTGCTCATTAGCGAATGGGATGTTCTCTTCCATGGTAGCACGTTGGTTCGCAATAAATTTCAATAATTTACTGCATTTAAATTGTTTTCCAAAAAATAGCGTCTTAATAATCTGTTGCCAATAATACCAGCTCGAACATTGAGACTCCATCGATGCTGATTGTTTCTGAGTCTAATTATATGTGGATTTTCCATGGCGTAATAATGACAATTATGTCTATTTACAAAATAATTGTTATGAAAAGTAGATTCGTCTGTCATCGTAACTGTATTAAACAAATTATGTGGTGCTGCAATCCCCAACAACAGTAATTTAATCTATTTTCAAAATCATGTTCATCCAATGCCTGGTGGAGTTGGATCTTGTATGGAAGGTATTTATATTCATTAATTATATTGTGTATTGTTGATTTCTGTAAATCACGTTTCACTGCAATTTTTCTAATACTTACTTTCTTGTATAGTTTGAAGCACCACTAGTTGAGTTTCCTTGTTGTTTACAGGTTTTAGACAATTGTTCTTTTTACATGCAATCGATCCTGTTTCCTCAAATCTACTTTTTAATTTTCAAGAACTCGTTCATCTGGACAACGGGCATCGTGAAATTTTTGTTTATAAATTCTAGAAGCAAGTAAACAATTACCTTGGGCTACTCCTAGTATGTAAATCATTTGAATTAATTCGTTCTTCGTATATTTCATTTTAAAATCTATAGTTAACTTCTCTTAATTCAAGTTTTCTTCTAAATACAAATGTAGTGAAAATTGAAAGAAATCAAGTTAAAATACACTTAATTGACATTAACATTTTGTTTTATTGTTTTTAAATCATGGCACTTTATTAAATCGTTCCGTTATAAAATAATTATAGAAAAATAAAAAAAATGGAAATATTTTAAAAACTATGAATTTTAGCGGTATCAATGTATTTAGATAAAAGGTCTTTAAGAGTACTATTCGTCCATATCAAAATATACAGGGTGTTCTATTTGAAATAAGATAATTGATGGACGTTGAACATACTAAAGTTTCACACGGAGCCTTCTCTCCCCTATTCAATATATCAATAAAACGTTTACATCGTTTCAAAGCCTATACCTAGCTTAATTATATCCCTGAACTAATTTGTCTCAACATAGATAATAAACCAAGAATTAATTTTTATTGCTAACCTTACATTCAGGAAAAAAATACATTTTTGTTAAATAACTTGGCAGCGTTGCATTTCATATGTACAAATGTATACATCGTTGAAAAGCTTATTCATTAGGCTATCCAAAAATGTAATTATATACAGGGTGTTCTATTTAAAATAAAAAGTTGATACCCCCCTACTTTTACGAATCACCCTGTAGGTGCTAAAATATTTTTAAGTTGTGCACGTATTGGAACCATATAACTTTTGTATAAATGATTTTAATGAAAAATCAACAGCGAAGCCACCATCTTCCGTCACGTGATGCTTTCGACACCCGGTATTGTCCAGCTCAGCCACAAAATTAATTAGTCCGCGAAAGATGTCTGATGACTCTGTCTCGCCGTGTCCTCTAACTTGAATGTTCCACAAAATTTTACACAATCCATAATTTTGCTTACAATACAATTTCAGGTTATCTTTTCATGGTGTTCTTTTACAGAATTTCGATAGGTCCGTGCGTCCAAGGGTAGCAAAATTCATGACATTATGTATGTGTGAATCAGAGTCAGTATGTTTTTTAATTTTTCTTTTAAGTGTTTTAAATCGACAACTTCCTACCTTACACCATAATGTGTCATCCGAAAATAGAATGCACGGAAAACAAGAAAGCGTTTTTAACTTCACATCCAGAACTCCAGCCTGACAGATCATACATCGCTACGCGAAAATAACGATTCACATCCTTTTCTTTTTCTTTTGTTGTGTGTTTAATATTTAAAATTGGTCTTGATCGTCCGTTTGCTTTCAGTATTAATCGCTCTTCATAGGTAAGTTTATTTTTGAATTTAAGTTCTAAAATCTTTTGTATCACTGATGTCGACGACATTATGTCTACTTTATAATTTATATCATTAAACGCCCAATGACTGTTACTGATATCCCACAAGCACAAAACTTAATACAAATCACTTTGCGTGCGACCTCATTCCATTGACCACATTGGTCTTTATGGGCTTGCATTCGGCCTCTTCTAATGCACTGATGTTACGTATCTGTTTCACTTCACTACAGATTTAAGCGCTTGAGGACAGAGTCTGAATTTGATATTAATCGGTTTGAGGAATACACCAGCAAATCTGTAACTGAAAAGACTGACAAGACAAATAGACACTGCTCGAGGGGTTACAAAATTCCTCAGTCCCACAGTATATATGGTATTTTTTTTCATTCCGAGATTGAATATATCAAATTTCATCGCTAAGTTTTAAAATCCCATGTGGAGAATGGCGTGCAATTCGTCATTAGGAATCTAGTTAGGTTGATTTGTTGCCAAGATTTTGCTTTACTGTATGTTCCAAGGGATTAAAAGTTACTTTTAATCCCTAGAGACTGAAAGGGAAAGGGGGCTGAAACAGTATATGTAATCTCGGAATGACAAAAAATATATTATTTTCTTTTTCATTCAAGGGTGCAGTTGGAGAGCTACATATGATTTTATTTTAGGATTTTTTTATTAAGGCACAAAAACGTGCATAACAATAATTGCAAACAAGATTATGTGAACACTACCTTTTCCACTTTTTAATTCTTTAAAATCCTTTTTATAAAAAAATCTTGAGTACTTATAATAGGGAATTTTTTAATCTCGGTAGTTTTTGAAATGATAGATTTAGTACCAATACAAGAAATACTATAAATATTAATTACAAGTCAACTCTACAACCTTCATGTACTTGGGTTCGAAATATATTTCAGTGATGTCTCGAGGAATATTACATGTGACTGGTACTTTTATTTCTGTCTATATAAACTTTTTGAAAATGAGAAAAGGTTTAAAATATTAATTTTACTATTTCTAAATATAAAAAAAAACTAACATTTCTATAACTTCTAAATAAATAATTTTGTCTAAAGACATTACAGAAACTACATCTACCACCAACAACAACGGCTTCCTCCACTATTGAAAATATCAGCAAACCATTATACAATCAAGTTCCTCCAACAACTGTTGCTAATAATGTCATCAATAAATCTACTGTGATTCCACCAATCAATCGGAAACCTGCAAATAATCCACCAGACAAAATTTCATCAGTTCCATTGCAGCCAGTTATTCCTACAACGATAGTACAAGACATTACGCTTGAACCATTAGCTGATACATCTATAGATAAAAAACCACTTGTATTGTCTCCGTTACCTAGTACTTACACTGATCCTTTAGAACAATCACTTGCTAATTTAGAACATGAAGTAATAAGTGAGCCGTTAGGTAGTTTAAATTCATGTATTAGTCAAATTCCTCCCATTCTTAATAATTCTATAAATACTAATCTTATTCCAAATCCTATTCCTAGTTCTAATTTAAATCCCCGTCCTGTATTACAGCCAAATCCAGTGGACCATAAACCTATGATGAACATGGTCAATAACCTCATGCCTGTGAATCCAATGATGCATGGAATTCATACATCTTTAGAACATGACTTGTCACTAATACCTTCAAACATGAACACAAGTAATATGATACATTCTACTAATAATGGATTTGCGTTAAAGCACGAATACGAAATTAATACTAATAATAACGGATTATCTACAAGTGGAAATATTCCAATGGGTATGTCCATCCCGTCCATGTTTGATCCCTTACCCCAAATAAACAATATGAACTTAAAAAAAGAACAGCCCCTTATTCAACCAAAGCCAATAGAAGAATTAACTGAACCCATTCCTCATTTAAATATGACAGATAAAAAGACTACACCTGATCAGAAGCATCCGCCAAATCTTAATTTTAAACCAAAGCCAGAACAAAACATTAAAAATGCTAGTTCATGGTCTAGTTTAGCACAAACCAGTAATTCTCCTCAAAATACAGTTCCTCCCGGAAATAATACCGCTAATAACACAAGCAATACAAGACAACAAGTCATGGATAGTTTTAAAGCATTTCAAAAACAAGCAAAAGAAAAGGCGGATAGGGAAAAACAACGATTAGAGATTATGGAATTAAAACGACAGCAAAAAGAACAGGCAGAGAAGGAAAGACTTAAATTAGAAATAGAAAAACGAAAAGAGAAAGAAGAGGAGGATGCATTAGAAAAGGCTAGGTATGCTTAAATTTTTGTTTTCGTAAACATATTACATTCTTTTCTAATTAGGAAAGCTGTAGCGGAGCAACAACAACCTCTTCCTGTTGGTCGGGTAGATGAATTACGACAGTCTCCTGCAGAAGGTAGTATATCGCCAGGTTCACAAAGTTCTGGCTCTGAAAAAACAGATAGAGAGAGACAACGTTTACGTGAGCAGGAGCGAAGAAGACGAGAAGCGGTAAGACATTTTAATTTATGATAGAATTCTTATTTATTCCAATCAATTAGTTCTGAATCAGTAAGCACTTTTACTGTTATACTGCCTTATTAGTAGAATAGATTGTGCTGTAGAAAAATCTGTCCAATATTTTAAATGATTGCATAGTTGTTACACCCGTACAATGCCGGATGTAAATGAGTAGCCCCAGTCGTCACTTGTTTCATTTAAAAAACAGCTCTGGAATGCCTTTTGTTATTCTCTTTCATAGTTTCCGAGACCCATAGCAACGACTGATTTGGCCCACCCTGCATATTGAGAGTAGGTTTACACTGCTCTGCACCAACACAACAGATTTTCTTGTAATGTAATGAAACATCAATGAAGTGCAAAAAGGTGATTAACCAATAAACATCCTACACTATTCAGGAGGGGTGTACATTTTGGTTATTAAAATTTTAACTAAGTGTTGGCCACAGCTTAAAAAACAATACAGCTCGGACAGTGAGAAGTACCGCTTTCATCTTTGTACGTCCCGATTTGCAAATCATGGAGGGCTGACTGTAGCGTGCAATCGTTCTCGTACCGCACCGTGGGCCTATTGCAACAGGAGAAAGATGGATTGTACGTCAAATGGGTCAGGACCGTAGTAAAATTATTGTTCACGTGTGTCATTAGCGGGTAATTTCGATTGCTTTTAGACGATAAATGATGTAAAAGACCAACATTTCCGCTTTCTTTAGCTATAATTTACCCGATGGAAGGGAAAAAAATTTACAATACGTATATAGCGATAAAAAATACAGTAAAAATGAATTTTTAAACTTAATAAACTAAAATATTACAAATTGGCTTCATCGGCTGAAAAAAGTGTACTTAAAGCGATCAAAGACACCGCTGCGTATGTTTTGAATGCAGTTTTTAATTCTATTATTGTTTATTAGCAATGTATGAGTACTTTATGTGGGGTTAGTTGGTAGTAAAATAAGTGCTACATCAAAAATTAAACGCTTCGAACCACGTATTTGTGATCAAAATTTCATATAACAAAATTTAATTTGTTGAGGAATTGATAAAATTATTATTCTATTACCATATCATATGCGCCATTTTATGGATATTTTCATATTTTAAAATATACTTTATACGTAAATTGTATGTAAAAAACCAAATGCTAATTTTTTTCTAGAAAATTTAGTATTCATGTTGAGGACGTATACTAAATTTACGTATCATTTTTATTACTTAGAAGACTAATGCAACGGAATGCCAATTTTGAATAGATGGAAATTATAAATAAATAAATTGGAGTACTTTAGTAAACAGTAACATATCTGAGCCTAGTGTTTTTGGAAACGTATCTATTCAAACCCGTTTCTACGAGTAAAATACAATAAATTCTTAATACCGTGTAGACCTGGTACAAATTATCAAAAATCAATGAAAAACGTGTTATGTTCTCTTATATAAATTGGTTACATTTCTATAATCTCTACTCTGTGGAATCATTCATTCGTCTTTACGTTTACCGTCGGATGGCGTACAAATACATTTTACTTAATTCCTATTGGTGCAATTGTGTTCGTTAGTCTCGAACCCTTGTTTGCGTTTTTTTTTTAGTTTTCGTTTCCTGCCCGTTAGTGTGCCTAGAAAAATTGTTAATTCGCTACTCACTTGAACCGCTTTTGTTTCATTTTACTTCCTTAAGTTCAAAGATTGCGTTCTACGCCATCTATATTGTACAGTCATAATTTATATTTCAAAATCTAACTAACTATTTGCCTTTTATTTCTATTCTAAATTCATCTTCTTAAGCTTGAATTGTTACTAAATCTGTAAATGACATTTACCTTGAACTACTTGCTTGCCTATTCAAACATAATTTATTGTCTTAACTCCAGTATTCGAACCTGTCGATAATCACTAAGTAATTAACGTATTCATTTCACGGACCAACCTATTGCTTATGGTCCGATTTGTTATTGTTTTTTTCCATCTAGCTCGTATTGTTTCGGCCCACGTTACTTGCGCAAGGAAACGACACCGAAGGATAGTTATTCAGGTAAGATTATTGATGTACTTAATCGCTTGCTCACCTCGAGTAAACCGAATCCTGAATATTTTGGAACGGTAACGTAACTGATTTTGCACATTTTGCTTAAAAGTTCATATAAGGTAAATTGGATTCAATCATTCTTGTTATATTAACTCAATATATAACTTAACCATTGTATTACAATCTACCCCTCTTATTTATCGAATTTATATATTCATGTTACCATTTAATTTGAAGTTCATTATAATTTAGTTAACCCCATTTTGCTTACTTATTTGTCACTCACCTATAAGCTATTAGTTCTTCGTATTTCGAATTAGAATCTATAACTATAACGACAATTACCCAAGAAATACGTGGCGTCCATTCTCTTAACTATTCTTTACTCAATTATTGCTCACATCATACTTGAAATTCTAGATTTACTAGCCCACCCCCCAATATTTGCCTACTTGTACTGAGCCACCGAGCCCTTGCATTTTAAATTTTGTTGCCATCGAAATTATGTTACGCTAACTTTCGATGGCAACAAAATTTAAAATATTGAGTTAATATAACATATTTGAATAGGCAAGCAAGTAGTTCAAGGTAAATGTGATTTACAGATTTAGTAACAATTCAAGCTTAAGAATATGAATTTAGAATAGAAATAAATAGGCAAATAGTTACAGTTAGATTTTGAAATATAAATTATGACTGTACAGTATAGATGGCGTAGAACGCATTCTTTGAACTTAAGGAAGTAAAATGAGAATTTACTAAAATGAATCATTTCGGCGGGGCAAGTTACTTAATAGTTGAATAGTAAATAATTAGCAATCTTGAGATGAAAGGACTGCAGTTTTACTGGTTGTAGTTCGTTGAAATTGAATTTCTTCGGTCGAAGCGTGAATCGATGGAAAATTAAGATGGCAGCGGCGTTGTTGGATGATGACGGCGTTGGATGACGTAGCGAAGTAGTAGAAAACTAGACAAAACACGTAGTAAAACGCTTGTAAGCTGGTAGCCACAAGCGTTTAAGTAGATATTAAGAAAACAACAGTCTTGAATGCTTCAAAGACGTAAATATCACGTTAATTAAGTGACGAGAACTAGCATAGGGTTCAGGCACAAAACTATTTGGTCGTTGAACGATAAATCCGGAAATATCCGTTTTTTATAAGAAAATCGCGTCAAACGAATGGCGGTTCAAGTGAGTAGCGAATTAACAATTTTTCTAGGCACACTAACGGGCAGGAAACGAAGACTAAAAAAAAAACGGAAACAAGGGTTCGAGACTAACGAACACAATTGCACCAATAGGAATTAAGTAAAATGTATTTGTACGCCATCCGACGGTAAAAGTAAAGACGAATGAATGATTCCATAGAGTAAAGATTATAGAAATGTAACCAATTTATACAAGAGAACATAACAAACGTATAAAATAAGTATTAAGTTACAAGCAAAACTTGTGCAATACGGTGTACACAAACAGCAACGCACTCCATTCCGATCAGTAAGCGACCGACCGAGCTCCCTTAATTAATGTTTTGCAGGATTGAGCTTTTTCGTTTATTTACCATATCTGTTTCCAAGACAGTAGGATATGTTTACTGGTTGCGAGCCCCAACTCGTCGGTAAGTATTTGACTTACCGACGTCTTTTACTTACCAACGTAAAATTATATATACTACCTATATTTCACAACAATAAGAACAAAAAATTTGGACATTTCTATTTAAAACGACACTTATGACATTTCGTTTATTTAGTATAAATTAAATAATTTCAATTGTGGTAAATTTAATACAATCGTGCAAAAAACAGTATGACCATCACGAACATTAAGGGTTGTACCGGTCTCCGGCCAAATTGGAGGCCGTCGACCGGTAAGCGTCCCTGTTCTTGATATCAATATACTATAAGATGCGTTGCGAAAATTCGAACGTGCGTCTGAACATCGAGTGTCCAAGCTGTATTGTTTATTAAGCTGTGTCTTGGCCTTACAATGATGGATTCTTTAACCTTACTTGGTTCAGTGTTGAAAAGAAAATTTTCCACAGCATGCTAGAAGACAAGGACATCTTAAATAGTTTATAAGTACTGGTACTAAAATGGCATCATTTCTTTACAAGGAAATGAAAACATACCCTAGTAGTTATTGAGGGCTTTAACTAAAGTCCAAAATTTACAACTATCCAAAATACATTTTTCATTTTTGTTGTTTGAACAACTATAACTTTTGTGATGATACTTTTGCAGGCATTTCTAGCAGCAATATAGTTTGTGTGACTCTCGACCATCTTATTGGATTTCTATTTGCTACAAGATTTGTTTTCAAAGATATAAGCACAAGTCCTATTCAAGCAGGGTTGGGCATGAAAAATGCCCTGTTCAAAAGTAAATTCTTTCGTACCGTTTTTACTACTTTTTTTTGTGCAATTATAGTATCTAATAGATAACCATTTGGAAAGTATGTTTGTTCCACAAAACTTCTTGGTTTCTAGTGTCTTTTGAATATAGATGAAACGTTGAACAGTAACTAGTAGCATTATGTTAGTTTATGTTAGTACCTCGAAAATTTGTTGTTGAGTAGTAGTGTTAGCCTTTTACTGTACAGTGCGTCTCAAATCGATTAGTATTACGTGGGTAACTTTGTTATTAATAAAAATACAGATTAATTAGGCAATGTTGTATAATACTGATTCAGATGCTGCTTAGAAATATAAAAAATTCTGAGCGCTTTTGAAGATAATCGACAAAAACTAAAAAATGCATTGCTTGAAAAAGCTATAAATATTTTTTTTTAACAAAAGTTACTCATTTCTTTAAGATGAGCTGAGGTGTGTTTTCAAAAAAATTATCGCAACTACGCCCTTGGAGATAATGATAGCAACTTTCTTATGTTAAATAGGCGCCATATCAGATTTTGAAATAAATTGCATTTTTTTTCTGCTTTCAGCGATATATAACAATCTACACTTGAAATAATAGATTCCGGAATATTTTATATTATTGCTTGAAGTTAAAGTAAGCCATGAAAACAAATGGATTATAACAAAATTCCGATCTGCCATTTTTAATTATTAAATCAGTTGTATTTTGAATAAGTATTGTTATCAACTTTTAGTGAAGGTGAAAATTAATATTTTCTAAGAAATGCTAACTTCTCTGTTAAATGAGCAATATATCTTTTGTACTTAAATCAATTGTAACAAAAGCACTCGCCTTGCTGCTCAACAATATTGAGATAACTTCCCAGAAAGATGACAACCAGATATTAGAATATTTAATAGATTAGACATAAATATGAGGTAATATGAATGTTAAGGAAAGCGCCTCGTGAAAGAAATGTACGTGGCCATGGGAATGTCGAAGAATTGATACTGGCTTGCGTTAATGTTGATCTAAAAGTGTCAACTCCACAAAGAGAAGATCTAGTTAATGTGAAAAGATCGAGAGCATGTAGAATTTTAAATAAACATCACTTTATCCTTTATAAGTTGCATGTTGCTCACACTTTACATCCAAATGATCATGCATAGAAGAACATTTTGCAGATGGGTTATTTACCCATTAATGCCCAAAATAATACTAGCTTAAAACTTTTAAAGTTCTTAATAAAAAATAGCTAAAATACGTTCATGAAGTACATATTAAAGAAAAAAACACAAAAAAAATAATTGAGAAAAAAAGTTAGAAAGGTGTACTCAGATGAATACACTGGGCACATGATATACTACTTTGTATGAAAATTTTCAAAACATTGTCTTTCTACATACAGGGTAATAACACACTTTTTGCATTGCCATCTTACTCGTGCGTAACATACATGACAACGAAATCGATTTGGGGTCTTTTGGGGATAGTGACCATTAGAATCATGAACTATATCTTGAGGAACACTAGCACTATTTCTCGATTTTCCATTTTTCTTCGTTGAAAATCTGAGATAATATCGAGTAATATTTATTGTAAATAAAAGTAGATCCATCTTGTCTAGAGAAACCAACTGATGAAGTTTCCATGCGTTGACTAATGCAACATTTAGCATAGAAGTAATCAGTACGCAATACAATTTTTTCCCTCGGATTGCAATTCGGTAATTATTTACACCTTGGTCGCTTGATTCAACTCCGCCCATTCTTTGGTTTTACGATCTAAATGCATTTGGTAGCTCCAGATCGATCTTTCCTTTTTTCTCCTTGGACCATCGTCTTACTTTTTGTTTAGGTCATAGTTTGTAGCTATCGTGCATACACTGTTGTCACACCAACGTATCAAAAGAATTTCATGCTTGGCGTCAAATGAACTCTCAAGAGATGCTCTCTGTAAGTTTCCAATTTCTTGACTGTTGGCAACGGACACTTCCATTCTATTTTGCCTCAAAGTACCTGTTGCCCTTAATCCTTGGACTTACAAATTACTTAGTTAGGGTGTACTAGTAAAATAGTTTTCATAAAAGACGATATGATCGTTGGGTACTGCAACACACTGTAATAGAGCTAAGTGGAAGTTGAATATCATCATTGTTGGTTTTTCCACAGGATGTATCTACAACGTAGCAATATCCATTTGAACTACAAAGAGACTAATTTTTAAAACCAAATCTACAAGGTTTACCTCTAATAAATTGCTTTGCCAAATGGTGACCGTAGTACCATTGCTTCGTCTATTGACAATATTTTGTGGAAAATACCCCATTGTTGAAAGTTTACATTTAGCATATCCATAAGCGGCCTGACTTTGAACATTCTATCATCATTTATTTGTGCGTTGTCAATTACACGCAAATATTTTTTTATTTCTAAATACCTGTTCCTAGACATGCATTTGGAAACAATGTCTACATGAAGATCCGCATCAAGTGACCAATACAGACGATGTCTAGGCAATCTGTGATATCCAGTCAAAAAGAGTGTTTTAGTTCTTCATTGGTCAGAGAAAATACATGATTATTTTTTTGGCGGGCATAAAGTATGGTCTGATCTAAAATATGTTGAACAATTGTTTCGTCAACCAATTTATCAAATAAATCTTTTGGGCTAAGGTTTTTTAGTTCCTCAATAACGCGTTCAGCTCTTCCAGAAGCACCATTATTGGACATCGCCTACCAACCGCTATAATTTTTGTTGCCTTGTTTTCAGTTTGGTGTAAAGAAATTTAGGTCCTTCTTTCGAGACTTTTTGATGTTTGTTTAACAGATAACTTGGTTCTTATACCACCCAATGTCTCATTGTCGCTGCCCCATTCATATTCCTAGATCGATCCAATCTCCGTTACATTGTCTGAAGGGTGGATGCAAACTCCCAAATTGCCAGGAACATCACGAGGTAGGTCCGCAGAATCTATAACATTTTCATCCAGATCTTCTTCGTCTGCCAGTGGGTCAGGATTTGGTAGTATGGTCACAATGTCAATATTATTGCTGCTACAGGAGACAGTAAAATCAGCTGCTGCAGTTAAATTAGGCAATGTCTTACGGCCATAAAAAACAAGTCGATATTGCTGGTCTATCAGAGTCCATTATCAGAAATCTGAAAACAGAACAGTTGCTTATACTCTTGCCCAGTGTACTCAACTGAGTACAGCAGTGTTTATAACAATATTGCAAGCTCGGTAAACTAAAAATGAAAATAATATGTATGACTCACCTCAAAACGCGAGGATATCAGGAGACACGACGTAAAAGCGCGAATTTACGCAAGCAGTGCATGACTCTGAATTCTATATAAAGTTACCTATCAGATTTTGTTTCCAAGTTTTTCTACTGAACGATAGATGGTCCCCGCGATATAGCTTAAGGCGTACTCAAGCGAGTACAGTGGGCGCTAATGGGTTAATAAAATGGTAGAAATGATGGTTTTATTAACAACATTCTTCGGACCGATGAATCCGATGTCACTAACTGCGGTTTATTTAATCCCCATAATGAACACCACTATGCCCAAGAAAATCCACACGTGATTATACCACGTCTTTTGCGGCATATTAGGGTATCGTGTAATTGAATCTATAATTTTAATGGAACTTTAACTACAGCACGTTACCTGGAAATGTTGCAAACAATGATAGAAGACTTTTTAGATGAATTTGGCAATATGGTATCAACAAAATGATGCACCTGGACGTAACTCCAGGCATGTTATTAATTATTTAAATAATCGTTTTAATGACTGTCTAATAGCTCCTAACACACCTAGATGACCGCCCAGATCAGTCAACTTCACACCTCTTATTTTTTTTTGTGGAATACTAAAAAATAAAGTGTATGGTAGCGATTTAACCCATAATAATGGTAATGAATTACAAAAATCTGTGCAAGAAGCATTAAGTAATGTTAATCGCCATACATTACAGAAAGTGACTGCCAGCATTTTAAAACAATGTGGATTGTGTTTGGCGAATCATTTTGAACGTTTGCTGTGATTCATGTAGCTATATTTAGTTTTAAAATTTATAGTAATTAGTTCCGTTTGGTTATAATTCATTTGTTTTCATGGCTTACTTTAATTTCAAGGTGAAACCCAGAGGAAACGAAAGTAGGGCAATAAAGGTAGGGATCACAACAATTGTGAGAGATTGGGAGATTAACAGGAACAAAATAGGAGTGAGTGAAGATCTTGATAAAAAGATAAGAGAAACGAAGAAGCAACTAGTCCCATATATGATAGATGCCAGGAAAGGGTTTAAGAGCAGTAATCAGGAAGGATAAGCTAATAATAAATGGAAAAGATTTAACAGAGAATGAGAAAGGAGAGGGAAAGTAGTAATACACAAGGAAGTAGAGGAACAAAAGAAAAATGGTAGGTGCACAGATGCAGAAAGAAGCCCGTCCCAAGGAGCAGTACCAAAAAAGAAAACTTGGGCACAAACAATGTTGCTACCCTTACACACAGAAAAGCAAGGATCAAAAGAGGATGACTTAAATAAAACGATTAGGAACATCACAAAGACAAACAGAAACCAACAAACTCCAAAAAACTAGCAGGAACTGAAAGCTGGACTGATCATAAGAAGACAAAAAGAAATAATACTGAACAAACAAAAAGGAAAGAGGAACAGGAAAAAAACGTGAAAATGGCAACCGTGGAATGTAACATCCATAACCAACAAAAGAAGAAATAATAGCAGAAATGAAGACATAAGACATACAAATATTAGGGCTTAGTGAAGTAAAGAAAACAGGAAAAACAATAAACAAGGACTACAATGTATATTACTCAGGAATAGATCCAGGAGGGAGACCAAAGGACGGAGTGGGCATAATAGTAACAGAGGAAATTAACAAAAGAATAACAGCGAATCTAGAAGAAGAAATAAGCATAATCCAAATATACAGCCAAATAGAAAGAACTGATGAAAATACAATGACAAAATTCTATTCAAAGCGACAGACCACATTAGATAAATTAAGGGAAGAACATAACAAAATAATTATAATGTGAGTCTGGAACGCTAGAGTAGGAAAGGGCATACATAAGGGACTGGGATGCAGAGGACCATATGGAGAAAGGGAATTAAATAAGAATGGGAATAAATTGATACAATTTTGTATAGCAAAACAACTGAAAGTTGAAAACTCATTTTGGAAACAAAAACAAGAAGACAGACTAACTTCTATCGCACAAGAGAGACAAACAAGTAGCATCATAGACTATATAGTATACACAGCGGAAATAGAAGAAGACATAAATTAAATAAAAGAGAAACCAGAAGGAGAAATGGGCACACAACACAGGCTGGTAATTGGAAAATTGAGAAATGCCAAACGAACCACAGAGAGAATAAAACAATTTAATAAAATGTAAATTAGTTGACAAATGACGAAAACAACAATAAATATAGAGACAAAAATAAACAACTTTTAATTGGAAAACTGAAACTGGACAATGGAGGATAGATGACAAATACTAAAAGAAATAATAACCAGCTCTGTAATGGAAATATATGGATACAGGAAGATAAATACGGGACAGAAAAGGACAAGATGGTGGACAAAAGAGGTCAAGGATGCAGTACAAACTAAAAAACAAGCATGGAAAAAGTATATAGAAACGAAAGAAATAAGAGACAAAGAATAATATGATAAGAAGAGAAAGGAGGCAAAAGAAGTTAGTGAAAAAGACGAAGCAAAAAACATGAGAGGAATTTGGAAACGAACTAAATGAAGGATACAGAATCAACAGTAGAAAATGTTGGAATACAATAAAAGCATTAAGAAGAAAAAAAGATACATTCAGTCATAAGGAATGAAAACAACATAATAAAAATAAACATATGAGAAAAAATGGAAATATGGAGAAGTTACTACAGTGAAAAATTTGACATAGATGAACACCATAAAATACTACAAGTAAATGCGTATATAGAACAGGAAGAGGAAATACAGACCTATAATATAGAAACAGAAGAAATAGAAGAAGCAATAAAAAACATGAAACAAGTGGTGAAAATGGGGCAGGCCCAGAAATGATTAACTACATGGGAGAGAAGGGAATAACATGGTTACACAAAATTTTATGTGAGAAAGAAACATGATACCTAAGGAATGGAACAACAACCTGATCATACCTATACACAAAAAAGGCGACAAGATCCATTGTAACAATTACAGGCTAATATGTGTATCACCGCTTTCAGAGAGAAAAGACAAATGACGGACAATATATATACATAATAAGACAACTGATAGAAGGAAAAATGGAGACAGGGGAAGAAGTTATTCTCGCATTCATCGATCGCAGGGAAAGCATTTGGTTCATTATAAAAACAAGTAATAGGAAACTCTAGAGCTAATAGGTACGCCCAAAAAACTAATACAAGTCATAAATTCGTTATACGAAGATCCAAAAACAAGAGCACAAATAAATGGCAATAGGTCGGAACCATTTAATATTAGGAAGGGATTAAAGTAGGGAGATAGCCTAAGTCCATACCAGTTTATAATAGTAATGGACAGACTGCTGACAAACACAAGAATGAGAACAGAGAAACTCAAACTACAGTTGGACACAGGAATATGGTACCAATTAGAATGGACGGCCTGCTTTATGCAGATGACCTGGTGCAGATAAAAGAAATAAAATGCAAAAGTTGATAACTATATGTACCGAATAAATTGAAGATGGAAGTTAGTGTGGAAAAAAGCAAAATAATGCATATAAATTAAAAATAAAAAGAGCATCAAAACCAAATTCTATATAATCAGCCTATGGAAGGAGTGACCATAATGTAATACCTAGGAAATATAATAGAAAACGACGGCAAAATAGACCTGGAAATAGTAAAAAAAAAATCAAAAAAGCGAACAATGTGATTTATTTTGACTTTAATGATAATAATGTTACTATTACTCAAATTAATTGCTTGCCTTACATTGACTTTCCTGGCAATAATTAAAATATTCGAATTTATTTACAAGTCTGATATTTAATTACTTGCAAACCTCAAATCTGATCAAAATAATTGACCGTCTAGTGGTAGGTATGTTGTGCTATTTGAATTAGATAGGCTAGAGGAGGTTAAGTGTTGCATCATGTGGGGCAGGTAAAAAATGAAACTACTTAAATTAAAATTAACAAGCTTTGCGCAATGATGGTGCATTCCGTTAATGTACTATTGTGGGAAAGAACCACCAATAAAACCCACTTTATCACGTAAATAATTGCACAAGTACATTAATAAATCAAATAACGCATCAAACAATGAAAGGGTTAAATATACAACAAAACACCATTCAATCAGGTTAAAGTACGTACAAAATTAGAACATTAAGAGAAAAATAAATAACAAGCAGTTTAGCTACACACAAACACAATTTAAAAAAACATGTACTCACACCCACAATTTTGTCATAAATAAATCAGAATAAAAATCGTAATACCAAACGGTACATACAAAATACAACAGTAAAATTGCACAGGTGATAATAAGGTAAAGGCAAGAACAAAAGAAAATAGACAAAGAATTTACATGTACACAATTGTTTAGTGGCTACTAGGGCACAAAATACATACGTAAAGTTACAATAAATTACATATAAAGAGAAATTAGTTCGCAAGCAAACAATTCTACGTAAACAAACTGACTCAAAAAACTCATTAAACAAAGCCTTACAAGGGTAAGTTTTAAATAGATCATCACCTATATATAAGTTTGAGTGCGTTAGAAAAATACAGCGTCCCTTTCTCAGGTTACACATTCATCTATACAACAATAAAACAATAAAAATAAACTTCGAGGTGTTTAATGGTCATCTGGACACTCGGCAATTTCCTTTTACAATTATAACCAAGCTTTATCCTGTACCCGCTCGTCCATGCCCACCTCTACACAAATATAATTATAAACAACAAACAACAAAGCGAATTCACTCAAATACAAGAGTAACTGTTTTTTTATTTTAGCAAATTTTCTTCCTTCGCAAGGCAATGTTTGCTTTTTAATACGCTTATAGAATTGGTTGCTACGAGCTTAAATTATATTAAAAATACCTACTTACGTTGAATATTATAATTCTTCAATTAACCACTTATTCACCAATTTTTAACGGGTTACGATACGCCGTTTAAACCCAAGACGATAACGATTATTTAGACATATACTGTTTAGACGCACGCTTATTAACATCCGAATATTTAGTTTAGTAAAAGAAAAAAACTAATTTGCGGTTTGAGTTTTCCCAGAATGCATACGATCAAATACTTATATACAGACTGTTTGCAATGAAGGTATTTAATCAAACACCCCCATCGATCTTACTCAATTGAAACTCTTAACTATCACTGTCTTCCCCTCGGATTTCAAACTAACTATATTTACTCCCGAAATCAACCACCGTTATTGCAAGTAATAATAAAAATAAAGAAACAAGAAATTATTTCGTGGGAACATTTTTCACATTTCTAACAGAACGAAATCTTAATTTTAAAAATATGCATTCGTCCGTAACAAACCCTATATTTAATATCAAATTTCCTAGTACCAAACAAAGACGTCTTTGATTGCAGTGTGTACTGACGTAATTAATTATTTAACTGAGGACATTTTTACATCAAGAATGTGCGCATAAGAATTTCCAATGATTCGTTACGCCCGAAGGGATAAAGCAGTGTTTAAGCCTACACCTGCTAGTTAAACCCTAAACACATGTTTTTCAACCCTTAGCCAAATATTACTTAGAAAAATAAAATATCCCGAAAACCATGCTCAAATAGCGACTTAATATTTAATAAAAATATGTTAAATCCCATTAATTAACTTTTCTATCGCGATAACAATTGCGATTTAAAAATGTTTGTTACAGTAATAAAATTTTCGCGGTCCGCTACCTACAAAGTACTCGGAATTTTAAATATTTCTAAGCAGCATCTGAATCCGTATGAAAAACTGTACAACATTGCCCATTTAACCAAATCTATATCTTTATTAACGAGGTAGGGACGTCCCTACATCGTGCATGGTAAATTGGTGATTTTTAGGTACATACTACTCAATAAGTATTAGTCTTGGAGCTTTCAAACAAAAACCCAATGAAACCCTACACCTTTGGGAATTAAAAAAAAACATTATTTATCGATAACAAATGTTGACCTTGTTTTTGTAAACAAATGTATTTATAAAACTTGTTTTAATAACGTTTTTGAATTCTAATTGGTCTACCATATAGCCTAAGATACTCCTTACAAGTGGTACAAATTTCTACAACTGTAGATAAAAATTGGCTAAGCATCATGTACCTAAACTTAAAATTTTTTAAATCTACGGAAACTCGCACCAAATGTGAAATTGTTGATTTTAAGTTTACTTACTTATTAAAATAGGCCTGATCCATAGTCTTGGTTGTTTTTCTGACTCTCTTCATCTTCCCTTTTCCTCTTTAGCTGTCTTATCTTCATTCTAGCTTCTTTTGTGATAGCGAGTACTTCTTTCTCAGCTTTGTAAATTCCGGGTCTCAATTGTATTTGAGCTCAATGTGCAGCCTAAATGCGTTACAACAGAGCCTTTGGCTATATTTCTATCATTGAAAGTGAGTACAGCATCAGCGACCCCAAATTTCAACGTTTCAATACCCACAAAGTCTGTTTTAAGCACGCGTTTCCAAATTAATCTGTTGAAGGATTCATTTGTGTTTTGTGTTTGGCCATGCAGGCATTTTTTAATAGCTCTGGTTTAGCCAGGTCCTTATATGTAGCTTTTATGGCTAGTAAAATTAGTTCTGGCAAGGAGTTTTTGTGAGTGTAAGGCTGATTCAGTTCTAGAGCTTTCTTGTACTGGCACCAGCTGTCTTTACCTTTTGAACTAAGCTGATGTAGTGGATTGTCATCTGTGGACAGCTTGTGAAAATAAGTAGACCACACAGCTCTTACCATACTTTGTAAATGGTTGCAATTCCTTCTAATCGCTAAGCCATAATAGTTTTGAAGCTTTTCAATGGTTGCATCTGTTAATCTACCTTTTCCTCTTATAGATTTACAGTCTGACAATTTTTGGCCTCTCATATTTTTGCACAACGCTCGCATTCGACTTCCCATCCGTTTCTGGTTGTATCAAACACATTCCATTTTTTCAATCTTGTAATCTCGATAAGGTTTATCTTCTACCACACTAGCAAATGCTTTGGAGTTTCCATCCCCGAGATGTTTTGTATACATGACACTCCTTGCTTCCACCGATCTTCGAAAGATGTTGATTGCACGAGCAGACTCCATCCTCCCACTTGACCCTTTGAAGTTAGATTTCAGTCATGGGGACGATTATTTTCACTTTTGCAAACATGAAAAAATTTTGTCGGGCACTCATAGTCAATAACCGGTGTCTAAGCTGGTTAGGGTAATAACACCGTTTAGCAAAGTATAGCCCCTTTTTTGCTACGTCCCATCTATTGCGGCTGATATTTCATTAGGCCTATCATTCTCTTCATTTTCTGTGATAGCTACTTTTGCTGCAACTTTCATAGATTCCTGTGAAACATTTTCAACTGCTGGAGAGATCATATCTTGCCTTTCAGCCAAATTTTGCAAACGCATGATTCAACCAAAACTTTTGTAGCGATTCCGAATTGAAAATTGAATGGCCTTTGGAATTGTCATCAATATCAGTTTTACTTACATCAAACTTATCTTCTGAAATTTTCTTTCTTGATGGACTAACACACTTTTTCTTCTCTGAGTCAGACTCAAACCTAAAATCGTTCTCTGCATTCTTATTTCTACGAGAACGTCTTTTATCAAACCTTTTTATTCTACGCATAATTTAATTCACTGTACAATTACATGAAACAGAACCATAACTATACATTAGTATAAAACTAATAACCGAGAAGAGCATATGAAACTAACCTCAAACTAAACTCTCACAAATCAAAAGCAACACATTATTTGTTTACATAAACAATACCTACCAGCTAACAGAGTATTTCCATAGACTTATTACAGTAAGATATCTGAAAACCAAGTTAGCCAACATTACCCTCTATTCCATCTAAAACAAAATTACATGAGTTGTGTGGAATAGTGCTCACAACAGGGAATCGTGTAATAACTGTAATCGTGATTATGTTTTTATTTATGTTTTTAACAATTTATGACTTAATTTTTATTTGGAGTATGTAAAATATATAGTTAAAATCATATCAGATTGCATATGACTCATTCCAAATAACTGCATGATTTAATTTTCATAAACGTATATCCACGTTAGTATTTCATGATCTTTTTATACAGATTTCTGTATTACCGGTAACATGTAATTATTACATTTAATCAAATGTCGCCTATTTTATTTCATTTCTATGAATTATATAGTTATTGAACGCCTCATTTGTACCATTGTTTGAATTCTTGAAATCAGAAATAAAGTTAAATGCAGTTACATTATTATTTTTAATCGATACAAGCATTTCAGACAATTTTATGTAAATTTGTATGTTACATCACAGCGATTACTTAACGATTATTCCTACATAAAGGATAATTGCGCTTAGGAATAATAAAATAAAGTAAATAATGAATGACTGGTAAAAACTGTGACACTACTCAGAGCTGTCGTAAAAATTGTCTTTTTCGCCTTCGTCAGAACTGGTTTCATCAATAGTTATTATCAATGGGGCCACCTCGATATCTAACTGTTTCAGTATTTTTTTCCGCATGTGAAATACATTTTATACAATAGTCAGCGTCAATTCGATTTAAAGCTGCTAACCATGTTTCCTTCACATTCGCATCATTAAATTCGACATTACTTTGTCCCACACTTTTGTTGTAAAACTCCGTGCAATTCGCCTGCACTAACTCAATAGCATTGAATTGCCAATGGTACGGCGGCAATCATAACAATTTATGTCCATTTTTTTAATGCAATTTCATCTATTTCGTATTTTTTTGGTCTACAGTTTTCTTGAATTAATTCCAACAGTTCTCGTTTAAACATAACCCTGTCGAAAGGAATTTTATCGTTTTGTAAGTAATTGCAAATTTCTTCTTTCGTAGATAACTAGCATTGTCTAACACAATTAAACTCGGTTCACTTAAGTTCGGTATTAATTGTTCTTCGAACCATTTTGCAAACAATTCACTACACATGTCTCCATGATAATCATGTGGATTTTTTTGTTGAAAATAACAGCGAAGCGTTTGGTACAAATCCGTTTTTATTTCCTGCATTGAGGACACTAAACCTAAGAATATTTCCGCTACAGCAGAAATTGAAAGATGAAATTTGTTTGTACCGTTTTCCTTCCCCCATCTCTTTCTTTTGAATGCTTTTTAAGTTATTATCGTGCTAACTTTTTTTACGAGATCCTCTACTGAAAATCCACGTCTCGTCTAAGAACACAGGATCATAATCTTTTGATTCTTTATTCGTAATGTAGTCCCTCCAAAAATCGAAACTGCTTGATGCAATATGGTCCAATTCATATAGACCTCTTCTACCATCATCTTTTGTAAAAGAAAAACCAATGGAATGCAATAACCGTGTTAAACTTGCACTACTGTAGCTAAACACACTCACTTCTGAAACTTCTCACTTTAAAGCAGCTACAGTAACATGATAGCCTAAAAAATTATTAGCTTATTGCACAATTTAGGTAAAATGATTAGGTATTTACGTTTTGAATGCATTTCGTAATTTTGCGTTTAACCATGTCTTTTACGTAGTCATTGACCTCGGATGATTTCGTATTTTTGCATTTAAAAGAGACCTCCGGTTGATTTGGTACTACATCACGAAACCTTTTTTAAATATTTATTAACGTGCGATCGCTTATGCCGCAGGCTTCAGCAGTACGCTATTATACAATTAGATAAGTTTTAAAATCCAACCTAAAAAAGTTGCACCTGCATAACAGAAGTAAATGGTGCAAATGCACCACCATTGTCACGTTCTCGTTCAAAATAATGAAGAACGTTAATAATTATTGTTGAGCTTGTAACTTTAGATGTTTATTATGAAGCATCTTAACCTCTGAAACAAATTATATTTAAAATTCACACATCTGTATACAAAATTATATTTACCCCTTTCTGCAACGTTTATCGGTAATGTAGTTTTGAAAAAAAACTGTTTTTTATGTAATATATGAAGTAAAACGTATACAAGGAAAATTAAACCAACAATCAAAACAAAACGTCAAAGTAGGGAATGTCAGAATATTATATTAAGTGTCGACATACGATTATCACAGTTGCATGTATTAGCACGGCAGACTTACGTTTCTTGATTCTGTTTTATTCTAGCACACATGAATAAAAAACAGAGCATTGTAACAAAATGATTACAATAACATATATACGCAAGCGTAACTCATTTTAACTTTATATGTTCAGGAAGACTTGCTGAATAAATTAAGACAATAAAAAAATTTTTTAAGACTTCTCTCCATATTACAACTTTGCAGTGGAAAATCAGAAAAAATTTGCTAAAACTGACGGATTGGAATAAACCATTTCTAAAATTGAGCTAATATTTTTCAAACCTAATATATATTTTTTTTTGTTATAGATGGCAAACCAAATTGATATGAATATGCAAAGTGATTTAATGGCTGCATTTGAAGGTTCATTATAAACTTATAAGAATGTTTGTTAGTGATCGTATCTATTGGACATTTGGAATATAATTTGCACAAATTATATACAATGATTAAAATAAAGGACTCAATCAAGATCATTTTGAGGCTTCCATTCATGTTGTGCTTTGAAAGTTCAGTATCCATACAAACGCTCAGATTATCATCTTCAGGCATAGACGTGAATTTTATAAACATAGCAATTTTATCCTTCATATAATAAGGTTGTATATATTATAGATATAATGTTAATATTGACTATATAGATATTACAAATTGTCAAATAATGTACATAAAATAATTTGGGTAGAATTTAGATTTTTAACATACTTATGGCATTTTAAAATAGCAAATGGTTGTTTACTAACCTTTTTGAAGCAATACCACCATCACGTCATTTAATTAATTTATCACAAATATATATTTCTGTAGATATCTGTATCCATAACATAACTCTTAGTTTTCTTAAATGTGCATAGCGATTCTTTCGTGAACTTTCATTTGCTATTTCTATGCTGAAATTGCTATCAGATTGATAGCGTAAAGATAATTTGTTACATCTAATAATTTCGTAAAATTGTGTTTACTTTTTTTTTTTTAATTTAATTATATAAAACAAAAAAAAATGAATTTCTGTTGTGAATATAATGCAAAGCATTACTATTTAGGTTATTTTCTCAAAACTATTACAAAGGCAAAATATCGAGTATGACCATTTTTATGAGAACAGCCAAATATTCAAGTGTTAAAGATATAACTTTTGGAACTGTTTTCAGATTGATAATAAAAGTATGTAGTTAGTTATTGAATATAAGTTTCAAAAAATTGATCGTTAACCTTATAGAACAAATAATGTTGATTAATTTCTTTTCTTTAATTTTAAACCAAATTAGATATAATTTTTGCACTTGATTTATTGTGGGCTGATTGTTATTATTTTCCATCATTTTTTACATTGTATACACTATTTTCTATTTTGTTATAACTTTAGTTCCGTTGTTAGCGGGTATGGAATTTTTTAGTTCCATTTCACTAATGATTGAAATTCCACAAATCTTAATGGATGCAACAAAGTTACATAAACAATGTAGTATGTATCCATTATCAAATTGTGTAAATTAATTGTCAAGTGTGATCTTGTTTATTACTTTAGATGAACAGACTCGAACTGCGTGATGTTAAATTCAGAGTCTGTCAATCCAAATATCATGCATAGGAACTTTATCAATTAAAAATTACTAAACTAAAATTTTGAAAGCTTTTTTGCTTCCAATGTACCTTACATTGTAAATGTTTACACAAATTGTAATTTATGTACAATCATGATTTAAATTTTTTTATATTAAGTTTATTTTTCTTAAGTATGTTGTTTCCATTTGTTAAAACTGTGATTAGGTAGTGTACCATTTGACCTTGAGACATTAACAATATTCTAAGATTTGCATATACAATGCATCTATTTATATTCATTTTTATGTTTGGTGTGCTTAGATATTTATTTTTAGAGAGTTGTTCAAACTAAAGTTGAGTTGTATGTGAATTACGAACTGAATGATGTATTATCTAATTACAAATAAGAAATTTGTGCACTAACACTTTCTTTTTACTGGAAGTTTTTTTACATTTATCCTTTTTTTTTTCTCCTTTATTTATCCTTGCTATCTTTACAGGTTGTTTGGTAAAAAGTACATGCAAGTAGGGAATAATTAAGTTTGTTCATTTGAAGTGACTGTAATTTGTATCAAATAATTTATATGTATAATGTATGGCTGTTATATATTTTTTTAATTATTTTTAAATAAGTAATTAACGATGTTTAGAAATAAAGATTCTGAAAAGTATAAAACATTACTTAATTTATTACATTTACACACTGAAGGTATTGTTATTAATTTGTTGTTTTTTGGAAAAGTTTAAATAAATATCTTAGTACAATTTGGCTTTCTCCATGCGCTTGATTATTATAGATATAAAAAATATTTTTGAAACAAATTGAAATGTTCATAGACCTCAGTAATAGAATGTGCTTGTTTATTAAGCTCGGCATGACCGAAACTGTTTGTTTGTTTTAATTAACCCTTTTACTAAAAAAATTTGTAGAGATAAACTAGTTGCACACTTTTATGGCATACTGTAAATGTTTCCATACAGTACCTACTATGCAAAGTCAAGTATGTACAGGATGTACTGCTTATGCAGATTTATGTTTTTGTCATGAACTCATTTTTACCTTCTAACCTACATATACATATGTAAGATATAGAAGGTTATGCAATCGACTTTTTTTTCATTAACGCTAAATCGACTTATTAGCCCATTTTACATTTGGATAAGTTTTGTTAATCGGCTGTCATGTCTATGTGTGTGTGTGTGTGTATATATGGATGTACATTAGTATCCACGGTAACTCCAGAACGGAAATATCTACATACTTTTGTATTTAAGGTTGTTTTCATTTGGCTTAGGGCCGATTCACACATACATGGCGACCGTCCAAACTGCACCGTTTACACTGTTAAAGGACGAAGATCAAATGAGAGCTTTGTCGTGCTGCCTTCCCACTATAAACCACGACCAGCGTTACCGTCATAACGTCACAAAAAGTGATAGTGGAGTAAACTGTTCAGTGGATGCCTTCATACATGCCGTGTCTATTGCCCGGTTCCGCTTATTTACATATTGCCGATTGATGAGTGTATTTTGATTTAAAAGGTATAATTCAATATGACATATTCAGACATAGATTTGGATATTCTCATATCTTTCGTGGAAGAAAAATAATTTATTGTAAGATGAAATATAGGTAGATTTATACAGATATGAGTAACGTCCATAAGATTAAATTTTTGAAAGCTGCCATTTCTCAGATCCTACAGTTGTTAAATAGTAGTCAGTTAAAATATTTCTCACATTGTTTGCTAATGTTCCCCGCACACTGCGTCTTCTCTAGGTATGTTATCAAGCCCTATTATTGTCATTGTATCCTCTACTTCATAGCCGTCTCTTTGCTGAACAAAGTTGTGTAAAACAAAACAATGTCTGCAGCAAAATCAGGCTTCAAGATTATAGGGCGATGAAATATCCTCCACTTATTATTTAATATTCCAAACGAGCATTCTACATACCTTCGAGCTCGAGAGAGACGATAATTGAAAATATTTTTTTTTTATTGTCAAGTTATGTCCACCATACGGTCGAAGTAGGTGCTTGTGTAGCCCAAATGCTCCATATCTCACCAAAAAATAAAGTACTTTAGGACCTTTTGAGCCTGGGAGACATGTCTCTTCAGGAATTTCCAGTACTTTATTGTTTATTGATGTCCACAGCGAGGAGACTTTAGATATGTTAGAATCTTTTCGTAGCTTCCTATATTGGCATACATAAAACGATAATTCGACTCTACCACCGCCATCAAGACCATAGAAGAATAACCTTTATAGTTGAAGTACATTGAGCCAAGTGAATTGATTACGTCAACTGCTTCTGAACAGTGCAGAAAATTTGCCTTTCGTTCAAAATTTGAAGCGATCGTCTCCCAATGCTGTTTAGTGGGTATGGGAATACATTCCAAACGTATAATAGACCAAATGCAGGAGCGTACATCTCTTACAGTCTTGCTCACTATAGAAATGCCAAGTAGATAACTGTAGTGTATATCTGTGGAAATACAACCGCTCGCTAGATATCTGAAAAAAAACATTAATGTAGATATTTATGTTTCTTTGCAGGTAAAGAAGTGATGAAAAAATGGGTCACTGTTAGAGATGCTTTTCAAAAATCTGTTAAGAAACAAAGAGGCTGCAAGATCAGGAGCTGGAGCGCCAACTACAAAACCTTAAATTTACAATGCGCAGTTGAAATTCTTAAATAAAGTCTTCCAGGAATGCCAAACAGCCGATATTGAACAATCCGACACAGCAGTTGAGGGAACACCTCAAAGCACTCCTGAAACTGAAGCTATTCAAGGAAACACCAATGTTTTCAAAAAATCAAGATTACGAAAACACAAATTGGATGATGTTGAAATAGAAATGATTCAAGCTCTTAAGAAAACACCAGATCGTCATTTGTCTTTTTTTAGAGGAATAATTCCTTCATTGAACAGTTTTGATGATGAGATAATAGAATTCCAAATGTCGGTGTTACAAACAATAAGATACATCAAGCAATGGAAAACAGTGCTTTCCTATAATCATCCTCTTGTTCAGACGCACCATCTACGCATAAACACCAGTCAACAGTCGACAACATCAACCGGAAGCCATCTCTATCAGAACATGGATCCAACATTGCTCTCAACTCAGACAACGTACAGCCCAATGTGCAACCAGATGCCGAGTACTTCACATGGTTAGAACGGTCAGCGGACTGGTTTGTATCACACAATGCAACCTGTTCGCTTGGGTATGAACCAGCAGAGAAATTTGGCAGTTGCAACAGAAAGCCACTATTATGAAAATGTTGGTCAGCAACTCTCACCAGCATCTGTAGTATCGCACAGCCCATCAGAAATGTCCAGAGCTCTGTAGACTCATTCGACTTCTCTACATAAACTGTGTTTATAAATATTTTTGTATAACTACTCTTTTTCTATACCACTTTTTCAAAAATAAATAATAGTCTAGTTGTACTTACCTAATTGTAACAGCCAACATTTGCATAGGTTGGATGCATCCTCTCATAAATAGTCGCTGGTTCGCCTGTACAACATCATCATCGCTATGACACGTTCACCATCCATGTTGGCAACTACTCCAGAAAACCGGTAAAGAATCGGTAAAGTGTAAAGGGGCAACGTGACCGCGTAAACGGTACCGTTTGGACGGTCGCCGTGTATGTGTGAAACGGCCCTTAGAGCTGATTAGATTTTGGGACAATCCAGCGGCAGAGAGGGGGTTCTTAGGATCAATTATTGGTTTTTATCAAATATTTCTAAAACAGCTGCATATTTCAAAGATATAAAAATATTTAGATATAGACCTTACACATATCGATTAATTATAGTCTCTGCAATTTTTTTGATATGACGCGTTATTTAGCGGTAGAATTTGAGTGTTATTCTTCATTATCTTGAATAACGATTAATTTTATAAAAACAGTGTAGACGAATTTTTTAAAGAAAATTTAATTTTACATAAGTTTTCTTTATAATGTGAAGCGAAATAAATGTAAAAATTAAATAAATATAATTGAAAATGCTGAAACTATTATCGATATTTTTATAGAAATTTTTGTTTACGTTAACATGTATTTATGTCTATGAATCTCTATCTGCCATGAAATTTTAAACATTCTGACATAGATAGTTTTTGTTTTAACAATGCTTCCCGTTTTTCGTTATGAACATACGAAAAAGAGGTTGCAATACAGAAAAATTTAGACAATTATGGTAGTGAAATAAGTAAAGAGTAAACATTACAATTAAACCTATTTTGTTTTGTATTTAGAACAGTGATCAAAGAAAATTATAAAGTCCATACGAAAAGATCCGATATCGATTTTTGCGCGTTAGAGATTTCCCCCCAGCAAGATGCTGATTTCGGCAATGGAAGCACACAAACAAAGGTGAGAAGGTAAAGGAACAGAGAAGTTTTGAGTTATATATACTCAGGACAAAAAGCCCTAAAAACCGGATAATCCCGAGCCTAATCCCATATATATATATATATATATGAAAACCCACGATCCCCATGTGTTAACCTAACCCCCAAAGCAATCAAAGAAGCCCAACCCAGGAAAATAATACGCAGACGGAAGAAAGTTAAATGTGGACCAACAATGACGCATATACCACTCGAGGCACACACAACTTAAGCAACCCACGTAAGTTCTTCGGCAGTCGGTCGGTACGAGGAGAAAAAACAAAAGTGAAAGGAAAGCATAGCATGAAGCGATAATACTTCAAAAAAAATTAAACTAGGAGAAAATAAAAAGGTTTATTACTATAATTAGGGAAGACAAGCGTATAAGAATGAGGTGTTTCGGGAAGGGTAATTATCTTCGCCCCATTCACTCTAGTGAGACATACCATACACGTATGGGTATTATAGGGAACCTAAAGATACCTAAAGAAAAGTAAAAAAAGGAAGAAAGAAATGAAACCCAACCCACAGGAAAAGTATCCCACGCTCAGCCGAACTTATGGGCCGGCAGCCTAAAAACCCAACACCCCAAAGGAACTCATCCCAACCCACAGGAAAAGAAAACCCAAAATTGTGTCCCCTTTGCCGAAAAAGTGAAATGAGCCCATTATAGACCGCAACTCAACCCTACGACACCATCAACTAGCACAGATGAAATGCCATAGGTGCTATTAAGAGATTGTCGGAGAGAAAGAGGAAATGTCATTTGCTGCTAAAAATATACCCCAATGAATCTGATTCCCGGGATCCTGTGGTCATCGAAGATCCCACAGGGAAGGCGAAACCATCCCGTTCCTCTTAGGTGCATTCATACAATCATTCATTCAGTAAAGTGAAGTAGGAACCTAGAGTAGATTTAGATCAAAGATAGTAGATAAAGAAGGTGAAATGAAAAGGACGTCTCCAAAGAATCCCTTGAAGAAACTAGTGGGAAGACCCCTGGAGAAATGCAGACAGGAGGAGAGAAGAGACCGGATGTTAAAGTCACGGATGACAAGAAGAACGAGTGGTCTCCGTACAGTTACTCTACCTACTATGCCTAACCAACCGCCCAAAAACAGAGAGAGAGTAACCAGAAACGATAGCTGTCAACAACCAGACAGAGAAGAGAAAAAAATTTAAACGTGAAGTTTGTGTGGTTTGCGGCGTCTACGATAGTGAAGGGAAATATCGGGAGAGGATGTCGCTAATTTTTTTTTTTTTTTATGATTGTGGACCTGAACAGGCTAAATAAGGCCTATCGTGCTAAAGCACTCAGGAACACTTAGGAGGATGGATAGAGGGATAATGAATTGCCAATAGATGCCTATGAACAGCTACCTTAAATTTTCTCATATCATAAGTGAGAGGAAAACAGGAACTAGGGAGATCATTCCAGAGTTTAGAAGCCGTGTAGAAAAATGTGGATTGCGCCCGTTTGGTACGACAAGTGGAGATTTGTACTACATACTGATGATGTGATTGAGCGAACCGAGTGTTTCTCGCAAAGATAGCCGGAGATGGTATCAAAGAATGTAATTCACCAGCACAATAGCCGTTGTAATAACGATAATACAAAGAAAGAACTGAAACCATCCTATGCTCAAGGGACTGTATGTGAGAAGTTAAAGACGGGTCATTTATAAGCCTAATCGCTCTCTTTTGAATACGATCAACGATATCGAGAGCGTATTCGGGAGCACTAACCCAGAGGTGAGAATTATATTCCAGATGAGGCCGAATTTGGGCCTTATACAGCAAAAGGAGTTGTCGAGAGGTAAAGTACTGCTTAGATCTGTACAAAAAGCCTATTTTACGAGCAGCTGTTTTGGTAGCTGACAGAAGATGGTCAACCCATGAGAGATTTGAAGATACAGTCATACCCTACAGAGTAATAGAGTCTGAAAACTTAAGAACTGAGCCATTCATACTTACAACAGGAAATGATCGATCTTTTTTGGCTGACATAAGGCAACACTGAGTTTTGTTAGCATTAAATTTAACTAGATTATTGCTTCCCCATTCGAGAATACGTTGAATGTCTTTGTTGATTGAATTTGCCATTTCAGCTTTAATTTCTTGATTTGACATAGAAGGTGGATTATCACTATGAGTAGACTGAGATGAACTACAGTGAAGAGTGCTATCGTCAGCAAAGCAATGGATGGGGTTAGTCGTTGAAGAAATAAGGTCGTTTATGTACAGCAGAAAAGTGTAGGCGCTATAACGGATCCCTGTGGTACGCCCGCGTTAATGCTAACTTCTTTTGAAAAAAGCCATCAACTACGACACGTATTCGTCTTTCATCAAGGAAACTAGAAACCCAGTTGATGAGCGCATCATTTAACCCAAACGAGGTGAGTTTGGCAAGTAAACACTTATGCCAAACTTGGTCAAATGCCTTTGAGATATCTAAAGCGACTACAACTGTTTCACCGGACTGCTCTACTGTATTGTTCCAAACTTGGGTCACATATGAAAGAAGATCGCCTGTTGAACGACTTTGCCTAAACCCATATTGATGGTCACTAAGGAGTTTGTTAGTTTCAAGAAACGTGAGCAGTTGCTGATTGATGGCTTTTTCCATGATTTTAGACAAAATGGAAGTGATGGCAATTGGTCTGTAATTTGAGGGATCGGTCTTATCACCTTTTTGGGAATAGGTTGAACATTTGCTAACTTCCATGTTGAAGGGAATTCCCAGAAGATATAGAGATCGTATAGAGCTTAGATAGGACTGGTACTAGTTCGGGGGAACATTTCTTTAAGACAATAGCTGGGATACCGTCTGGGCCAGTCACCTTATTGAGATCAAGCCTACTGATGATCGATTCCAAGAGCTTGTACCGAAAATGAATTGGTTTCATAACGTATGAAGAAGAGTTGACTAGGGGCACATCATTTCCAGAATCATTGAGACACGAGTTTGATGCAAACAAATCCACAAAAACGTTGGCTTTGTCTACAGAATCAGCAACTACCGATCCGTCAATAGATGTCAGGGGAAATGAAGATGTTCGAAAGTTTTACTAATGGCTTTTGCTAAAGACCAAAATTTACGACTGCCTAAAGGAGATGTAGCTAGTTCATTGCATTTTCGTTGTTCGAACAACTTTTTAGTTTTAGTGATGACACTTTTGCAGATATTTCTAGTACCAACGTACTCTACATGACTGTCAACCGATTTATTAGATTTCCATTTAATGTAACATTTATTTTTAAAGATATTGCATCAGAACAAGCCTTGTTGAACCAGGGTTGGGAACGTGAATGACCTACACGGTACTGTTTTTTCGGAATGTATAACTCCATTCCCATGAGGATGACTTCAGATACTGAAAGAGCGATGTCCGAAGAAGAGGACGACTTAAAACAATATTCACGCCATGGAAAGGTTGCAAAGAAATCCCGTAAATCACTCCATCGAGCTGACTTAAAACACCACAAGGTTCTATCGGTTTTGCGAACAACAGTGGAATTAGGTACAGTAGAAATGATTTTTATTAGACAATGGTCGGAAAGGCCTAAAGGCGAAAGAATGGAAGTTTTATAAACAAGATGGTTTGATGTAAGAAAGAGATCTAGAAGATGTGGAGTATGGTTAGGGTTATTAGGGATTCTTGTGGGTTCAGAAATCATTTGTGTGAGATCACATGAAATAGCAAATGTTTCTGCACTATGACCAATTAGAGTTATGAACATTGAAATCGCCTACAAATGAGATATCGCAAGATGGAAACTGAGACAGGAGATAGTCAACTTTCGTACTAAGGTAATCGAAGAAGTCTTGAAAGTTGCTGTCATTAGGAGACCTATAAATGCAACAGTAGAATTTCACAAAATTAGGACCAGAATGTTTAAACCAAATCACGTCAAAATTTTTATTTTCTAAGGAAGAAACCCTCTTGCAAGCAATTCTGTCCTTGATGTAGGCACATACGCCTCCTTTATATCGAAAGTTAGAGTGAAGATGGTATTGAGGAAATTGGAAGTCGGGTGACTCGGAGCTTTCCGAGGAGACTTGTGTTTCAGACAGAAACAATATATCAGGTTGTAATTGTTCAAGATGTTGGTGAATAGCATTAAGATTAGACCTGATACCGCGGATGTTGCAGTAGTGAATCAGGACACAAGAGTCGGATTCAGAGTCATCAGCCGGTATATGTGGTTTCAGATCCTTCACGTGGTAAACCCCTAAGGATTTCTCAGTGATCTTTCAATTCGTAAGTCCAAGAAGAGAGTACTTTTTTGATTAGGAAAGGACCAATAAATTTCGCAGCAAGTTTCACGTTAAAGTGACGAGCAGCGTCAGACAAAACGTAATTACGTTTCCACACACTATCCCCTAACTTAAATTTAACACGACTACGCGGCAGATTGTAGTGTAATAATTTAGTAAATTCTTTAGTGCGAAACTGTACACCATTATCACTATTGATGTACTGTGGATTACCGAACATCAGAAAAATATTGTCTTCCACGACTTGACAAACAAGCGAATTTGGTAAAGCAATCAGCCACAACTAAAACGAAAGTATGTGCTTTAGAGGATCTAGGAAGAGGACCTACGATGTCAAGACAAGATTTGCCAAGGTTTAGTAGGTTTGGCTCTTGGTGCTAGAAAACCAGGTGGAGCTGACTATTCAACTATATGTGCAGAACAGACAGCACACTGACGAATATAGCGAACGACATCTGCACGAAGTGCAGGCCAGTAGCAATGGACAGCAATTCTAGTGTTAGTAACTTCAAAGTGAGCAGATGGAAGATTATAATTTTCGGATAGGATTCGTTTGCGCTGTTCTTTAGGAACGACTATTTTCCAAACAGTTAAAGAAGAGTCAGAGAAAGAAAATTTGGAGCGTTTATAGATTAAACCGTCCTTTACGAACCAAGAAGGAAATTTTCTAGGAAATTTAGATACACGAGCAATCGTCTTTAGATATCATTTATCATGGACAGGTAAAGTAATTAGCGAACTCGAACAAGTAGGAGTAATACAGTCTATTTTACGAACGGACCTAGAAAGAATATCACGAACAATGTGTTCTTTTCCTTTATGATGTTATGTTGTAGGCGAAGCGTCTATCAACAGAGACGTCGAGTAGGATTTTGTAATTTATTTAGCCAAATCAGCGAATGATGATCAGTAATGGCAGTAAAGTGGGAACTCTTAATATAGGGACCAAATGCTTTAATAGTCCATATTACAGCCAGGCACTTTCTCGGTGGACGTGACGTTCAGTCAGCTAATGATTGGCTGATATAACTGATAACTTTTTCCCCAATAAGAAATTGAGCTAACACTAAACATTATTTTAAAGAAATGAATGCCGTTTCGCATTCAGAAGGCCAGACGAACGGAGAAGTCAAAGGTTTGATAAGAGAAATTTGGTATGAAACGGCGATATCATCCCACCCTATTGACTAAGCGACGTACGCCCGAAACATTCGTCGGTGCAGGTAGAGAAGAAACTGCAGATACTTTATCTGGATCTAAAGAGTCCATCCTTGTTGACTAAAGCCTGTCCGGTAGAACTGAACGGGTATCGGATTAACAAGGAGGATTGTCAATATATGGTTCTATTGTGCTTGAAACCGCCTTAATGCTTTGCTGTCTCGTACTTATTGTACGTGACAAAGAAAGATGGATATATTATGAATAATGCCTCTATTTCTGCCGAACAAAAGCGTTTGCAACTTTCACACATAATGACAAGGCAATAAGAATCAGATGCAGGTAGAATAGAAATTCAATAGGTATAATAAAATGCCAGTGGTTCTCAACACTGCTTTAACATTATATAATTTGTGAAGAAATGCAACTTTTGTATAATAAAAATAATAATCGATTACTAATTACCTATAAGTAATTTCAATTGACACCTTTCACTTATACTTATAACAACAATAACAAATACATTTTATTATAGTTAGTAAATATTAATTAAATTACAAAGATATACTTTTATAATTAAATGTAAAATTATAATTGTCATTCGGCTTCAGATTCATCACTTCCTGAGTCATCCAAATCTTGGAAAAGATCATCGTCATCACTTTCTTCAGTGTTAACTGTGAAAATAAGAGGTCTTACTTCATCCACAATCTCTTCATTAACAAAAGTATCTTTAATTATTTTATCCGTATGATCAATACATTTTGCCATATTTCCGCACTAACTGTTTTTAATGCGTCGTTCCACGTATTAAGAACATCTTCGTCTTTTCCGGATGTCGCAACGATACTTTTGTCGTATTTGTTCTTAGTAATGCCCATACCAACTCAATTGGATTGAAATGGCAATGATACGGGGCAGGCGCAAAACTTCATGTCCATATGATAGAGCTAGCTCATCGATTACATATTTTCGCATTGGTCTACTTTGTTTCTTTTGGCCAATTCCACTAACTCTGCCTTTGTCATAAAATTTTCCACGCTATTTTTTAGCGGTTAACCATTGCTGTATTTCTTCTTTTTCCAAGAAACTTTGACTGCCTTCTCTGCCTTTCGAGAATGATAACTCGCATTGTCAAGGACAATTATTGATGGTTCCTCTAATTTTGTAAAAGTGATTCCTCAAACCATTTTTCGAACAATTCTGCGTTCATATTATCGTGATAATCTAATGATTTATTTTTTGTACCGAAAATTAATTGACTTCCGTCGATAAAACCGTTTCTGTTACCTGCTTCAATGATAATAAATCGTTTTCCATCTGATGATTTGTTCGGTTGATGTAAACTCTTTGCACTGTTATCTTGCCAAGTACATTTTGACGTACTACCTTTACTAAATATCCACGTTTCGTCTGTAAAAACAAACTGTCTCGAACTTTCGGAGTTAAGATTTTTGAGATACTTTCTCAGAAAAACGTTTCTTTTGGCGACAATGTGGCTTTGTTCACACAAACCGCGTCTATTGTTGGTTTTTTGGAATTTAAAGCCCATATTTTTTAACACTAGAGCCAAACTGGTTTTTCCTATTTCATACGCGGTTCTCAATTTTAAGAAGTTTAATAATGAATTTAACGTTACGTGTTCCTTCTTCGCGTACATCTCGTATATTAATGCACGAATTGTTTGTTTTCCATTTTCTGGAAAATCTAGTGCAAAGTTTGACACGCTGTTTTTTCACTGGAGGTTCCAACTCGCCGCCATTTTTTTAAAGCACAGATTTTCCCACCGTCGAAACCGAAAGTTTTAACGCGTTTGCTGTTCTTTGTTGAACAGAAAATGTAGATAATAGTGGACCACCATTTTCTTTTCTTCTTTAAAATAATCGACTGTATTTAAAACTAATTCGCGAATTTCTTTACTCAACTTTTTCGGCATTATATTAATGGTTAGTTTATATAAACGCTTACTCAAAGAATAATGATAATATAGATATTGCAGTTGTTTTATTTATACCTATATGTACCTACTAAATGGTATAATAATCTATTATTAATTACTTATTGTTACAGTATTGCATATTTATTTGGATTCTTTTGTAATTGGAGTACACTAAAACGTCATTACCATACTTAGGTATACAATGAACTTTCTAAATGTAAATTGAAATACCTATACTTAATCGAATATTCATTATTATGAATGGCTTTTATAAATGTTTATTATAAAACTTGCATTCTTCCATAAATTTTAAATGTAATGTTAAAGCAGTGTTGAGAACCACTGGCATTTTATTATACCTATTGAATTTCTATTCTACCTGCATCTGATTCTTATTGCCTTGTCATTATGTGTGAAAGTTGCAAACGCTTTTGTTCGGCAGAAATAGAGGCATTATTCATAATATATCCATCTTTCTTTGTCACGTACAATAAGTACGAGACAGCAAAGCATTAAGGCGGTTTCAAGCACAATAGAACCATATATTGACAATCCTCCTTGTTAATCCGATACCCGTTCAGTTCTACCGGACAGGCTTTACATATCTTAAATATTTTAGTTCAGAACGGCAGAACTGATATTTATCCTAGCTCAAAGTGAGACCTGCAGAAGACAGAGGTTGAAATATTTTTTCTAAAACTTCGTGTTTTTCTAAAGTTGGTGTAGTCAAAACAATATCATCAAGATAATCGAAACAGTAAGCTTCTAAGTCTCCCCCCAAAACGCGATCAATTAATCTTTGAAAAGTAGCCGGTATTGTGTAGGCCAATAGGCATCCTAGTAAATGGAAAAAGTCCCCGTCTGGGAACGGTGAAAGCAGAAACAGGAATCTATACCCATAATTAATTTATGAGGAACTTCAGGTACCACGAGTACATCTAACATAATTGTTTTAGACTCTACAGTTATTGGTAAAGTAAGTTGACCTAAGATATAGCAAGTGTTACCATTTACAAGAATACATGCAGAAAACGAACCCACGGATAAAGATAGTCCTAACCGTTGTAATATTTGCCAACCCGAATTTCCTAAAATAGTGCGAGAAGCCCCAGAGTCCAAAAAATCCTGAAAAGTATAACCACAAATTTTGACATTAAGATATGGTCGTTCATCATTACGGACACTAGCGAAGATATAGTCAAGAAGGATACGGCGAGAATCAGGTACACCAGAAAAAGTAGTTTCCGAGATTAAAGATAAGATAGAATTCTCTCCTCGGTTAGAAGATTCATCAGTTTAACTGTCTAGATACACGTAGTGGGCAAGTTTGTAAAACCGGGCTTACCACAGCCATAGCAATGTTTATTTTGTGGATGTGGACAACGTGGTGAAGTATGTTCACTCCCAGAGCAATTCCAGCAGCAAACAATAACGGTATTTGAACGTAAGTTAGCAGATTGAGAAAGTTGAGAGACAGTAGTAGTAGTAGTTGGTTTTCTTGATAGCGGTCGAGAAGAAGTAGAAGAGTCAGCAGGTGAATCGACATAAGCTAAACTGGGTTCCAAAAGTTGTGAAGTTTTCTTTGAAGGTGGAGGTTTAAAAGATTCCATAAAGTATTTATTTTGTTCGATCTTTTTCCCTAGGACAATTAGTTACGAAAGCGTACATACATCAGTTAAAGCTAAAGCATTTTTGTAAAATGGTGTTAAGTTACGGTGTACCTAATATAACTGTTTATGATCAGCAAGTGGAATAGAGACTAGTTGAAAAAAACTGCATGACAGCTACATAAACACTTATGGTTTCCGAAGAACCCATAGTTCTAAACTTAATCTCAGTAACAGTTCATCTTAATCTAATGGTAGAAATTTCGTTTTAAGTAACGTGACTACACCTTTCCTTAGATTCTCTGATGCAATTTTGACAGTATATACAGCTAAGGGTTTTGAAAACTCAACTGCTAGAAAAACCGCAAATATACAATGTTGCTGCCTGATGTATTTCACAACTGTGTAAATAATCAGTCGAGAACAAAAAATAAAATTCGTCAATATTATTATTTTGTGAATCGTTATTCAAAAGTTCCGTATCATTTATAATTTCTTTAAGGATTAACTTGTTATCTTTTAGTTAGGTTAGGAAGTAAAATTTAAAGTTGAAACTTACCATGATGTCAAGTATGTAAAAATAAACACTTCTTATGAGCTCTGGGCACCAATTTAAAAAAACTACAACTAAAATCACTGGAAAGTTGCTACAAAAACTGTTACATTATTTTGTTTTACACTCGTAAACGGATAGCATACCCTTGGAATACGCAATTGAGTCGGATTACTTTCGCTGTTGCCACACTTCTTACAGCACGGCTTGTAATAGAGACGGCTTTGGCATAATACATCTAGCAAGCAAGCACTGTGTTCCTATAAATCTCACACCTCACTTGGAGTTTTTGATGGTCTATAGCAAAAAATTAAGGTGCTGATCCAGTACTTTTCACGCATGCTTAAGGTAATTCAGCTCAGCGGCTTCTCCCTAATCAGAATCAGTAAGATCTGCAAGGTCTAGAGCAACAATATCTAGCATATGCATGAATATTCTATACGGCCAACGAGCAGTCTTCTACTACAATAATACTTAACAGATTTGACGGTAATTTTTGCTCTTTTCTATATCAGAACTTAATACGATTTATCATGTGCTTCTTCCTCCGAGCACACGGGTTCATCAACATATTGGTGGCTTGGCAAAAACAAATATTGGCAATTCTGCCGATTTGCACACGTGAGATTTTTTTTTTATAAATATTTTGTTAAAGGTATACTGACAAAGCAATTGCGACACTTGGTCAACGTACATAATATGATTCCACCAAATCTTTGATAACGCGAAAGTCTTGATTCCGTTCTGATATTACAACGGGTAACTTTCCTGTACATATTTGAAGGTTGCATACGTACGTCCACGCTCAAATTTTAGTTTAACCAAATGGTTTAATCGGGCCTAACACCAATAAACTGGATGCGTTAGTTAAGACGGCTATTCCTAACTGTATTAAGGAGAATGCAAATTTTTTTTTGGTTTAGCAAGACACCTAAACAAGTTGATAAGATTTTGACCGATCCTATAAATTACCTGTTGCGTAAAAATACCCCTTCTAAGTACTGACGAATACAAAGATATTCGAAAATATATGGTTAAGGAACTGACGACAGCCAATTTGGGAAATTTTCATTCATGCATTATCTACAGAATTACTTTATAGGCATGTAAAGAGTTGAAATCCGGTATGTAATTAACTAGTAGCGTACAGCAAGCGAGTATTACATAAATGGCACCTAAACGTGACAGTTAAGCTACCGATAAACACGATTCTGTTACAAAATTGACCTATTGGGGTTGAAATCCAACATCACCTGCAAACACGATAAATAATCCGTTTTATTTCAGACAAATGAATACACCCAACGATACCAAAGCATCCGATACAAGAGTAGGATGGATCTACCACCTAAAGAAGGAGGGATTAGCGACCCAGTATCATTTTTGGAGCGGGTATAGGATCTACAAGTTTGCTACAGCAGCGCGGACAACGATTTATTAATACCACTCTCCGAAGTTTTCGACTTAATTTTATATCCCCCCCCCCCTCCCTTTGGCGCCAATTTTGGTTAGAGCAGAAAATTTGTAATAGACTCCAAAAACCTAGAGAAAAAGCCGCGGAACATGCCACCACTGCGATTTTTGCCTTGATCTACCGACATGAAGCGATGTCACCAAAGGCCCAGCTACAAAGAAGGTATGATAACTTGAGGGTTGAGTAACAATACCAGTACTACATGCTACCGCCGAGAGGTAGCCCTTATCAGAAACCAGCAATCGTGTCAGAGTACATCTCAGTTGGCTCGCCCCCTTCCTGACGTCGCAAACCGTCCTCTAAATTCACGGACACTTACCAGAAACGACCAGTAGAGAATAATTCGAATACACATAGCCGAGAAGTCGTCTGCTGGAGAGGTGACGTTCTGTTCAAGGTGTGGAAAAACGGATCTTTGTCCGCGTTCGGAAAACTTCCAACCACAGTAAAGGATAAGCAGAAAACTTTGAAAACCCCAGTCAAAACTGTTACGAAAAAGGCGTACCAGTCGGAGCTATTATCTGCGTAACCCCGAACCCGGTCATGCAAGACATCGTCAACACAGAAGTTTACGGCATGATAGAAGACATATTGAACCCTCTAATAACCCCTGGGGGTTGCCTGCGGTTCTAGTGAGGAAACTGTTAGGCGCATACCGATGTATCGATTATTCACAAGTGAATCAAGTTACCTCGAAGAACGCTTATTGGCTTGTAATTACTCTGGTTGACTATTACGTTAATAAATTCCTCTCTAATGGAGATTTTGTTAAAATTTGCCTTTATGCTAGCTACAGTGAGGGGGGTCGTGAATTTTTAGACTCACATAACTATTAATAAGGTAAAACGAAGGTTTTATACATATGTTTATAAACCGTAGTGGTGGTATATTATAAATTAATATAAATAACTCTGAAACGTAAAATTAATGGTATACAGGGTGAATCTTATCTAATCCGCCATAATTAAAGGAGTGCTAGAACTCATCATTCTAAGCAAAAAAGTTCATATGTACATGGGTCTGGAAATGCTTCGTTTCCGAGATACAGGGTATCAAAGTTGAAAAAAGAAATCGCGTTTTCTTCAATATCTTTCGACTGTTTCGAAATAATTTCATGAAATTTCGTATGTGGAGGTTTTTTGGGATGACAAATTTAAATTTGTGGTCCATTTAGTTGTGGTTTCTAGGGGGCGCCAGCGGCAACCATTGCGACCCCTTTAAATCGTCGCAATTTTGTTGCGCTACACTGTATACCATTTTGGACTAGAAAAATCGATCTTCCTATCTTTTCTGCTAAAAAAAGGTATATCTTAGTGAAGTCGCTAGGAGCAACCCTTTCCGAGAAAAACGCTTTTAAAGCTCATGATGCATACACATTTTCGGAGGGTATTCTTTTGACAGGTTTAACAATGGGGATTCTTACTTGTTTACTTATGTGTCTGCTCTAGCAACTTCACTTTTTTTAGCAGAAAAGATTTGAATTCGTCATCTCAAAAAAACCCCATATAAAAAATTTCATGAAATTATTTCGAAACAGTCGAAAGATATTGAATAAAACGCGATTTATTTTTTCAACTTTGACACCCTGTATCTCGGAAACACAGCATTTCCGGACCCACCTACATATGAACTTTTTTGCTTAGAATGATGAGTTCTAGTACTCCTTTAATTTTGGCGGATTAGATAAGATTCACCCTGTATAAATAGAATGTAATAAATTAAAAATTAACAATGTTCAATAAATCGTAACAAATTTAATCCAGCTTGGGAACGCCCGTTGATTCGGCAGCCGGCCTGGCTGGGTTGTAGACGATCCTTTTCTTCTAGGGATTTTCTATTTGGTAATGTTTTGGGTTCTGTAATCACAATTCAGATTTAATATTTTCAAACACAAAATAGCGCGTTGTTTTGTGATGTTAATTTATAACGGGGTTATCTTGAAACGAGTATATATATATATATATATATATATATATATATATATATATATATATATATATTATATATGTGTGTGTGTGTGTGTGTGTGTGTGTGTGTGTGTGTGTGTGTGTGTGGGTGTGTGTGTGTGTGGGTGCGTGCGTGCGTGCGTGCGTGTGTGTGTGTGTATGTGTGAGAATGATAATTTAAGTAAGTACAAATCACGGTTTGAGGTGAACGTGTTGATACAGAATCTCTGGTGGGACAGGTAAATAATTAATTCAATGTGTGTGTGTGTGTGTGCGTATGTGTGTGTGAACGAAAATAGCTACGTGGTTAAAACTTTGTATTTAAGCTTATTTTCATTTGGCTTAGAGCTGATTAGATTTTGGGAGAAATTGAGCGGCGGAGAGGGAGGGATTATTAGGATCAGTTTTTGGTTTTTATCAAATATATATATAAAACAGCTGCATATTTCAAAGATATGAATATACCCAGACATAGACCTTACACGTATCGATTAATTATGTTGTATGCAATTTTTTGATAGGACGCATAATTTGGCGGTAAAAAAATTCTAAGGTAGAATGTAAGTGTTCAAATTTTTTCAATGTCTGAATGATTCATTTTATACCAAAAAGTGCAGACATATTTTATAAAGAAAATTTAATGCTACATAACTTTTCTTTAGAAAGTTTCTTAAGATAAGTCAAAAAAATATTTAAATATGAATAAAAATTTAAAATGTATTATTGATATTTTATAGAAGCGGGCGGCTTTGGAATTTTTTTAAGGTACACGCGCGCGGTAACATGTATGTAGTTATGTCTATCTGAAATGAAGTTTTAAACGTCATTCTGACATAGATTACTGTGTTTGTTTTCACAATATTGCCTGTTTTCGTTATGAACGTATGAAAGGGTTTGCTTAGCTGTCCTAAAAAAATATAATTTAAATTATTTCATTTCTTTTAATTTCCACTTTGTTTAAACTTACGTCGCATGACAATTATAAATATATTCCCTAAATAGCAATATATTCCCTTATAGGCGTACCAACATATTTCTATAATCTCTAGGATTGCAATGTAATGGACGCGCCAACGCGTTTTATTTACGTAATAAATTGTTTTTTCAGCCATTTTTGTTTGTGTTTATTCAACGTGTTATTACGATCTGCAATTAAAATTTGACGGTACTACGATACATGTCTATAATAGCATACGATCCGCGGTGTTTAGAGATGCTCACGAAATATATCTCAGTGGTTTGTTTGGAGGCGATTTCCAAAGAAAAATTCCAATTATATTTCATCAAGTGCAACAACAGCGCAGTGGCAAAATATGTGGGGTATTTGCTTGCGCGTTTGCAACTTCAGTTTGCTAAGGAGAACGTCCCGAGTCTTTAAAATACGACGTCACATAAATGAGAATTCATCTTGCAACAATTTTAAAAAACAAACGATTATTAAGATTTCAGCCCATTAAAATTATGGATAACTTATTAAAATAAAATATAAAAAATATCAAAGGAATTTATACCTACCTACTTACAATTTTTTATTTAAGCTTATTTTCATTTGGTTTAGATCTGACTAGATTTTGGAAGAAATCCAGCGGCGGAGGGGGGAGGTTTATTAGGGCCAGTTTTGGGTTTTTATAAAATATTTTCAAAACAGCTGCATATTTCAGAGATATAAAATACCCAGACATAGACCTTAAAAATATCGATTAATTATGTGCAAATGTTTGATACGACGCATAATTTAGTGGCAAAAAAATTCCTAAGGTAGAATTTAAGTGTTAGTTCAATTTTTTTCAATATCTGAATAACGATTGATTTTACAAGAAAAAGTGTAGACATATTTCTTAAAGAAAATTTAATTTTACATACCTTCTTTATGAAGTTTCTTAATAGAATGCAAGGTAAGTCTAAAAAATAATTAAATATGAATGAAAATGGGTAAAATGTATTATTGATATTTTATAGAAGCGGGCAGCTTTGGAATTTTTTTTAAGTTAATGTGTATTTACTTACGTCTGTCTGAAATGAACATAGATTACTGTTTTTGTTTTTACAATGTTGTCTGTTTCCCTTATGAATGTATGAAAGAGGTTGCATAGTTACCCTAAAAAATTATAATTCATTTCTTTTAATTTTTAAGTTAGCATCTAGATGTCTACTAGTCTGTCTGTCCTGAAGTTTTAAACGTCTGTTTGACATAGACTATTGTTTTTCTTTTACAATGTCGCATATTTACGTGATGAGCTTACTATAAAAGATATATACAGGTATAAGTATTCTAAAAAAAATGTTATTAAAATTATTTCATTTCTTTTAATTTCAATGTCAGAATAATATAAATGACCTTGATTGCATGCGTAATGCGAATGTGTCTACAATTACTAAAATTACTGAGATAATTAATTCTTATATAGACACTGTAATGGGAAAATAAAACTAAATTATTACTCTGCTAGAGTACCGCGCTAACCAACTGCGCTATCGAAGTACAAGCCCCAATCGATGTAAATTTTGTCTTTATGTATGTAGAACACTAGAACTGATGTAAATTCTAAATTTAATGAGATAACAATCAAATTACTTATATTAATGGAATGCGAGCCTGCGATATCGCAAGGATTCACACATACGAAAGCAACTTGACTAATATTAATTTATCATAAGTTTTGTTATGTATGAACGAATAAGTTCAAAGGTAAATATGTAAATAAAAATTATTCTAAATTTAGAATTTACATCAGTTCTACATACATAAAGACAAAATTTACATCGATTGGGGCTTGTACTTCGGTAGCGCAGTTGGTAGCGCGGTACTCTAACGAAGTACAGGTCGTAGGTTCAAATCCCACTCGAGGTAAACTTTTTATTTATGTATTTAATAAAATTAATAATTTTTAATTGATTGTTTATTAGGAAATTAAATAATCTACTTATTGAAAACGTATTGTTTTATTACAAAGCCAACCTTTTGTGAACATTTTGTGAATTAATTTTTACTTTAGTTGTATAAAGGGAGTGTTTTCTGGTTTAATTATGCAGGGGGGTTCTTAATGAGCGCAGGATATAAATATACAGAGTAACGTTCTTGGTTGTAGATATTTATAGCCAACGCGGTCAGCTGTAAATACTTAGAATGGGTTTTATCTGGTTTTAATCTAGAGTGTCAGAGGTATTGTAACAATTTGAACTCTCCAGACGTGGCTTTAAGCCTGCTTTCTAGTTAAAGAGCTAGATATTAAGGTTAGGTTACCGTCAGTGTTACTCAGCAAATAGCCCACTCTTAGTACTGGTTGCTATTCTCTCTTTTACGGTGACAGGAATCGACAGGTATTTCAACTACTTGTATTTATAAATTGTAGGTAAATATCTGGTGTGGAACACCACACGACCTTCCAACCTACAAAATGTAAATTAAAAGAAATGAAATAATTTTAATAACATTTTTTTAGAATACTTATATCTGTGTATATCCTTTATAAT
>JARFJB010001556.1:2062859-2270359 GCA_036346205.1 Vesta saturnalis
TCGCGGACAGTTTTATTCAGAACCATTCTGGTATAACGATTGGAGGGATTTTCATAAGCGCGAGAAAATATATAACACCAGCTCAAAGGATAATTCTATCTAATGTTTGCCCTTCCATTCCTCATAGTGTTATAGAAGATAATTTGAAAGCGAGGAATTTTAAACTTGTATCACCAGTTTCATTTATAGGAGCTGGTATCGGGTTAGGAGAGTACAGCCATGTATACAGTTTCAGAAGACAAGTGTACATTTTACCGGATGACACAGATGCTATATCAGATTCTATAGTAATAAAATTTGAAGGAGACGATTACAGAATATTTTTAACTAATGACCAAATTAAATGCTTTAGTTGTAAAGAAATAGGACACATTGCCAATAAATGTACAAAAAATCTAACTACTACAGATGCACAATCTATTAGTGACACCGAATATGAGATTACAGTAGATCCAAACACAGATAATGGTACAACTCATGTAGAGATCCCTGCAACAGAAAATACCTTACAAAGCGTTTTAGTATCACAGCACGCGAATAATGAAATAAGCAAAAAACGACCAGCATCATCCACTGTGACGTCTAGTCTTCCAGGGGACTCAAAAAAACTAAATTTTGAAAATGGTTCTCAAGTTTTACACGAACAAAACAGAGAAGAGAATAACAAAAAAGCCGAAGATATGTTCTGCTGCAGATGATACAGAGGAGCTCGAAAAAATTAAATACTTGTGGCCCAATGACGATTTCATATTATCGTTTGAAGACTTCAAACATTTCTTACTTAATGTAAAAAATAACGAAACTCCAATCGAAGTAGCAAATGAATACAGTTTGGATACCCAAGGTATGATAAAAATGATCACAGAAACAACTCCGTTTCTCACGACAAGGGCATTAAAAGAAAGATGCAAGCGGCTTGTTAAAAGTTTAAGCAAAGCAACAGACTGCGCAAGGAGGTATTCAGACTCTGAATCTGAAATCCTTGTCTCGTCGCATTCACATTTATCCACAGAAGATTCCAGCACAGGATACTTTTAAATAAACAAAACAAAATGGCTGATTATATTAAAATAATTACTCTAAACGTTAAAAGTATTCTTAGCAGCATTAAGTTTCAAAGTTTAGTTATTTTCTTGCAAAAGCATTCCCCAGATATTATGTTACTTCAGGAAACCAATATCACCACGGATATATTTAATCACATGTCGATAAACAACCAATATAAAATTATATACAACCCTAAAGTATCTGAATACACAGGAACGGCAATAATCATAAAAAAACAATCGCATGTTAAACTTATCAGTGCTGAAGTTATTCAGAATGGTTTTCTGCAAAAGGCCATAATCTCAATCAACACAGACATGTTTCATGTTTTCTCCATATATATACCGCACGAGACAAATACAGCCTTTCGAATCTTAAACGTTTTAAGAAGTCAGCTTAGTAAAATTCACCACCTCAATTGCAATATAATAATTGGGGGAGATTTCAACATTACGTTAGATTCTACCCTAGATCGTCTTAATTCTACCGAAAGATCTAAAGCTCTTGCAGAATCCTTAAAAAAAGTAGTTGCAGAATACAACATGATTGATGCATATAGGTTGCTACACCCCACAACACCAGGGTATACCTTTTACACCAGTAATTCTGCTTCTCGGCTCGACAAATTACTATGTAATGTAATTTTTGCTCAGCGACTAAAAACTGCAAATAATCTAATTTCGTTTTCGGATCATTTGGCTGTACAAGTTAGCTGTTGTAAACACATAACCCAAAGTGCTCCATATTGGCGATTTGACAACTTACTTCTTAATGACAACCAATTTACGGAATGTATAAATAACGTAATTGATTACATCATTAAAGAAAAAAATCAAAAACAGGCTTCCTGGGACTGGTGGAATAAGTTGAAAAATGAAATTAAAACGGCAATACTCATATATAAAAAGCACAAAAATCAAGCAAAATATATAGAACTAAATGCACTTCAAAACAGGTATTACCACGCTGAAGGATCAGCGAATCAGCAAACCCACGACGTGAACATCTTAACAAAACAAAGCAGACAGGTTTTTAAAAAAATGGCTTATTCTTCTGAGCTAAATAGAAAGTACATGGAAATTGTAAATGACGATGTAACGAGTGCAAGTGACGTCAGTGAAATAAAACGCAATTCATTTTCGAAACTGAATGTAAATGGTACACTGGTAACAAACCCAAGAGAGCTTTGTAGAGAGGTTAAAAATTTTTACTTATGTAAACAACAAGCAGTACCAATCACTATTGAAGAGAACTCTGCCATTTTTCAAAACCTCGCTCAACTATCGGAAGAAGATAAAAAAAATTTAGAATCGGATTTAACTCTGGAAGAATTCACTTTGGCTTTGAAATCCTTAAACAAAAACAAATCTCCTGGCATTGATGGATTTACAGCAGAATTCTACATGCATTTTTGGGGAAAACTTGGAAAATATTTTTCTGAAATTATGAACAAATCTTTGAGAGAAGATAAATGTATTAATGAACTAGTTAAAATTTCGGTGGTGACATTAATAGAAAAAAAAGGAAAAAATTTATTAGACCTAAAAAATTGGAGACCAATATCGTTATTAAATATAGACTACAAAATTTTAGCAAAAAGTTTGGCTAATCGACTCATGAATATAATTAGCAAATTGGTACATGCAGATCAATCCTACAGTGTACCAGAAAGATCAATATACGATAGTCTTCATTTACATAGAGATATAATATCGTACGCAAACCTTCAAAACAAGGCGCTGGGGATATTATCTCTCGATTTAGAAAGTGCGTACGATAATATAGATCACAATTATCTGTTTAAAGTTTTAAACCAAATGAACTTTCCGCCTTATTTCATAGTAGCCACTCAGTTACTATATACTAATGCAAGATTTCATGTTAGGGTAGGACACTTCCTAACAGAAGCAATTGATATTCAAAAAGGAATTAGACAAGGATGCCCTTTATCTGGTCCCTTATTTTGCCTCGCTTTGGAACCCTTTTTGAATATATGTCGAAGACAACTTTTTGGATTACAATTGCCCCAATCAATAAACAGATTAGTTATATCAGCATATGCTGATGACATATCGCTTTTTATAACAGACAATAACGATTTCCCTACTTTAATGAATTGTTTCAATATCTTCTCTTCCCAATCTGGAGCGAAAATCAATTTAAAGAAATCCGAAGGGTTATGGTGTGGAAAATGGAAAGATAGATCTGACTCTCCATTAGGATGCACGTGGAATAGAATTTCCCAAAAGTTTTTAGGAATAACTTTTAGAAGCACAGATATGTCTACATCTGAAACTGCTGTAGAAACCATTAATGAAAAATTGAATAATGCTTTAAAGAAATGGATTTTTAAATCGAACCAATTATCCCTGAGAGGACGAATAATACTAACAAACACTTTTATCGCCCCAAAACTATGGCATATATTGCAAATAATTTCCATATCTGATAAATCCTTAGAAAAACTTCAAAAGTGTTTGGTTAATTTTGTGTGGAATAATAAAAAGCACTGGATTGATGCTAATAGCCTGTGTGCACCAATAAAGCAGGGCGGATTGGGGTTAGTCAACCTTAAAACAAAAATTAAAGTCTTTCGCATAATGACAGCCAAAAAATACTTAAACACCCCTAACGACAACTGGGCAATAATGTTTAAATATTTTTTAAATAGAAATGAGGACGAGAAATTCGTTTGGCAGTCACTCTACAAAGCACCTATCAGCACAGAAAATATACCAAGTTACACACTAAGCCTCCAAAAAGCGTGGAACACTATACCACTATGGTTCGAAGATTTTCCAGCCTGTCACAATGACTTAACGGAAATGCCTTTACAGGCATGTCCTTTATGGCCAGAAGACTTTCACGTCATTGTATCTAGCAACATCTGGTTAAGGTGTGGCATAACTAAATTGGGTGATGTTTTGAACGACTGCGATTGGAAGAACCCAGACGAAGTACTTCATGATTATGTAACGCCTGTTGTAAGACGATCATTGTATACTCAATTGGAACAGTTGAAACGACTATGTGAATCGTTCTTTTCTAACGTTATTAAAACACACAAAACAACAAATTGGCCTCCAAAGTTGGTCTTTCAAGCAAGGCACAAAGTTCATTACGTTAACAAGAATACCAGAAAGCAACTAATGGAACAACTGTTGGCGATCGAGATAAATCTTAATGATAAAATGAAAGGACATTGGGAAAATGCGGAAGTACATTGGGACAAAATCTTTACTCAACCTTCGTTAGGATCAGATGCCGTCGTGGCCTGGAGATTAGCTGACATGATTTTCTTAAACAAAATTGGAAGAAGTGAACACACAAATTGTCTATGGTGCCATGTAGAAGGAAATGCATGGCACATCATTGTAACATGTAATCTTACAAAGCTAATGTGGGAATATATTCAAAATTTGGTAACAAAAATTTTAAAGGTTAATACAATACAAATAAAAAATATGTTGTGTTTCTACAGTAACAAAAACAACCCTGATGCAAACTTAATAAACTTTTTAATAGTTCTGGGAATAAGCAATGCCTACCGTCAATTTCAAGAATATGTTAAGAATCCTGTATTAACACCAAGATACTTACAAAATTACAAAAAACGTTTAAAATCAAGAATCCTCGCCGAATTCAAATGGAACGTTAGTAATAATAGTGAAAATATGTTCTAACATAAGTGGTGTTCAAAAAACGTCATATGTAGTATAGATAATGGTAGACTAAATTTCAATAAGGGTCTGGAATTGTGAATAATTAATATTGCTCATTACCAATGTATAAAAAGTAAACGTACAATATTTCATGTAATCTGTATAACATAAGCACATGTACTGTTTTTAATAAATAATAATAATAATAACTACAATCACACACACACACTACAACACACACACACACACACACATACACACACACACACAGCACACGCACACGCACAGCACACGCACGCACACGCACACGCACACGCACACGTTACACGTACTACGACATCAACGCACACGCACACGCACACGCACACGCACACGCACACCACGCACACGCACACGCACACGCACACGCACACGCACACGCACACGCACACGCACGCGCACACGCACACACGCACACGCGCACACGCGCACACGCGCACACGCGCACACGCGCACACGCGCACACGCGCACACGCGCACCGCGCACCCGCGCACACGCGCACACGCGCACACGCACACACCGCACACACGCACACGCACGCACGCACGCACGCAGCACGCACGCACGCGCACGCACGCACGCACGCACCACGCACCACGCACCACGCACACAGCACACAGCACACACACACACACACACACTCACACACACTCACACACACCACACACCACACACACACACACACACACACACACACACACACACACACACACACACACACACACACACACACACACACACACACACACACACACACACACACACACACACACACACACACACACACACACACACACACACACACACACACACACACAACACACACACACACACACACACACACACACACACACACACATGCACACATACACACACACGCACTCACACACAGGTTCTCCTATATCTAAGGAATTCTCGACTAGTTGCGCGAGGCAATTTACATTAGCACACTGGACTTGAAACAGGAATTTTGTCAGATTCCGCCTTTACCTGGGACAGGGTTATTTAAGTTTATGGTTTTCTTCTTTGAATTTCACTCCGCGCCTGCCACGTTTCAGAGATTTCTACATATGATGATAGAACCTGAAATGGTCGGAAGCGCCTTTGCATATTTAGATGACATAGTTTTAGTGACCAACAACTTGATAATCTCCAGAAAGTTTTCAACCGATTAGGAGCTAATGGATTGCAATTGCAACCAGGTAAATGTTTCTGTCAACCCAGCTGAAATACTTTGGACACATCGTAAATTATCAAGGAATTTTACCAGTAGGTAAGATTGGAGACTTTTGGAACACACCACAATTCCAAGGTCCCATATTATAATAGTCACCACATTCTGAAAGTCCCACCCGCCCAAGGTTACACAATATCTAGGTCATTCATGTGCACCACTTCCCCAATGCCGCACCTCGCAATATGTAGGTCATTCGTACCTTACGCTTTTACAAGGTTACACATTCTCAAGGCCATTTACGCATCCTACCTACTCACATAGCTATCTCACTTTTTCAAGGCCTGCTCATGTATTTTTTTACAATTGTCTGACACCACACTTAGAACACTAAATACAGAAAAAAAAGGAAATGATATTTATTTGTTGTATGTACAAATGTAATCAGTTTATTATTCAGATATATGGTTTTGTCCAGGAATAAAACATTTTAATTTAGTACAAGTGCAAAAGGTCCTTTCCACTTCTGTATCATTACACCTGCGTGGACGTGGTGCAAAGTAATTGAGCGTACGTGCAGTGCGGTGCCCATCGGAGATGTTCCTGTAGCGGAGTGTCAGATGGCTGCCATTGGTTTATTCTAACCCCATGCATGAAGCATTCAACCGTATCGTCTGAAGATGCTCCTCAAGAGGACTAGCAGATGTTCAACTGCGGTACATGAGGGTATACCATCACAGCGTCATTGATATATTTGAGCATGTACACCGTGTGGTGTGTACCTGTCTGTATGTCTGTCTGTCTGTATACTAGTAGACGCGCTTAGTCAGTTAGTGTTGATCTGTCTGGTCTGTGGACGCACTACTGAGGATGACGTTTTTCTAGAAATAAATCATGAGAAGTGTGTCAACAGTTATACTTACTATGCCTGTCTCGATCACTTGGAAAGACCACTTGTCGAAGTGCTGCATTACGAACTCAGATGAGTTCATAAAGTCCTGCAATCTCTTCGAAAGTTTCCAGTATCATCTCCAGATGTACAATGGAGTGATCATACCCAGTTAGTATAGCTAGGGTTATAACACTATACCAGTCAAGGTATAATGTTACAAGCCTAATGTGGGCCCGGTCGAGCTACTCTTCTAAAGAGCTCTCCGTAATCACGACATCATAATTCCGGACAAATGGTACTATCGTTGTCAGCTGCAACGAAAGAAAGAATTATTATTAAAAAGTAGTATAAAGAGAATACATACCGTGAACGTGAGACGGTCCCATGTGATTATGCGATGTGCGTAGAAGAGCCAGTACCACCCAGCGATAATAAGAAACGCGGAATTCCGTTGAGCGGCATTGTCTCCCGACGCCATCGCACACATGACGTTGTAAAGGGGAGGAAGCATAGTGCGGTGAATAGTTATATGAATATGTGTAGCCCAAAACCAGTCATCGTCAATTTCTTTGTCGTCATTGTCGTGCATGTTGTGGTCAGCGTTTTCGTCATTTTCGTGATCCTGGACCTACGGAGCGGTGCCTGGAGCCCTGCCACTGTCATTGTCCTCGTCCTGTATGCTGTTATGTGTCGGTTTCTGTGCACTTAGTTATTCTACTACGTCCGACAGTTCCTGAACGCTACGTTCCTGTCGTTGCATATTGTTTGTGAGAGTGTCCACAAAGTTGTCCTCATCGTTACTCTCTTCATTACAAAAGTCAGTACGTGTTTCACGAAGTAGTCGTTGGCATAACGTGTCGTCGTAGTCGTCTGAATCATAACTGTAGGCAGGGTCCATGTCTACGTCGGAGTCGTACTCACCAGTGTTGAGGTAATCGTTCCTAACACAGGAGGAACATACTTCCTCAACATTGGAGGATATGCTGGTGAAGTCATCACTATCATGGGTATCGTCGTCTAGGTCAATAGATACTGCGGTATCTAGGTCCTCGTCACTGACAGTGATGACTTTGGCATTGGTCAGGAAAAGTATTATTGTATCCGCGCAAGATTGCACTCTTGTAGAGAGTCCAGGACTACGGTCGTCAGTTCATAAATTTTGTTGTCGCTGGATTGGGCGTCCACGTCAATAGGAGAGGATGCAGAGGGAGGGATATACAGCACCTCAGGTGAATAGGTTGAGGAAACCTGAGGCGTGGAAGTTAGCGGGAGGTCGGGAAGTGGAGTTGAGGGAGCAAGCGCGGTAAATTCTGAGGGGTACAGAATTTATGATGGCGATGGAGAGCGGGGGGAAGCAGAAACCTGAAAAAAAAAAGAAACAAAACGTTAGAAATGTATCAATAGTGGAAAAAAAATTGAAACTATAAACCATGGTGGTTTTACCTGGGGCAATTCATCATTGATGATCATAATTTTCAATAAATTCGTTAAGGACTTGTAACATTTTTCATAAAGTAATTTTTTGTGGACTTAGTGTAATTGCCCAAACATTCTTTTACTTTAAACAATGCAAATGTTTTTCCATTACCCTATGTTTATTCTTTTATCTTTTGTACACTAATAATAGTAATCGCTTTTAGATTTAGTAAACCTAAGTGTAACCGTTGCCGTAGTGGACAATACTGTGTCAGCTGTAAACAGAGGTAAGAAAGCGCTCTCATGTATTACTGCACCAGATGAGTAATTTAAGTTCTTTGGATTTTTAGGTACGTCACGATCATGCGTGGCTTATGGTCGTCCCATAGCGGCGGGTGGACGAGTGAACACCATAAGCCACGTTGTGATACTACCGCGGGATGGCACTCCCATCCTGAGGAGGTTGCTGGGAGACCGGCCTCATACGGATCACGCGCAGGATGTGATGGAGCTACTCCATGCAGGTGGTGCTGACAGTGGACTAGTGGAGAGTGGGCAGTATTTCGACCAGGATGACTGTGAAGTAGCGTAGCGGTTTTTGGATACACCACCTCCTGAGGACGATTTGGATGTGGTATTATCACGCACTTACCGTCTACCTATCAGATAGACGTGGTCGAAATACTGCTCACCCTACAACCTCTACGTGAGCCGTATGAGAGTAGACAGTCACCCGTGAGAGAAGATCAGGTAGTATTGTACCATATCTTAAGTCCTGGCTGCATTATATAATTTGGGGATGAATGGTCTCCAATTGCGGAAGAGCGTTCATCGTCAAACTCTGTAGCGCAGTCTGTACTGGGGAGAGGAATCTCAGACTACTCTGACACCTGTATGCGTTGTAGATGATCAGTCGTCCACATCTGCAACACACGCAGAGGGTAGAATAGTAGGGAATCTATTTGAAGGTTTTCTGAGCCCTGATTCTACCGCAGAATTTATGGAGGAGTGGTCGTACCGTAGTTCTACGGCAGGAGAAGCCAGGGAGCACATTTCTGAGATTGTCCTGAGCCCTACTTGTACCGAAGAGTTCGCTGAAGAGTGGAGTCCTATGAACTCTTCGATACAAGTCATACAAATGGAGGATTTATCAGAAGAGTATCCTCAGTCGTGTGTTCTGCGGATTTGATAGATAATGAATGGTCCCTAAATGACTTAGCATTATCTAGGGGTCCTGCAGCACCCATACAATACTAACTGCGCAATCACCCGTGAGGTATATAGTGAAAAACGCAGTATATTCTCCCCAGAGTGTATTGAGCCCTACATGCGCTGCGGAGTTTCTGGAAAAGATTTGGGGTTAATACCTTGCTTCCATCCCAAAGCATATGACAGGGTGAGATACAATGATACAATGCTGGGTAGAATATGTGTGCTCAGCTACACTATCCTGACTTATCATTGCTATTGTTTCCTTACCCGTACACTAATCACCCCCCCCCCCTCAAGCTTGACATATCCATAATATAATATACCATTCCTGGCGATATGTTACGTTGCGTCCTCGTTCGCATCGTTGGATATGATTCATTTTCTAACAGTGGTAATAAATGATAAAAACTAATAAGGAATTAAAAAGTGAATCGTAACAAAATACGTAACTACCCTTTCAGCTATACATTGTTTATACATTCTGTTACAGATCTCAATAAAATGTTTCAATGTGGATGTCTGAAGTAATTTTCAAGAAAAGACTATTTCGACACCAAAAAAAGGTGTGTTGGATAAGGATGCCGTGCCGCATATAGAAATGTGGCGCAACCAAGTAGTTCCAACGCCAACAGAACGGAACATAGTCATGTTGCTGAGTGTCTTGCACAACCTGGACCATTAAACGACTTAAAGAACAATGCGCAACACAGGCATGCTGATGATTCCTTTGCAGAACCAGGACCATCGGGATTGAACAACTCAAGTCAGACCAATGCAACGAACCAGTACAAAAAAAAGTAGCAAAAGTGTTGAAGTTGTGCACTGCACTGATTGTTCAATTGATGTTCCTCGATATACTTATCAAGGACACCTTAGAAGCGATAGGCACAAATCAAATGTTGACACTGGGGTTGAAGTTATTCGCAATGCTCTTAAACAACGCACCGTTTCGTATAGAATATCACCATGCAATACCCATACTGATGTGCAGACGTTTATGGGTGACGTTAAAGTGAATGTTTTGAAACTAATACAAATTCAGTTGCAGAAACACTTCTCCTTGAAATGTAATGTTGAGTTGTTTGGGTTATACTTTCTGAACAGTAGAGAAAGTACTGAATTTAAGTCGTTTCGAACGAAATATGATATATTGAGTATCGGGATGGTGTTGGAAGAGTATTTTCAAAGAGTAGTGGAAATCTTGGTTGTTTTGTAGGGTGGTCGCTAGCGCATTTTATATATTTAGACGTAAACATGTTGACATTTTCTCCCACTACGAGCTCATCCTATATGAATGTCCCGGCTGAAATTGCACATAAACACGCCATAGTGAATGTGAAGAATAGTGATCATTGTTGCTTTGCGTGAGCTATTGTATCTGCATTAGTGACACCGAAGGGGTTACCACAACGGACGACTTCTTACCCTGATTTCAGGACGTTATTCAACTGGAATCGTATAGAATTTCCTGCTAAGCTGACTAACATCTCAACATTTCAGTCCAACAATAATATCTCGGACTGGACGATACGTATCGTGATGGTCAGTTTATTACTGAGATAGTAAGTCCTCTCTACTGTACCAGAGCTAAACAACCTATTCATGTTAATTTATTACTTAGTCAGTAACCAAACGGATAATCAGCATTATGTACGGATACAAAATTTTTCTCGTTTACTTAGCAACCAAATAAGCCGACGCAATGGGGCAAAATATTTTTGTGATTCATGTATTCATTATTTTAGAACGCAGGAGCAATTAACTCGACACGTGTCTCATGACTGTAATTTAGTATACACTAAATTACCTGACGTGATGCAAAGAAAAGACAGAACCGAGGAGTTCTATGCCGCAAAGATGTTTCTACCATTCGTAATATATGCAGATTTTGAAGCTCTATTAGGACCGATAAATACGGCTGAACCTGATCCCGAACAACCGTTCACGATAAAAACGTGTAAACATGAACCATACTCATTCAGTTATTATATTAAGCATAGTGTAAACCATGCTTGGTCCAACTTAGAACTATATAAGGGGGGTTAATGCCGCGGAGATATTTATTACACGAATCGAAAGTGATGTGAAACGAATATATAATGAACATTTCAAAACTGTTGTTCCAATGTTACAACTAACTGATGAACAACTGGTGATACATGAACAAAGTCGAAATTGTCATACATGCGACAAGCTTTTTACGGATGATCTTACAAATTCCAAAGTACGAGATCATTGTCACGTCACTGGTATATATCGTGGTGCGGCACATTCAAATTGCAATTTAAACTATCAATTGTCTACATTTATCCCGTTTTTTTATATAATCTCAGTGGTTATGATGTCCACCTGTTCATCAAACAGTTTGCGAGTGAAACTGAAGAAATTATCGTACTCCCTGTTAATAGTGAAAAATATATAACGTTCCGTAAGCATATTTATGTAGACGAATTCATTAAAGGTAGTGGCCTTAAGGAAAAGAAGTACATAAATTTGTGATTCGTTGATAGTTGTAGGTTCATTGCTGCATCCTTAGATACTATATCTCATAATTTATCAGATGATCAATGTAGAGAGATAAGGAAATATTTTGTTGATGATAATGGGTTTAACTTAGTTAGAAAGAAAGGTAATTTCCCCTACGCGTACGTGGACAATTTTAATAAATTAGACGATATCACAGTACCTTCCTATGACAAATTCTAAGATAAAATGCGTGATGAAAATATATCCGATGAAGAATACTGTCGCGTCCTACTGGTGTGGGATCACTTTAAGTGTAATACCCTCGGGGATTATGCTGATATACATTTAAAATCAGACGTGTTGCTGTTGGCTGATGTGTTCGAAAACTTTGTATAGACATGTATGTTACAATACAATAGCGCAGTATGTTACAATACCTGGATTGGCGTGGGATGCCATATTGAAATGTACTAAAGTAGAGTTAGAATTATTGACTGATATGGATATGTACCACCTTTTTAAGAAAGGCATTCATGGTGGAGCAAGTGCTTGTGTTAAGCGAAGAAGTATTGCTAACAACGAGTTTGTCCCAAACTAAGACCCTTATCATTCTAAAGTCTTTGCAGAATTTGGATGCTACAAACTTATACGGATGGAGTATGCGGCAATATCTCACTCATGATGGGTTTATATGGTTAACTGAAGACGAAATTAGTCAATTCAATGTATTAATGATTAATGATGATGACGATTTCGGGTTTGTACTAGAGGTTGTTATACAATATCCGCATCACCTGCATGATGAACACAACGATTATCCTTTTTGTCCCGAAATGATCTACGCACCAAAAAATTAATTCGTAACTTGTGTGACCAAGTATGTTATACATTACCGATACCATACATAGACCTTAATGCAACACTTTGAAATTAAGCCAGGAACAGATTCGAAAAGGATTTCTTTAAATGCATGAACAATGGTGTATTTGGTAAAGCAATGGAGAATGTCGACAAAAGACGAGTAATAATCGCCTTTAGGTCCCAGGATGACAAACGGTACCGATTAAGTGACACGTGTTTAACATTGGCGTGGTGGCGTTAGCGAATTCCGGAATTGGAGAACGTTGATCCTTTGAGCGGTCTACTAAAGGTTGCTAGGCAAATGAATTTGTATAATCCAGAGAGTAACTAATAGTTTGGGTACTGATAATTGCTAGTTTTAGATGTGTATATATTTTCTCCATAATGAAGCTAAGAACATATATAACCATACATGTTAATGTGTATAATAACGATACAGAATTCCAGGTCGGCTACTTAATGTAGTAACTCTTTAGTGGAATATTGAATAATATTATGTCATAATTAATTATCGAAGGAATATATACAGAATGTACTCATATTGTGTGAGATATAAAAGAAATAAGGAAAATATATATTTACAATTTTTTTATTAAAAAAAGTGTACAAGCTTTACTGCATTGCATAAGTATCGTACAGATGGTATACATTAGAAAGAGCGCAGTGACGTAATGATTCACAATGATAGTAACCAACTTGTTGCAAATCAGGAAGAGTAGGATGTTCCTCAAGTTCTATAACAGGTTGTGTAACAAATTTTCTGATGTAATCCGCTTTTTCTCTACCCTGGACGTAGATAGTATCTGTAGGTTGAATCAAGCGATTGAGAATTCTTCGAAATTGGTGTGGTGGTGTATGTCCCTCTACTCATTTTATACAGTGTTGACTATGCATTAACCAAGTAGCTTGACGGCGACTCTCCGCATCTAACGTGTGCCATGGATACGGTGATTTAAACCTGTAGTGGGCGATTTGTGTTCCATTAAAAATGGCGAGTTCTTTCGGTATAAAAACTTTTGAAATTTTAAACCCTTGTACGTCGACTAAGACGGGCATCGTATTACAGCTGTCTTACTGCTTTGGTTAACGCGTTATACGTAACTAAGCAATCATGGAGTATAACACAGTATGCTGTCGTATTCGCGGGTATGTTGACTGCTGTTTCGAATTCTACGCGAAGTACTACTGCTTTAGAGTGCAATATCTCTTTTTGATTCGAACAGTATACCACTATCAATGGTGCGACTGCCGTAAATTAAATAGGTGTGAGTAATGGTTGACCATTTCTTTGATATGATGACTTTTGGAATTTAGCAAACATTTCATACAATGTAGCAAAGCAATTGCTATCATAATTAACGTTTAAATTGTCATACGGATAACGATGCGTATTAAGCATTACCCTAATATTATTTAGTGCACATTTATCGAATCTGCTCATATCTTGAGAAACATTATTTTCTCGCCCCGTTTGAAATCCGATAATAATATATCTAGGTGTTTCTATACTAGTCGATGTTTTGATTGCCCATGTATGTTTATCTGTTTTGGAACTACTGGATATATGTGTATTTCCCAACTTCTAAATGCTACTGGAGCATTTACATTTTTATCAATGTACTTCGTTAACGCCAATATCTCCGCTAATACTGGAATGATGAGCGGAACTTTCCGATATATTTTATCGTTAACTTTTATTGCTTCATCTGCAACAGTTAAAATTACTGCGCGGTATCAATGTTACTGCGAATTAAAATCAATTCTTGTCTGATGTTCAATATCACTTTATTGTAATCTTCCGCAAAGCCGAGTATCATTCGCAAAGGTACACAAACATTAAAATACCCCAACGCATTTGTTAGTGTGCTATTTGAGATAGGAAAGCAACCCGCATTTTCATGGCGAGGGAGGTCGTTAGTGTCAATGATACCAATCCTTTCATTGTAAACCTTAATCCAACCTTTGTCACGGAATCTACCACTATTCCATTCATTTCGTATCTAATTTCACTGAATAAAAATGCAATGCCATTATTAACAAACCGTGCGGTGTTAGAGACAGCACACCATCCTCCCTCAACAATCTTCCCTCTACGTAGACATAACTTTCTGATGGTAAAGTGCACATGTCTTCTTGAATGGGTATTCTGATTTCATCATTGTTTCTAAATCTCGAGTATATGGTTGATGGGTGTGTAGTTCGGAATTTACTATAGCATTATCAACAACAACTTTTTCGTTTACGTTTAATATACTCATTGTATTACTGTAAAACCAACACTTTGCAAGTATGCTCTATTCTGCGCTGTCAATGCTTTGAGGGCTGAACGCTTACTGATTCTCGCATTTCCACACTTCGATCTTTTATAGTTCGCCTTGCTGTGGTTACACGCACATGTGTTATACCGCGTCACCATCTTTTCTTTAAATATAACCCTATCGTTATGACTTCACCGTTAAAATTGACGTCTCCGTCTTGGTCTACTATTTTAAGTGTTATCGCTGAAATGGTGGATGTATTTATAGGTAAATGGATGACATGTAGAGGGGATTCAATTATTTTGGATCCCGCTGGTACACTGGGAAAGAATTGATGAATAATGTGTGATGCCTCTATATTTTTAAATCTTCCACTTGTTATGTTGCTTTCAATAATTAACGAATTAATCTTGATAATGTTAATAGGATTTTCAGAGGTATGCAATTTTTTACCTTTGTAAACCTTTTTGTAAAATCCCAGCATAGGTCCTATACAATTTTCTACATTGAAGTTAATGTCACGTGTTGCTTTCATAATTGCTTTCAGTGTTATTATTCGCCCGTAGATTAAAAAATTTCCTCGAACCCTTGACTGTATCATTTATATGCTTATTCACATCCGCGATTTCGTATGATCCTGGTGGTATAATAATTGTAGTTCCTTCAAATACCAGTTGGTTATTCTTGGAAGTAACGTTTTGTATAGTATTAAAAAATACAAAACTAATCAACCCCATTACATATTCCAATTCATTATCAAGGTAAATCGGCGGGTTAAAGTTGGCTTGCAAGATACTGCTTGTACCGGTAAATGTGTACGATATTACGATCAAGCAACGACTACTGAAAATCAAAACGAGCGTCATATAAAAAAAGTAAGACTAAATGACCGCAATTGTACGTATTGAAGCTTGTTGTTGCAAAGCCTTATCAGCTATGTGGCGATGCCTTAGAGCGTTTGACTGAGAGCATGCAATATTGCATTTTTTACACGCTTCCTCCAGTTCGTTAATACCTCTGTCACCGCGAGTTGATTGTTCTCGTAAACGGGTACCCGGACCACAATATCTGTACCCACGTATATGTAACTCCACGGGTAATTTATTTATTAAGGTGTTAATTAATCCAGAACCCTTTTTATAGCTATTACACCGAGAACTACAGTAAGGTCCAAAAGTCCTGTCACCCCCCTCCCCTTTTTTGTGTTATGATGCATACTTATATGTAATTTTTCAGGAGATGGACACAAGTACGTATAGTGTAGACGAACGTGTTTTGGCAAGTGCATGGGCTCATGAACGTGCACACTCCGGGAAAACCATGAGAGAGGTGCAAGGGGATTTTGCGGCACGATTCAATAAAGAAGCGCCATCCAAGAGATCGATACTGCTATGGCAACAGACATTGTTCACAACTGGATCCGTTCTGGATGGAAAGAGGATAAGTCGACCATCAGCACGACAAGAAACTTGTGCAGCAGTGGCGGATTCTGTGACCAGATCTCCCAAGAAATCATTGCGAAAAAGATCTTCTGAACTTGGAATTCCAAAAACGACTATGCTGACACACATGAAAAAAGATCTGGAATTAAAATGTTTTAAGGCAACATTCGTAAACGAGTTGAGTGATGAGGACATTCGGCGAAGACATGAAGCTTGCTCAAGATTACTCGATGTGTTTGTGACACTCCCGCAGCGAGGCAAAGTTTTCTTCTCAGACGAATGTGCAATTTACCGATCTTCTCGGAATAGGGGTATTTTCTTCTGGAGCAAAGAAAATCCATATTATTATGAAGAGTTAGAGAATAATCCACCACATGTTATGATCTGGGCAGCAATGTCCAGTAGGCATCTGATAGGGCCGTATTTTTTTGACGGTACTGTCAATCAACATCCTTATTTGGAAATGTTGCAGGAATGGTTCATTCCACAGCTTCAAAGACTGAACATTCTTGATGACAGTTGGCTTCAACAAGATGGAGCTCCTGCTCACTACGCTCTCCGTGTCCGAGAATTCTTGGATGAAGTGCTACCCCAGAGGTGGATAGGGAGAGGATCGCAGCATCTGCCAGCGCCGATCGAGTGGCCTCCCAGGAGTCCAGATCTGACATCATGCGACAATTCTCTGTGGGGAATAATTAAACAGAAGGTCTTGAAACAACGATATCAGTCTGTTGAAGAAGTGAAGGAAGCTGTTAGGGAGGCATTCAGGGATATCACCCTGCCTATTCTTCGGAAAATCTCACACAGGACCTGGCGCCCCATCATTTTGTGCCGTGACAATGACGGTGTCCATACTGATATTCTGGACTACTAAACAACCTAAAACTGTAACTATCAACATATGCTGTGGCATGTTCCCAAATACACATACAACACATACAATCATCACACAAATAGGGGGTGGTGACAGGACTTTCGGACCTTACTGTACACTTCATACCAGACTGACTGACAATACTAAACTAGTTAATGACTATATATATATATATATATATATATATATATATATATATATATATATATATATATCGGTAAGAAATGCAGGGGTTCTTATGATTCAGCTTTTGACAAGTCGTCTGAAATCTTGGTGGTTCGCTGAAATGATTACTTCCTTGTAATAATTGCAAAAAATAATGGCACTGTTTTACCATTAGCCAATGCCAAGCGCTATGCTCGGAAACGAAAGAGATCGCAATTCCTCAACCGAATGTAATATCGGATTATAATAAATTCATGGGCGGTGTTCACTTGCATGGCAATGGAATTGATAATTATCGAATTCGTATACGAGTGTAAAGAACAGTTTGAAAATGCAGACAGTTGGTAGTGCTGCAACGTAAACTATGTGAAGTTGGATAGTGAAGAAAAGAGGGACAGTTAGTGAACTGACGTGCAGTTAATTGTGTGAAATGAATATGAAGAATTAAATAGAAAGAGGATGGAAAGAATTGAAGCTAACACACCAAAATTAGAGAAGAAAATAGTTGAAAACAAGAAAGAAGGCTTACAAACGGGCATTCAAGAAGAAAAAGCAAATACAGCAACCATTAGAAAGAAAAATTATATGTTACCACCCAGAGATGAAAACGATAAGCCGCTATTTTGTGATATATGGACATATATCAAGATATTGTAGACAAAATACACAAAACAACACCCAACAAGATAAGAAGATTGTCAAAGAGAAAATACAAGATAGCAACCCAACTACGATGACGACAGAATTGAGTATGAACCCAAACAAAAACCAGAAATATTTTCTAGAAATATTAGTGGAAGGAAAACCAATAAAAGCCTACATAGACCTCGGAAGCGAGTGTAACATGTTGAGAAAGTCTGATGCTGAGATATTAGGAACAAAATACGATATTACTGGTATTCCACAGAAGATTTGAAGAATTGGAGGAGGATTTATCACTCCGTTTGGCAAATGTGCAGTGCAGATACAAGTTGATCAAACAAAAGCGACAACAGATGTGCTAATTGTACCAGATGAGAAACAATCAGTACCAATTTTGATGTGACAGCCAGCCGTTTATTGATCAGGATCATATTTGAGAGCTGAATTAATGAGGATTTTTGAAGAGAATACTTCATCGAGAAGCAATACCGAAACTAGTGATTGCTTGAAAAACTTAAACATCCTTGAGTTGCCACGTCCGAAGATGAATGTTTGGGCTAAGAACACCACTGTGATCCCGTCTCATTTTGTGGGGTACGTAAATGTATATACAGATACGACGTTACAAGATGTGTACATAGAACAGAGACACGAAGGTGATAAAGTCATCCCAAGATGCAATATTAGAGTAACGAAGATGGCGACAGTGAAATGTCAATCATCAACATTACCCACCAAGACATCATCGTGAACCAGAATGAAACGATAGTTAGAGGATTGTTATCAAGACATAGCAGAACAAAAAGAAGTTAGACTTAGTACCGTAGAAAATGAAAAAGAGAACACCAATAAAGAAGAAATCAACATAAATGCAAACATAAGCGAAGAAGGCAAGCAACAAGTTATTGAAGCACTAGAAGAATACCAAAACTGCTTCAGTACAAATTATTCAGAATGGGGAACATCAGCGCCAGTGAAATGTGAGATACAGACAACAACAGAAGAACCAGTGACATACAGACCCTACAGATTAAGTCATTTAGAACGTGAAAAAGTGAGAAACATGATGGAAGAACTAAAGAGCGCAGGTATTGTCGTAGATTCGAATTCTCCTTACGCAAGTCCTATTTTAATCGTGAAGAAGAAAAGAGGAGGTGAATGGCTTTGTACAGTCTACCGAGCTTTGAAAAAAATTACAAAGAAAATGAAGTATCCACTCCTATTAATCGATGATCAACTGGATCGCCTGGGAGGAATGATATATTTTACGACCTTGGATATGAAAGCTGGCTATTACCAAATTCCGATAGAATAGAATTCCCAAGAGAAGGCCGCATCTGTGACGCCAGATGGAACGTACATGTTCAGGAAGATGCCTTTTGGATCAGTTAACGGACCGGATATATTTCAAAAATGTATAAACTAGGTGTTAGTCCTTTACGATTCAGTATAGCATATATAGCAATATACATGGACGACCACGACGATACAAGAAGGTATATCTAACCTGAGGCAAGTTTTAGAAGTAGTAAAAAAGAGCAAATATCAAACTGAACTTAAGAAAGTGTTACTTTTTACATCGGAAGATAGACTATTTGGGATTTGAGATGTCTGAAAACGGAATTAGACCTGGAAAGGAGAAACTACAATAAGTTATCAATTTTCCTGAGCCGAAAACAGTACATGTCACACAAGTCCGATAATTTCTAGGATTGTCCGGATACTTTAGGAGACTTGTGAAGAATTACAGCTTGATTGCAAAGCCATTAACAGCTCTGATGTACAAAAAATTGACATGGAAATGGGAAGAAGATGAAAAGGCAGCATTTAATGCTCTGAAATCAGTGCTCATAAGTGATAGCGTTATTGCAACGTGTTCACCAACAACAAAAACAGAGTTACATACAGACGCTAGCCAAGTAGGACTAGGCGCAGCGTTGCTACAATATGACCGAAACAACAAGTTAAGAACAATCATGTACATAAGCCGACAAACGAGTAAAGATGAACAAAAGAACCATTCAAGCGAACTTGAAACACTAGCAGTAGTCTGGGCATTAACAAGACTAATAGTATACCTGATTGGAAAAACATTTCTGATCGTAACAGATTGTAATTCTTTAAGAAGCACATTTACGAAGAAACATTTAGTACCCAGAATTGGAAGATGGTGCTGAGAACATTGGAATTTAATTTTGACATTGTGCACAGATCTGTAACTCAAATGCAACATGTGGATGCGTTATCCAGAAACACATTTGACCTGCCAGAAGATACAGGCGTAGCGAATGGCATCTACACACATCTTTGCACTTTAGATACCGATGATTGGTTGATATTACTACAGAAAACCGATGAGAAGTTAAAACAAACTATGGAACCATTAGACAGAAAATTATTATGGGTTGTACCTTCAAGAGCGCGATGGAAGATTGTGAAGCATAACCATGATGATACAGGACATCCATCCTTGAACAAAACTGTGGAGAAGTTACAGAGAAGCTATTGGTTTTCAAGAATGAGACGTTATGTGAATAATTACATTAGGGCGTGTTTAGAATGTTTGTATAATAAACACCCTGGAAATCAGAAACCAGGAAAAATATGCAACATAAACAAGATAGGTATTCCATTCCACACACTTCACTTAGATCACTTGGGACCATTGGGAAATAGTTACGCGTTGGTCACCGTGGCTGGATTTACTAAATTTACTCTACTTAGAGCTGTCAAGAGAACATCGTTAGTGATTACAGCTCGTGCACTTAATGAAATTTTTGATATATTTGGCGCACCTTATCGAGTAATAACAGATAGAGGCACAGCATTTACAGGCAGAGAATTGGAGAAGTTATGTGCAGATAAGAAAATAGTTCATATCAAAAATGAAACTGCGACGCCAAGATCAAACGGTCAGGTGGACAGGATAAATCGACATCTAACAACTTCCATAGCCACAATGAGCAAGGATTTGAATGGAAATGATTGCCATTTCTAAAAATATTTAGAAAGGAGTGGGCGTTATTGAACGAAAAGATCCACTAATAAATCACGAACAGTTGTTCGGAAGTCTGGCCAATAACCTAAAGAATAGAATGATGACTACGATAAGAAGGTTTATGAAGATTTATTAGAAACTTTGAAGGTCCCATCGTCTAAAAATTGGCCCAACAACGATCATAATGAAGTTGAGATTACTTTCGTTCGTAGTTTTCGACATTACAAAATGAACAACGGAAAACCATTAATTAAGGCATTCCAATTCCAATTTCCACTAGTGAATGTGAGAGAAATTTCAATACAATGGACGATATATGTACAACATCAATGAATACTGAAGTGTTAACATATCTGGTTTTTGTATCTTGTGTAGGTCCACCCCCAGTAGAATTTCAACCGGAAAAGTATGTGATTTCTTAGCTATTGAAAGAGAGCCGATCCTCAGACGAAACTGCATGTCCTAAGAGAACAGATAAACGCGCAACATCTTATGAGCATATGCAGAACATATTGTAAGTTAAAGTGTAACCATTGATACACTAAATGGTGTAACCTTCTTTTAGAACATGTCTGTAGTATATAATTATTATTTCTCTTAAGAACTGTTAACCCGACGTTGCATTTTTAACTGATCTCTTCTTCAGAAGTAAATCGTTGTGCCAAGTATCATCCGTTCCAGGAGGTGCACACAAGGTCGCATTATTTGATATTTGTTATTACCCATTACCCCCTGGTAAGTTGCTTCCTCACCATAGTATGAGTTCGTGGACTCGTGGACTATACCAATTCGAGCACTGACAATATGTTGACTTTAAATTTGAGGTCTTGCGGTTATGATGTCTGGATAGTTCGCTGTGAAACCTAAAACCATATACGTAATTAATGTGCTCACGAAAAAGTGATTTGAGTTCTTACGCACTTGAAATATATCCGACGCCATTACGATAAGTTTCCCATTACTGTTCCCCGTTGCAATATTTTTAACCTTAAAGTGTGTGTGTGTGTGTGTGTGTGTGTGTGTGTGTGTGTGTGTGTGTGTGTGTGTGTGTCGTGTGCGTGTGCGTGTGGGTGTGTGTGGATGTGTGTGTGTGAGTGAGTGAGTGTGTGAGTGGGTGTGGGTGTGGGTGTGGGTGTGGGTGTGTGTGCGTGTGCGTGTGCGTGTGCGTGTGCGAGTACGTGTGCGTGCGTGCGTGCGTGCGTGCCGTAGGAGACGGGGTAGGGGGGGTCATTAGAGTCAGTTTTAGGTTTTTATCAAGTAATTCTAAAACAGCTGCATATTTCAAATATATAAGAATGCCTTAGATATCGATTATGTTCTAAGCAATTTTTTGATACGACGCGTAATTTTGTGTCAAGAAATTCCTAAGGTAGAATTTAAGTGCAGTTCAAATTTTTTCAATATCTGAATAACAATTAGTTTTATAGGAAAAAGTGTAGACATTTTTTAAAGAAAATTTAATTTTACGTGACTTGTTTTTATAAAGTTTCTTAATATAACGCAAGGTAAGTCTAAAAATTAATTAAATATGAAGGAACATTGTTAAACTATATTATCCTATAGAAGCGGGCGGTTTTGGAATTTTTCTTAAGTTAACATGCATCTTTTAATCACTATCTGCCATGAAGTTTTAATGTCATTTTGACATAGATTATTGTTTTTGTTTTTACAATGTTCCCTGTTTTCGTTATGAACGTATAAATGTTATCCTAAAAAAATTATAATTTAAATCATTTCATTTCTTTTAATTTTCACTTTGTAGGTTGGAAGGTCGTGTGTTGTTTCACACCAGATAATTTACTCTTTGCCATGGCTTTTGGTATTTTCTCAACAAACTGTTATTAATTCAATGTGACTCGATGATCATGTAATGTTTTGGTCATAAGTAATGGCCCGCATACGTGTAGGCAACCAACATCCCACTTCGCCTATACCGCCCGAAAATGTTTAGCTTGGAATTCTCACCATTATGCTTATATTTTGTGTTTTTTTGACTTAGGTATTTAAACTTCAGTTTAATTTATCGAACATAAACCTTAATTTATATATTGTACTCTTTACAATGTTTCAACGTTTATTTGTATTTCCACATATCTGTATGCGAATCTGAAAATCACATTACTGAATATAATCACTAACGCATTAATTCATTATCTCGATTCATTTCCTGAATTGATAATATTCTAATGGATTTATATTACATTAATTGAATGAGTGTTTATCTTTACGTAATTTCAAAATACCTAATATTTAAGCAGGGTGTATCTATCACTTTATCGTTTAAGCTTAACTTGTTAGTCACGTGTTTATATCAATATTTATGTAGACATATTGTTTACTTTACTTAAGTAAATTCGGCAAGTTGTATAGGATTCTGTATTGTGTCACATAAATATATTGCCTTCATCGGGCCAGTTGTTTAGTACAATAAAGTCACTAACTAACAGTTAGTTCTGATTTTTTAATATGTTGTTAGGGCCACTACCAGTAGTGTATATCCAAGTTTGCAGCTTCGGAAGACCTGTGCTAACTTCGTATCACTTGAAAAACCGCGTAATTTTCGCTGTTTTTTTTTGTTTTTTCACTATAACTCCTAAACTATGCGTTTTTAATAAATCGTGTTGTTTACATCTTTAAAGTAGATTACATAAGCTAAAAATTTGAAACTAAAACCAGCTCTGTAGGTACAATAGTTACCAAAATACAGCCCTCCAAATATTGGCAACATTTTCCAAAAAAGTGAAATGTTAAGAGTTGGTCAACTTTTCGACTCCGCAATCGGGGAAAATCTCATTTTAGGGGTAGATGCAGTCAATATAATTAGTTTTTATTTTAGCACAAAACGACGTCTGTAGGCCCGATAGTTTCCTTACAATGCTAATAAATAAAAAAAATGGGGAAACTGCATTTTTCGCACCTCTGTTAAGTTCTCACGACGGTTTGAGGGTAGTTTGGAAGGAAACCCCCTTTCTTGCACCCGCATGATAGAAATTTCGGAAGGGAGGGGGTGCCACTTTGTGTATCAATTTGAATGAGCCCTAGATCTGCCTTCTTCATTGAGTGGCATCTTTTTCCACCCCCAATCATATCTGAACTTGGTGGTAAGTTTGGTAGGCGTAGAATGTTGCACCATCTTCCACTGGAGGTCAACGAGCGAGGTCAACCTTAGCTGAGGCGGCTGTTTTTACAAAAAAGTTATAGCGCAGGCTTTGGAGCGTATCCTCAGTGTAGCTCCATACAGAGCTACTAGGCACTTCGCTTCAGCATCTGAGGTGACTTGGTGGATTGAAGTAGGTTGGAGGAACACTTCAGCTGTGGTGATGGGTTGACGGTATTTCTGGATGGCGCTCCACAGTTTAATCTTCTCATACCCGAAAAGGTCAGTGATGGTGCCGCACTCAGTGAAGGCGTGGAGAAAAATCAATACAATAAAACAAATCATGGATACTATACCCAGTAGGAGTTTATTATGGTAGCCTAGCTTGCTGCGAAATGCAACTAAAGCATCAGCAGTGTAACTTTTAAAAATTCACAGGAAATACAAACGCAAAGAGAAAAGTCATGTTATTGGTATGAAACTGTTCACAAAAAAAATTACTGATTTTTTAACGAATTGTCAAATTTTTTTCCAAATATTGCATTTTATGACTAAAAAACCGGTTTTTGGGCGCCATTTTCCAATATGATGGTCATAGCACAGGTTTTCTTTCGACGACTTTTAGTTGTTATTCCGGAAGTATTATTCAATATAAACAACAAGTCTTATGCTTATACGAGTTTTTTAAGGTAATGGGGAACTTTTGATTAAAAATGATTACACTATTGGTCAAATAACCCCCAAACCGCCGTGAGCAACAGAGCAAATTTGTGAAAAATGCAGTTTTCCCATTTTTTTTTATTTATTAGCGTTGTGACGAAACTATGGAACCTACAGACGTCGTTCTGTGCTTAAATTAAAGCTAATTACATTCGCTACAACATCTTTTACTATGACTTAACCCGTAAAATGAGTATTTTCCCCGATTTCGAGGTCGAAAGTTGACCAACTCTTAACATTTAACTTTTTTGGAAAAAATTGCCAATTTTGTGCGGTCTGTATCTTGGTAACTATTATACCTACAGAGCTGGTTCTGATCTCAAATTTTTGAAAATGTAATCTACTTTAAAAACGTAAATAACACGTTTTATGAATAATGCATTATTTAGGAGATATAGTGAAAAAACAAAAAAAATGCGATATGTTCGCAGTTTTTCAAGTGTTACGATGTTAGCACAGGTCTTTCGAAGCTGCAAACTTGGATGTGCACTACTGGTAGTGGTCCTAACAACATATTAAGAAATCAGAACTAGCCGTTAGTTTGCGATTTTAGCGATTTCTGGGCTATATTAAAAATACGTAATTGTGATAATAACGATATTATTTGTTGTTTTTCTCTAATTAATAATAAATATAATAAAAGATTGACTGCATCCCTTCTCCATGCAAATATTTTCGTGTGGCATCGGCGAAGTGTGATGTTGGTTGCGTACACGTATGCGGGCCATTACTTATGACCAAAACAGTACGTTACTTAAGTAGCCAACACAGCATGATTACTTACTTTTAAGAGAACGGCATCAAATTGACTTCTTGTCATTTGGATAAATGGGGATGGGAAATAGTATATTACATTACACGGCATGAAAGTGGCATTTTGTTGAACGAGGAGGCTTGCTGAAAAAATACGCGGATGCGCTAGCATCCGAGTATTTTTTCAACGCCTCCGAGTCAAACAAAAACACTTTCTGCTGCGTGATGTACTATAATTTTTCTGAAATTATTTTGAAAATTATTACAAATTGTTAAAATTATTTAAAAAAATAGAGTGAAATTAATAGGGAGCTTTGACAAATGTATACCAACAATTAAAAGCGTGTTGACAAGTAAATAAACCAAAAAATTAGTGAAAAGAATTTTACGGTTTGGTGTTTCTTTTCCTTCCCTTTCTGCGAATTTTCAATAAATAACGATGTCCTTAAGTGATTTTGATTGTGAAATGGATGTTACTTCCAAACAAACCAAGGCAGAGGTATGAGAAAGAATATGAAACGTTTAAAAAGTGGTGCAGCATAAAAACAATTAAACAAGTTACCGAACACGTTCTTCTGGTATACATTGCGGAAGGCAGTCAGAGATACAAATCATCGACCCTTTGGAGTACTTACTCAATACTAAAAGCGATGCTTTTGGTAAAAGAAAACTTAAACATAGGTAATTTTCCAAAATTGAAAGCGTATTTTAAAAGAAAATCGACAGGTTACCAAGCAAAAAAGTCCAGAGTGTTTACAAGAAGAGAAGTAGACGATTTTCTTCGAAAAGCTCCTGATGATGAATTTTTAATGATGACAGTAAGCGATCATAATTAAAAGTGTTTCAATTGATGTCATACTTATATTCGTTTCAGGTTGTATTAATTATTATTGGTTAGCGGGTGCAAGTCGCTGTGAAGAGTTAACAAAAATGACACTTGATAACATAGAGTATAAGGGTATTGTTTTAATTGTAAAAATTCCCGATTCAAAAACTAATCCAGCAAGGCGCTTTATGATCGTTAATGGAAAAGGAAAGCAGCAAATCAACGTCGGCTTGTACCGAAACTATATAGAACTACGCCCTCCGCATACACCACATAGACGTTTATTTGTGGATTATAAAAACGGAAAGAGCGTTGGGAAAATAACCTACCAAAATAGCAACTTTTCTTGGTTTGCCTAGTTGCACAGAGTATACGGGTCACTGTTTACGCCGTACGTCGGCAACTTTATTAGTGGACGCTGGTGGCGATATAATAGATCTGAAAAGGCATGGTGGATGGAGTTCTACCAGTGTAGCAGAAGGTTATGTAGCCGAATCTTTAGAAACTAAACATGTAATCGCTAGCAGGATTTAAGATGGAATCTCAGTCCCTAATAATCTTAATATTAACGAGTTGTTCATTTCGGAAGAGTCGAGAACCGAAAATTCCCAGCAAAATATTGCTGTCGTTTCTTTATTAAAAATTCTGCTTTACCTGGGATAATTATCTCAAATGTTGAAAATTCAACAATTACAGTTAATATCAAGTAATATTTCTTATACTTAAGTACCGTACAACGGGGTTAATTGGGACAAATTTGAGACATTTTTTGCTGGTACTTCAAACATGTACTTATTATCCACCTTGTTTATATATATATATATATATATATATATATATATATATATATATATATATTTGGAAAGGTAGTAGGTGTGCCTGTCCTATGTGAAACAATAAGCCTCCCCCATTACGGAGGGGGGTTAAACATTGTTTTTTATAGCTGCCCAAATTACCCCGTAGGGTGAGGTTATTTGGGACTAACAACAAATTGCGTTAGAACTCGAATAATATCGATTATTGGGACTTTTTGGGACATCCAAAATAAATTTTAAAAAAGTAAACATTTATTCTGTAGTGTAACCAAAAGTTTGCAAATAATAACACTATTCTAAGTTACAAAAAATAAAAAAAACCTTCTTTGACAAAAATAACACAAAAATAGGTTTGTTGTGATCCTTTAAAAATTAAAACTAAGTTACAAAAAAATACATTCTTTGGCAAAAATAATGCAAAAATAGGTTTGTTTTGATTCTTTAAAAATTAAAAGGCATGAGATCAGTATTGAAGCTGTAAAATTTCCTTCTTCCTGTTCCCATTAATATTGGTGGTTTTAACATTTTCACAACCATATCTCCACTTATATGATCAGTGTCCTGTACAAGAGGGGTAATAAACGTTCCACTGGACTTCTCTGATTTTTTTAAACATTCTACATGTAGTGTCGAGTCAAGAACTTGCTTAACTTGGCCAATAAAGTGCTTTCTACTTTTCTTTACTTCATACTCGACCACTATCCAGCTGCCTTCTTTTAACTCAGCTGAAATACTTGCTCCCTCGCCGCTGGAAATTTCAGCATTTTTGGAATATTGTAAGGATTTTTTATGTTTATTAGGGGCAGATCATCACTATTATCGGAAAAATTTCCAGTCTCGTCATTTTCAGGCCCATGTTCTTCACCGCTTATAAACATTTCGGAACTATTATGCCATTTTTCAGTGATAATGAACGCATTTTTAATACACATTAGCGGTAAATCTTACCTTTCATCAGGAAAAGTATCATCTTCTATATTTTCAAGTCTACTTACTTCATCGTCGCTAGAATACTCAGCATGGTCTAGTAGTTTAAGTTGATATATCGGCTGTTTCGGCGTACTGCCAGATGTAGATGGCATGGATAAATCATTCACCGACACACATTTTCCAGGCTCCACATTAAGTCTCTTACGTCGAGCAACTTTATTTGTTTAGTCCCCAGACCTCATATCTTCTAAAAAATTTATTATCACGTCAGAGACTACATTAGCAACATTTGCTGGTTCCTGTGATCTAGGTAGTCTTTCTTTCGGTCTTGATGGGTCTACAGGATATAGCCCAGTTCTGAAAAATCCTGCCACCAAATTGGACAAGCCCTTTCCCCTTTCTTCAAGTTTTTCTTGCAACTTTGATAGAAGGCTGGGAAATGAATGCATCTTTTGTTAATGACGGAAGTTTACGACCAGATGTATTCTTCCAATCGCTTAAAATATCTCTCAAATATTTTTTAGTGGCGCGTAGAACGCAACGTCTAGCGGTTGCATAACGTGGGTGGCAGACATATGAACGCAATATTCAATTCCTCGCACTTCTGGAGAACCTTCTCTGAAAAGTGTGAGGAGAGGTTATCTCCTATAAGGACCTAGAAAAATAAAAAAAAATAAGTTGACTTAAAGTTTGGAAAAACTAGAGCCTACCTTCATTTTGACCATTTTGTTCCAAAAGAATGGTATCACTACAGTGAAAACCAACCCTCAAAGCAAATTCCGTGCAACCAGTCACTCTTGGAACGATTATACTTTGTGCCTGGAGGACCACCGACGGTCCAGGAATCCCATAAATGATCAGCCTTGTAAACAACATATATTGAAAGAAGCTGTCCATCGGCTGTTCCTGCATACATCAGAATAATTGCGGTTTTGGGGACATTAATTATCCTCTCTGGGTATCTGGTGCCCCTCTTGTAAATGAATTTTTTAGACCCCGGGTCGTCTGTGAGATTTGTCTCGCCGAAATTAATAATTAGAGAAGGATCAGTCCCGGACAACATTTGGGATGCATTTTCGTACTTCTTCTGAAGGAGCGGCCCTTTTGGTCGATATATTAGCCGAAAGGCGATTTGATATTTCATTTGTATGTCGTTTGATAACATTGGCATCCCAATCTTTTCCCGGCATGATGTCGTTTAGTCTTCCGTCCCGAATTCCTTTCTTATCGAGGTATCGTTTCGCCATCATTCTCAAATCTCTCAAGTCAAATGGGTAGCCCCATGAAGCAACCGTGTTCAGGTTTTGTATAAATACATTTTCTTCATCATAGTTGAAAAGGCTCGGTCTACCCGGGCGTTTTTCCTGCATATTTTAACCAAGAAGTTTCCTTCCTAGCGCGGATTTGGGAATACCGTACTTTTCGGATGCGGCTCTAATATTTCGTTTTTTTTTTATGTCATCTAGGGCTTTCGCTAAATTACTCTTGGAATAGGAGAAGTATGGCTTAAATTTTTTTCCTTTTCGGCAATTACTCATTCGATAGTTTCGTACCATTTTTACAGCCTAGAGGCAAAAAAATCACTGTTACCGGTCATATATTTCATGCTTTTTGCTGTCCCAATTAACCCGCCAATATCCCAAACAACCTCATTGATATGTTCCAAATTACCCCACCAAAGAAAGTAGCCTGTTAAGAATCTAACATGTAATATATCTTTACAATATTTATGTTGGGTCATGTACGTACATGTAACAATTAGTCAAACTTATCTTATCACTAGCAGTCCAATTTCGAGAACAGAAAGTTGGACACTATCGTTTTTTACACCGATTTTCACAATTTCTTGCAAAAGTTAATACAACGGACTGAACCGCATCATCACGTTCGCCCTAAACATGCTGCCACGTGGTACGGCGCGCACATTTTGGTTAGAAGTACACCTGTTGCGGCGGCGTTGCTATAATTCTTTTTTTCCTTAGGTCAAATTAGTCAGTGTTTAGCAACTTTCATGTCGATTTCAGAAAAAAACATAATCTGCTCTAATGCAAAATAAGCTAGAACCATTGAATAACTAATACCGTTATTCAATGGTAGAACAAAGGGTATATGAATGTTTAATTGATCAGATGTTATTTTCACATTCAATATAAGGTCAAATATGAATAAGTTAAAAATATCCGTATCGCGACTGATTAACTCTTGTTACGTAAGATTTTAATTATTTCAGTGACTATTCTATTTACTTCTTATTCTGTGTTATAGGTCTAACCTATGGCAGTAGTTCGAATGTATATATTTGAGATTGTAGCTACCACAATTAAATTTTGTTATTTATAAAATTTTACATATTAAATTTATTAGTCTGTACAGCCACTGATGTTCATTAGAAAAGATAATTAGTTTAATTTTACCATGTCAATCTTAAAAAAAGCATTTGTGATTGAATTTAACTCCCCATAAACTGTGTTCAGTAGGTGCATTACCTGCCATCTACAACTATAAAAATACGTTATAATTTTAAAACGCTGCTAATATTTTAATAATGCAGTATTTATGTACATTATAAAGAATTTAAATTGTATAATACGAAACTTTATATCTCTATGTAGAAATAAAATTTTGTAATAATAAAATTAAGTTTAAAAAATGCAGGCGTTAGTTTGGCGGGCTTCATTCACCTAAACAGTTGTTTTAATGGCTGCAAATGTAATCATACCGAATGGATGTGCTCGATAAGAGGAGACGTGTGTTTCAAAGGTAAAATACTGAAATTTATAGAAAAATTTTGTGTTAAAATATTCGGAAATGTTTGTAATACTATTATTTACATTTCTTCACCTTCTATCATTTCTATTGTAGTTATTATAATTAACTAACACCATTATCACTTAACTAATGCTTGTTTGTATTGACATTGTTGACAGTAGTTTCTATATCCAATTCCACGTTATAGCATTTTAATTAGTTGCTTGTATTATTAACGGTTTTAATATAATTTTTTTTAAATAATGTCAATTTAGGCCTGCACATGTTTACAAATACACCAACTTGATTTTTTTTTTATTTAGAGGAAAACTTTGACAGAACGTCTCTCAAACATGACGTCTATTATAAATACAATATCAATACAGTCAACTAGTTTAAGAAAGAAAAAATCGAATGTGGATTCGGAACATGAACAAGTGGCCGTTCCGGATTCGACAACGAATTTAGAGAGAGAAAGTATTGAATTTAGCCCAGGTCAAGATGTATTACTAAGAAATAAGGATGGTTGTTATTACTTAGGGACTGTTATTGCTGTTGATAGCACTCGAGAACAATGTTTGGTTAAGTTTGGGGATAATACTCAAAGTTGGTCAAATATCAAAAATTTAAAGAAACCCAAACCAAAACAAGAAGATTTGTTATTATGTGTTGTTTGTAAAAAATCAGCTTCAAAAAGCAGTAATGAAATTACTGTTTGTGATTCCTGTAGTAGGGGTTATCATAAAGCCTGCCATGATCCTAAGATTCCTGAAGACTGCCAAAAAGACGGTAAGTGCATTTTTACACATTTATTATTTCTTTAAAGAATCACTTAATGCAGGGAAACTTAAACTTTGTCATACACAGTGAAAAATATTATTGTCTGTTTATTACCAAAAATTGTTAACATTTTATTTGGTTATTTGTCTGAACCGACAAAAAAATAATTGTCTAGGGTTAGGTTTAATTAATCCATTATTGCATGTGGTCTGTGATAAGTTCTTGTCAAAAATTATATTAAAAACATTTATGTACGAAAATCTAAGTATCCTCTTAATCCTTACATGCCTTACTAAATTATTGCATGGTGTAAACGAAGCCTTAATATTATACTGTTTGATTGGCCATTTCATTAGGTACTGTAACAATCTCTCAAGAAATGCAAAAGAATTAAAGTAGTCGCTATTGATAATGGAGCTAAAAATAATATGTTATGTATTATCGTATGAAATTTTTAGATTTTAATTATGATTATTTCCCTCAGTAAAAACTGTCCAGTAACATCATTCATTTATATACCATATGATTACGTTGTAGGTGGAAAAAGTTTATAACTGGTTAAAGCACTTCAATTAATGATAGGCAGCATAGAATGATCCTCGGCCTACGATTTTCGATGGTATTTTGTGACTGTTAAAACGTGATAAGCTACATTTGAAATCAGTGGTATCGGGATGTAACTATTGCTTATATATACTTCATTATAAATCCGACCAATAACGAACCTTCATTTCATAACATGCTGACTGCTACGTAAATTTTATAACTAAACAAAATTGTCCAGCTTTTGAGACAGATTTTAGAGCTAGAGGTGTTAGCTGGGAGCTATATAGAAGGCAGAGTGCTTTCTTTGGTTTGGATTATACATTGTTGTTTGCATCAAGTTGATATATCTGTAGCTATGCATTAAAATTTTTAATGTTTTCCTGTAAATCCCATATTAATTTAATGTTGCAGTTGGGTGCTGTGGGATTAACTGCAAGTCGAGCTGCAAGTAGTTTTCAAGGAACGTTTGAATTCCAGTAAGTTTCCAGTTATAACAGGAAGTATTTGATGAACATTTTGAAAATTTATTAAAATAGTTTTTAACGTTTTATATAATATTGGTTTACTTACAGGAATTGAATGTTCCTTGACCATTATTTAAAAGTAACTTTTAAATGTTAATCAATTTACAAACTAGGTAATGTGGAATATGGAATAAAAAGACATTTACAATGAGGTGTGACAAGCCCCCCTTGCCATTCGGAAAAAAAATTTATAGCGCTCACTTGGGCTGGGCGTGGTGCAATGAATAATTTTTTTGCCGAAGGTACCAAAAATATGTTTAATTTAACATATCTTTTTCCTAAAAAAATAACCTCAAAATTTTGTTAGGTAATACTAAAGATATTAAAACATTTTTAATAAATCTGGCGTTTATAAATTTAATTGTGGCTGTTGTAATGCTTTTCACATAGGTTAGAAAAGCCAAAAAACGCAATAATCCTAACGACAAGCCTTCCTTTCCTGAGCATATTTTAATAACGGTAGGAACGTGCGGCAAAATGATTGTTTTCTTAATACATCTGGGTGGTACTTTTTATAATTAGCTGTTGAAAATGTTTAACTACATAAAAAGATTCCCACAAATGGGATTCGAACCCATGTCTCTGTACGAATGCGATTTTTTAACGTTTCAATGTCTCCCGGCCTATTTACGTAAACCCTACTTTTAAAGTCGCTCCAAAGGGAAGAAATCTTGCGGACTTAAATCTGATGACTGAGCTGTCTATTCTACTGGGCCTCTTCTGCGATTCGGGCATTAATCCCAAAATGTGGAAGGGCCTCGTCTTGCTGAAACCAACTCCGTTGTGGGGTATATCCGGACCGTCTACATCAAATCGTAGAAAATTTAGAAAACCTCGGCCGTTAAATTACCCTCAAAAAAATAAGCTCCGAAAAGCTGGTTCCTGTTCACACATTAACTTTTTGCTGGTACTGGGTGTGTTTTTCTATATACCTGTTAGGATTTGTTAAAAACCAGTATAGTGTGTTTTGCTTACTAAGCCGTTTAAACAAAACGTTGCCTCGTCACTAAACAGAATATTTTATTATCCGGACCGTCTACATCAAATCGTAGAAAATTTAGAAAACCTCGGCCGTTAAATTACCCTCAAAAAAATAAGCTCCGAAAAGCTGGTTCCTGTTCACACATTAACTTTTTGCTGGTACTGGGTGTGTTTTTCTATATACCCGTTAGGATTTGTTAAAAACCAGTATAGTGTGTTTTGCTTACTAAGCCGTTTAAACAAAACGTTGCCTCGTCACTAAACAGAATATTTTATTATCCGGACCGTCTACATCAAATCGTAGAAAATTTAGAAAACCTCGGCCGTTAAATTACCCTCAAAAAAATAAGCTCCGAAAAGCTGGTTCCTGTTCACACATTAACTTTTGCTGGTACTGGGTGTGTTTTCTATATACCCGTTAGGATTTGTTAAAACCAGTATAGTGTGTTTTGCTTACTAAGCCGTTTAAACAAAACGTTGCCTCGTCACTAAACAGAATATTTTATTATCCGGACCGTCTACATCAAATCGTAGAAAATTTAGAAAACCTCGGCCGTTAAATTACCTCAAAAAATAAGCTCCGAAAAGCTGGTTCCTGTTCACATTAACTTTTGCTGGTACTGGGTGTGTTTTCTATATACCCGTTAGGATTTGTTAAAACCAGTATAGTGTGTTTTGCTTACTAAGCCGTTTAAACAAAACGTTGCCTCGTCACTAAACAGAATATTTTATTATCCGGACCGTCTACATCAAATCGTAGAAAATTTAGAAAACCTCGGCCGTTAAATTACCCTCAAAAAATAAGCTCCGAAAAGCTGGTTCCTGTTCACACATTAACTTTTTGCTGGTACTGGGTGTGTTTTTCTATATACCCGTTAGGATTTGTTAAAAACCAGTATAGTGTGTTTTGCTTACTAAGCCGTTTAAACAAAACGTTGCCTCGTCACTAAACAGAATATTTTATTATCCGGACCGTCTACATCAAATCGTAGAAAATTTAGAAAACCTCGGCCGTTAAATTACCCTCAAAAAAATAAGCTCCGAAAAGCTGGTTCCTGTTCACACATTAACTTTTTGCTGGTACTGGGTGTGTTTTTCTATATACCCGTTAGGATTTGTTAAAAACCAGTATTGTGTGTTTTGCTTATTAAGTCGTTTAAACAAAACGTTGCCTCGTCACTAAACAGAATATTTTTTTGAAAATTTGCATTGCCTTCAAGTTGGTGGGTTATTTCTTCACAAAATTCCAATCTGGGATTCAAGTCGTCTGCGAATAATTCCTGAACTACACACGCTTTGTATGGGTGCCACTTTTCCTCTTTTAGGGCGCTGTGTTCAGTGGATTAGCTTGCATTACAATCTCGCGCAATTTGTTTAACGGAAAGATGTGGATTTTCTATTACTGCCAACATCACATGTTCACTTTCTTCATTATTTAAAGTTGTACCTCTGCTCGTTTTTGGTAAATATTTAACAGAGCCCATACCTTGTCTGCGTCCTCCTTCTTTCTAGATATCTCAGCATCATTCAAAATTAAGTATGTTGCCTTTCGGATACATGAATAATTTCTGTTTCCTGCAAAAGCGTATTTCACTCACAAATGGATGTTAACCGATGTAAATAAGTATTTTTTTACTTCAAGTGCACGTACTATCTTTACAGTTCTAAGGCGCAATCAATTGTTTCGACAATTAAAAGTAATCAGAGGTGTCTAGATTAATGACTATTAAAATAAACTCTTTCGTTTTTTTCTCAAAAAGTAGTCCAATAAAGGTATTAAAGTTTTATATCATTGAAAAGAGAAAAAAAACATCTCTATCAAGTGAGTACAATGTAGGGGTAGCTTGTCATTTAAAAAAATTGTAGTGATGTTCGCTGCTCCTTTGTTTTGTAAGAAACCACTAACTAAATATCTTCCTGTAATGAAGAACTTAATACTAGACAAATGTAAATCAAACAACCAAACAATGTGTTAAGTTCGTGTAGTCAATGGTTTCCATTACCTTCTTAGGGGGATTTCTTTCATTGATGATGTTGAACACATGGGCAGCCCTTTCGTTAGCGTATTTTATTATACTATTATTTGCTTCAAATCCATGGAAAATATTCGATTGAACAACTTAGCTATTGAATGATTTTTTAATACATTCAATGAACCGTATCATATTAGTTAATAACTTTTTTAGTTTAAATTTTAATTTTGAATGTATTTAATCTCGGAATGACAAAAATGTTTGTTACGAGGTATAATTTTCAGTTTGATATCTCACCGAGTATAAAAGTTATTAATGATAATAAACAAATTATCTGGGCGTAACAATAATCTTAAACATATTGCTGGTTAGTTCAAGCAAATTCCACCCTGCTAAATATACACGCGCTGTAGTAGAGCGAGAGTGAAAGAAGCGTTCTGAAAATTTAACTAAACACTAGTAAATTGTGCTAAATAGACACTTTCTTATGGAAAGTCATGTTCCAGTCAGGGATAGAAAAATTTTGACCCCCCACTCCCCGGGCTCAAATTTTATGAGAAACTCACTTAGCCAAACAAACATTTGCTACGTCAAATCGTTTGGCCGCTAGTGGCCGTTCTTGAATTTGGTTGATTTTTGTAATGGCTGATAACTTTTTTGGTATTAAAGATAATAGATTTTTAAAAACAATTTCTTAATTCAGTTTTTGATTTATAAAAGGCTTGTTTGTTTTAATGTGTTTCATAAACAACAAAAACTTATGTGGAACACTTATTTTTTACATTTTCTTGTAGTCCTTAAAATCTCTTTTCAAAGATGTAGAAATTCTGTAGTTTATTTAAAATCTGTTTAAACACTAAATTTCATAACACACTTTTCAAAATCAACTACTTGTAAAGATTTTTAATGTTCCATCCCCAAAATGGGATTTTGCAGTACACAAGGTTTCAACTACACTACTAGCAACTGCTTACTAATCGCCCTAACCAAAGGCTGGCTGACAATCTCCCAAATGCGGTCTACCTAACCCTTTTATAGATACTCTCGCCATCTTGAAAACTCGTCAAGTAATATCTCGCCAAATCAAAATCAACCTCTCTTATGAGGTTTAAATGCCACATGATTGTGCTGAGCAGAAATTTGAAGCGGACCCAACGCTATAAATACTCAAATCTACGCCACGAAATTTGAAAAAAAACACGTAATATCTTTCTGAAATGCAGAAATTTGACATTCAAATTCACGCAGTAAAACATTCAAAACCAAACTTGAATTTTAATTAAAGTCTCGCGTATGTGCGAAATCCCTTTCCGCAAATTTTAATAAATTTCTATGCTATTTGCCCTTGAATCATACGTAGAATTTTCCATTATGAAATCCTAACTCATTTATTACAATACCATTAATTCGCTCACGGTACCCGTTTCTAACGGTTTTGAACATCATTCCAATGTGGCAAAACAGTAGCACGATTTATCGTCTCTATAGGGACTTTTACCTCGATATTGTCTCTCATTCAAATTTCATTCTTTCAACTCGCAATACAACATTCAATATCCCTTTAAATAATATTCATCGCCTTATTGAAATTCCTGTGACGTAACAATTACGCCAATAAACCAGAAAACCGACTTTAATCTCAATAATTTTTGTACTATTTTCCAGAAACTGAAATTTTATAAAAAAATTTAACTTTGAAGACTGTTCAGACCAGACAAAAAACTGATACATGGTTTCCACTCACTTCTATAATAGTCAATTACGTTATCAATTTCAATTTTGATATTTGTGTTATAAACAAAATACTTTTGAAAAACCCGTTTTACATCTTTCAAGGTCCGTCTTTGTTTTTAATAATTTTATATTTATATCAGAATATAACACTACCTGATAATTTTTCATATTGTTAACAGTGTACAGCATGCTTCAAAAGTGAATATGATGATCTTAGAATCAGTAACGTATATTTCAAAAATATTGGAAAATTCGGCGTAATCAAGGGGATTGTGAAGTTACGTTTTTGAATTAAAACCTACAACATTTTGATAATAAGAATAAGAACTGCCGTACCCAATATTGTGGCCAAAAACACCTATTGTTTCAAAAATAGGAACCTATCAATTTCCTTCATGTAGGTTCTACTTACCGAAACACATGTCCAAGGTTTCATTTTCCTATTTCAGTTCGTTTGAAAATTACGGTAACGTTCCATTTAGAACAATATTTTTTTGCGAAACACCAATTCAACATATGGGAGGACGTGGAAATTTAAAATTCAACATATATATATATATATATATATATATATATATATATATATAGTATACACTATATTATTTATAACTTCTTGTCTGTCTATATTTCTACTTCTTACTTCCTTACGTGTCGGGGCAGTAGGCAAATAACTGTCCGGTATTAGGACGATACCGTTAGTAGAGAATGCTATATCGCCCGGGGCACGATTTGGCTAGTAACCGGTCTGCCCGCTATGTAATTACTCAAAAGAACAACACAATTGTCTCGGATCGACCTGGCTACAAGGGGTGGTCAAGGTCGAAACAGGCAGGCCTGGTTGCTGACGACTGTGAAAGGAGTGATTGGCGAGTCGGTACGTGGAATGTTAGAGGTATGCATGGTAAAGAATTGAAATTGCGAATGCAATGTACGAGAGGCAGCTTGATATTCAGTGTGTAGTGGAGACAAAGCGCAAAGGAAAGGATGCTGTGGAGATGAAGGGTGTCAGCATAGCACTATGGTCAGGAGTTGAGACTGAAGTGCATGGCGCAAAAGGAGTTGGGGTGATCGTAAGAGACAGAGCGCAAAAATGTGTTATAAACAGTACGAATTTGTATCTCCCCAGGTAATGTGGGTTAGAATGAAAGTCAAGTTTCGAAGAATTTTTCTTATTGCAGCTATGCACCGATGAATGGAGATAGAGACCAAGAATGTGAGAACTTCTGGAATGAGAGAGAACGCGTTGAACGTATGTAAGCCAAATGAAAGTGTGGTAAGATTGGGAGATATGAATGGATGGGTGGGTGTACAGAGGGAACATACTGAACGCGTTCTACGAAAGTTGGGAGACCAAAGAGTCAAGGAGAATGGAGAATGCCTGGATAACATCTGTGTGGACAGAAGCCGGTTTGTACCTAATCCGTCGTTTACATATAAAAATGTGCATACGTATATATGGCAAAAATGCTAATATAAAAGTATGATTGACTTGATAGTGTATGTTGAAGGACTTAGAACTTGGCAAGAGACACAAAAATAATGCGCGGATCGGAGTGTGGATCGAACCACTATTTGGTTGTATCGAGAGTTTGTTTAGGGCAAAAGTGGGTCTGGTGAAGGAAAGAAAACGTAGTGCGAACATCCAGAATTAGGGTAGACAAACTAGTGGATAATGGTGCGAGAAAAAAATACGCAGATGCTGTGAGTAAAGAGTTGAATGTGAATGAAACTGTGTGGAGCGAATAAATAAAAGACACTGACATTAAAAGTGCATGGATAAGCTTGAAAAATTGTGCTGTCAATTGTGCTGAGCTGATATGTGGAAGAGCGACTGTAGGTAGATAGAAAAAGTGTGCTTTGTGGAATAAATCGGTAAAAAAGGTAGTATGTAAGAAAAAAAAGCGTACATGGCAATGATTGTTAGAAAAAATGAGACTGAGATAAGGCGATTGTATGAGATGTACAGATTAAGAAACAATGAAGCGAAGGAAGCAGTGAGAATAAGTAAAGAGGAAGTGATGGCTGTGGAAGGAGAGAAAATGCAAAATGATATTGAGGGAAACAAAAAACTCTTCTGGAAATGGGCCAAAAATACAAAACGTGGCCCAAAACAGAACGCTGCAAGAGTGATGAATACGAGCAAGGAAATAGTATGGGACGATTATGAAGGTAGAAAATGCTGGCAAGAATATTTCGGAAAGCTGTACAGTAGTGAGGAAAGTAAGACTGAAAGGTTAAATAAGGAGAATGTACAAGGAATGGTGAATGAAACTGGAAGGGTATTGGGATAAATGAGGTAGAAAAAAAGGCAGGAGAGTTGAAAAACGGGCAAGGAGCAGGTGTAGATGAAATCACTGGTGAAATGCTAAAGTATGGAGGTGCAAAGCTTATACGAAGATTGTCTGAATTTTTCAATGTATGCCTTAAGTGTGGAAAGGTGCCGAGTGATTGAAAGAGCGCGATCATTGTACCATTGTATAAGAGTGAGGGGAATAAGAGTGATTGCCAGAACCATAGAGGAATAAGTTTGCTCAGTTCACTTGGTAAAGTATTTGGAAGAATACTATTTGATAGAGTACGAGAAACTACACAAACTAAGATTTGAGATGAGCAGGGTGGCTTCATGCCAGGGTGAGGATGTATTGATCAGATGGTTGATCTCCAGCAGGCAATCCAAAAGCAGTACTGAGTCTTTTATAGATCTGGAGAAAGCATACGACAGAGTGAATAGGGAGAAGCTGTGGGAAATATTAAATGAATATGGCGTAAGTGTAGGTCTAATAAACGAAATAAGAGCAGTATACAACGGTGGCCGTGCATGTGTTAGGGTGAGAGGAGGTGACACACTCGTATTAAGTGACACTGCGGATGAGCTACAAACTGCTCTGAGGAAGTTTGATACAGTCTGTGAGAGCATGGACGTAAAGGTAAACGTGAACAAAACTAAAATTGTGGTGTAGCTGCCAAACGATCAATCTATAATGGCGTGTTTGTCTCGTCATTACTGTATGGAAGTGAGACATGGATATGTCAAAAAAAGTACGAAAGAAAAACAAATGCCATAGGTATGAGATTACTGAGAAGCAGAAATGGTAAAACGAGACAAGATAATCATAAAGAATGAGTGTGGCGAGGAAAAGGCGATGATGGATAGGTATAAAAGTAATACACTACGTTGGAGAATGAACAATGCAAGAGTAATGTAGCAAATATTTGTGGGTGAGATTAGAGGTAAGGCTTGGCCTGGTAGGCCACGTAAAACTTGGCCGAATGTAGTAGAATGTGTGATAAAAGAAAGAAAGACGTATGAATCTTGCGGAAGCTAGGGAGGTATGCAGAGATAGGAAAGCATGGAGAAAGATTATGAATGAAAAATAAATAAGAGACGGGGATTGTTTTGCCTACCCCGCATGGGAATGGCGTGAAAGTTATGTTATGTTCCACGAATATTACTATAAGTTATTTTTCTTCGTATCGAAATGTTGTGTTTTAAAACACGAGTTGTCCCCCTAAGGGCTCCAACGGAGGTTGGAGATTGTCACATTTGCAAAGTATTAACTTCCTGTTTCTATCTATTAAGTACTTTGAATAGTTTACAAAAATGTCTGTGTTCATACTTATTGAAGATGAATCTTCTGTGTAAAATCATAAAATATTCTAGAAGATTTTCATTTATCAAAAACTATATGTCTATCAAAAATCTAATGCTATTCATTATCAAGTTATCTTGTAACTTATAACACAAACAAGTAGCATTTAAACATATAACATATCTTCTTCTTTTTAGTAAAAAACATATTCTATTTGCTTCTTAATCTCTCTTCCACATCTGGTTTTGATTCAAAACTTTTAGGTTCATATTACATGTTAATAGTATTTGTAACAGTCTTTTCTTTGTGGTCTCTAATAGCATAGACCGAGGGGCCTAGTAGTGCCCTACCATTTTCCCAAGTTTTATTGATATGGTTGTATACAGTTATATCTTCATACTTCCCTAATTCAAGAATGCCTCTTTTATGTTGATTAAATTACGTAACATTAAGTGACTGTCTACTGAATCTATTTTTTTTTGCATTTTCGCGCACCACTGGATTTAATAGTTTTATTGCTATTGGCAATTTTACAAATGCGATTCTTTAACAATTGCGCAGGGGAATATTCAATATATTTTAGCGGGGAGTTCTGGTACTGTTGGAATGATTCATACAGGGTGTCTCAGCGAGACCTTCGTTAGAATCAGGTATAATTGATTGCGTTCTCCTCATCTAAAATATTTTCAGACTTCTAACACTTCCGGTTATACCGGAAGTCGCCATTTACTTTGTTATTTTCGATGGAACACCTTGTATATCTGGTTAAGGAAAAAATATTTTGTTTTTTTGTTAATTTTTGAATGAATTTTTTTTATTGAAAATCAATTTTAATCAAGTACATATTGTTCATTATTATCTATGACCTTTTGCTATTTTATGGGTAATTTCATAATTCCCTCGGTGTAGAACTTCCATTGTTTACTGGCGAAAAATCCGTTCACAGTGTTTTCGGCGGCTATTTTGTTGACCGAATTTTTTCCCTCAAGGAAGTTTTGCAAAGATTGAAACAAATGGTAGTCGGACGGTGCAAGGTCCGGACTATATGGTGGATGCATCAAAACTTCCCAACCAAGAGCAGTTAGTTTTTGGCGAGTCATCAAATATGTGTGCGGCTTGGCGTTGTCATGATGGAAAACAACGCCCTTTCTATCGATCAATTCTGACCGCTTGTTTTCAATTCCTTGCTGTAATCTGGTTAATTGCTCACAGTAGATAGCCGAATCAATAGTTTGGTCAAGTTCCAGCACCTCATAATGAACCACTTCCTTTCAATACTTTTTCCTATACCTATTATTTTTGCATTTTTGGATGGGAACCATTATTTTCAATCCTTCTCATTGAAACTATACCATGCCTATCGATTACGGTTTTGAGATAAAAATTATTTTACGAAATCTTGACAGCTGGTTTACAAAATAGACTAGAACTTCTATTTGGATTGAGATAAAAAGTTAAAATCCAATTAAGTTTGCAGTTTAAAGATACCTTTATCGTGTGCATTTTTTAAAATAAAAATCTTTGCCTGAGAATAATGCCTAAATTTATACTTTTCAGCCAGAGTTAAAAATTTAAAACAATAAATTTTTTTAAATGGAATGCCCTATTTTTTGTTACGTAATCGAAATGACGATAAGATTTGCTACAAAATGATGACATGTTGTGATACCTAAATCAAACTGTTATAGAGTTATTTCCAAAAAACGGCAACTTTAATTCCTTAGGAGCTATTTATTAGCTTTTAAAGTAATATAATTTAGATTTTAGAGCCCATCGTTTTAATCCCAAAACAACCCTGAAATAATTTAACTCAAGTGAGAACTACACTAAATTTAAATAAATAACTCTTTTGTTTATTGATTTAAGAGTTCTCACAATACGTATTTTGACTTTTAACCCGCAACCCCTTTACGATAAAACTACTCCTCTTTCCCGGCACAGGAGAGAACTATGCTTAAAATGAAAGAATGTAACTATTGTAATTATTGTAATGTAATTATTGTTTATGTTTATTTTACGGTAAAAACCACCTTTCGTATTTCCAACACGCAAGAGAGAGCTTTACTTAAAATGAAAGAAATTGAATATTTAACTGTTTCATAATTAAATATACTAAGTGACATAGAAAAAAGAACACTCAGTTTATTTGAACAATTTTGGTATACAAGTGTATTCGAGTTAGACTAGTAAACGATCAAAATTTGATAAAAATTAAACTGTTAACTTTTTCAAAAAAACTTAATAATGTGTGGCGCCATCACGATGTCTTATGCACTCATTAACACGTCTGGGCATACTTCTAATTAGGTGATCGATTTCCTCTTGAGGTATCTCATCCCATGCTATCTGTAACTTATGCTGCAGAGCCACTAGAGTTTGGATTGTGGGGGGGGGGGGTAAATTGACTAATAATTGTCACATAATATCCCAGACGTGCTCGATGGGTGAAAGATCGGGAGATCTCGGTGGCCTCAAAATTAGCCAAAGAAGCCCTAGCAATATGAGGTCGTGCGTTGTCTTGTTGGAATGTGCTGTTGGGGATGGTCTAAACATAAGGTACAATATAGGATTCTACGATCTCCTGAATGTCGCGCGCAGCGGTGATGTTACCTCTAAACAAGACCAAAGGTGATCTACTTCCAATAGCAATAGCCCCATACCATAACTCCAACTGTGTGGTTCAAATGCCCTTCCACAGAAAATTGGGGATCATGTCTTTCGCCACGCCGTGTTTTCACCATTGCACGAGCGTCATGCATGCCCAGACAAAATCTGGACTCATGGCTGAAGACAATTGAATTCCATTCTTGATCACAATTTGCCCGTTCTCTATACCACGCTAGACGATCACGTCGGTGCTCAGTGGTAGCACAAAATAGGGACGGTATGAAAAGAGTCCAAAGGTTATTATCCGGCGATAAACAATTCGCATCCATGTTCTGCAAACCACTAGTCCGTAATCGCCCGTGTAGACCAGAAGCGGTCCCGTAGAGCGAATACTCTAAGACGGCGATCTTCGGCTTCTGTGGTTCTTCGAGGATGTCCTGTACATGTAGCTCTTCGTGTACGGCCCTCTTGGTTCCATGCCCGAACACAGTGTTTAAACTCCGTTGTGTTCTAGCGGCTATATCTCTCATCGACAAACCAGCCTCTCGCAACCCCACAATTCGACCCCTATCAAACTCGCTTAACCGCCGAAAATGTTGGTGTCTTCGCACTCGAGGTATTGTGATTCAATTAACGAAACTTTTTGTAATGTCTTTTACACGTCTTAAATGACAACTGTAGTTACAAATGATTTTAAGGCTACTTGGTCGTAAATGTTTTTAAAGAGGTTAACGCAAAAACCGCTAGAGTAATATGGCTAAAAAATTGATCGTTTTTTATCTTAACATAAACAAACATATTCCCAAAAATTTTTTACAAAGTATTTATTATTACTGGGTGTTCTTCTTTCTATGTCACTTAGTATATTTTATATTATCAATTTAATTTCATTTAAAATGTATGATTTGAAAAAATTCTTCAGTTTGCATACTTTGATTTAAAAAAAAATGTATGAACAAAATACGTGTTTTTTAATTATTGAACTGCATTTTCTTTACAATAAAACTAGTCCCAGATCTTTCCAGCACAACAGAAACTATACTTATGGGTGTTCATCAATATATTTTTTTGTGCCGAAAATTGACGTCAGTTTGGTAGTTAATTAAGTTTCTCTTCTGTATTGCTATAGTGAAATAAAAATTACAAAAAAAATTATTTTCGGAAATGTTTGATATGAAATGTAAGAAAAATGCTATTTTTAGGTAGGTGTAGAACCGTTAATATTTAAAATAGAGAATATTGCTTGAAATTTATGATTTATAATATCACCACAGACAACTTGTCAATTTCGTTTTTTTACGAAACTCAAAATTAACAATACAGTGGGACCTTTCTTTTTGAAATAATTTCAGAATTTTAAACTGCATATAAATTACCTAAAACTTTTAAAATTACGAACTTAAAATTGAGAAGTTGTAGATATATTAAATTTAATCATTCACACACAAACTATATATTTTTTATTGAAGGTAAAGCTGCTAGGCCTGTATAATTAAATTTGCAAATATTAAATCCCGCCTTCCATTTTTAGGGCCGCCCACAAACCAATTCTGCCAATAACATGTTTCATTACTTAAATGACAACTTTATTTTGTACCTGAATTTGAAAATTAATATTTTAGAAACAGTTCACTTTAAACTTCCAGTAAATAATGTACGCTCTAGTGTTGTTTAGTGCAAGTTTAGTTGCTTAATCATTGATAATGGTAAAACGAAAATCTTAAGGCCCGTTTTCACGGTACACTTTGGATGATCATCCCGGATGAATAATCCAAAGTGAATAAAAAATGAATCGTGTAAACAAAAAATCATCGAAAGTGATCATCCAAGATGAACAGTGAACAAAGTTGAACGTGTTCTCTTTTGTTCACTTTGGAGGATTCATCGCCGATTAATCATCCTGAATGAACCGTGAAAACATGCAGTTTATGCAGTGATTCATCCACAGTGACTGCTAAATTGCAACAAGAAGAGCACGTGCTTTTTTCTGCGTACCTAAATAATTAAATTTAAAGTAAACAGTGTGCTACAGTGGTGGTTTTTATAATGGTATTTAAGTGGAAAGACGATCACACCCCACTAATTTTGAGTTTAATGAAAGACCGGCAGTGTCTTTGGAATACTAAAGCACAGACGTATAAAAATAAAGTCCATAGAGAAAACGCATTAAAGGAAATCGTAAAAGAGCTGAATATTCAGGATGTGACAGTCGAGGATATTAAATTAAAAATAAAAACAATCCGTACGCGATATTCATCGGAACTGGCTAAAGTAAATAAATCCGTAAAAAGTGGTACAGGGCCAGATGACGTTTATGTCCCAAAACTATTTTGGTACAAACAAGCTGATACATTCCTGCATGCAGTTTGTATACCGCGGAGCAGCACAGGAACTGCAGTAAGTATATCATTTTCTTATTATTATTTTATAATTTAGATTTAGAATGCTCCACTTCGTCTTGGTTTCCCCACACTGTACCTATAAATAAATAACAAAGCAGTTTAAAAATTAATTGCTTTATTGTGCAAGACAACAAATTATAAACCGACAACAAAACATTTAAATCATTCTCCACTGCCATTCTACAATTTCAGTTGAACAGAACAGATTCGCATAATCATCACGTATAGTGGCAGCAAGTTTCGTGTGGTTGTTACTTATAGCAAGTGTTATTTCTCTGAGACCTTCATGTGCACCTTGCCGCCAAACTCCAGGAACAATTCTGCCTTCTTCCCATAATTCAACATCAACCAATCCTTCAGTTACATATGGGGCGTTGTTTGTAGAGGTTTTTCTGAGCCAGTTGTGAAGAACACAAGCACTTTTCACCAATATTTCAGTTGTTTCTACTTTGAGAGGGATAGGCTTTTCGAATATTCTAAAACGAGACACAAGTATGCCAAATGCATTTTCTGATAGACGACGAGCTCGAGATAGCCGATAATTAAATATTCTTTCCTTTCTAGTTAATGATCTCTTTCTATAGGGTTTTAAAAGGTATGTCCTAAGAGGAAAAGCGTCGTCGCCCACAAAAACACCATTCTCGGGTATATTGAGCGAATTGTTCTCCAGAGCTTCGTTGAATGTACATTTGGAAAACACTAATGCATCATTTGCTTTGCCATTTGTGCCGACGTCAATATATAGAAAGTTATAGTCAGCATCTACAACTGCAAAAAGAGTCACGCTGAAGGTATTTTTATAGTTGAAGAAATATGAACCCAACTTCTCAGGACAGCGAATGGCAACATGTTTGCCGTCCAAAGCTCCACAGCAATTAGGGAAGTTCCAACGAATGTAATATTCTTTAATTACTTTTTCCCATTCATTAGTGGTTGTAGGCACCTGTAAAAAACAAAACCATATACAAGAATGTCTAGGAATTCCACCTTCTTCGCCTTATATATTACAGTATGCTAGTATAGGTTTCTGTTTCAGGTTCCTCAACGCAAAAGGGCCCTATCGCCACAAAATCATGCCGAGGATGATTCAGAAGAAGGGAATGACCCGGATATCGAGGATACACCTGAAGCAACAGGTGATTCTCTACCTGCTGTAACAAATGATGGCATAGTTTCTAATAATGAAACGCAACTATCACAACAAAGCAAACGCAGCAGAAAGACTATTCCTGAGGCAAACTTAAACACTCCATCTTCTCCGCGAAGGCTTGATTTGCCTGGAATTTCCGCTGTGGAAAGAGCAATAGATAAGTTAGGTACCATAGCTTCACAAGACATAGAGACTGATAATGAATTTGATCACTTCTGCAGAAGTCTGGCAGTTCAGCTTAAGAAAATGCCTCTAGATCGTGCCTTGATATGCCAAACGAAACTACAAAATGTTATGACCGAAGAACGCATGTACCTCTTCAGGATGGAACATGCTTTGTCAAATACATCTACCGCTGTTCCATCACCGTATACCGTGTACTCAAGCAATAGTGACATAATAACCTCTGCCGCAACTCCTATCATGCAGGACCAAGAAGGATATTCAGATGTCTTATCTCAAGCTCTTTCGACCATACATAATAATTACGATTAAACTTACGTTATACTTTTTTTTCAATAAAATTATTTTGTTAAAAGTATTAATGCATTATTTTATTTTTCAATAGTTTATGTGGAAAATAATTTAATTAGATACTAACCTTGATACAGTATTCCAGAACTTCATAAATGGCGGCTAATACCTCTGGTAAAAAATGTGATATGGAGCATCTAGGTACACGACATAAAGCTTCGAGTGTTCCAAACAATCTCCAGCTGCGAGATATCTCAATACAATTTGCAGTTTTAGTCTGGCAGACAGAGCTTCTCTCATGGTTGTGTTTTGCTTTTCAATTAGCGACGTTACTTTGGCAAGAAGTTCTTCAAATTGTGTTTCGGACATTCTGAGGTGATTGTGAAACATAGTTCGATGTTCAGCAGACCATTCTCTTAACAAACGCATTGACGCCCCCATTTTATCACGTCGTGCTATCCACGGTCTCACCCACCAACGCTTTTTTTTCCTAATCTTCTTGTCAAGTACATGTCTAAGCCAATTTACAAGATATTCACTTATTATGGCAATTCCTGCTCGTACAACTTCATTTGGCGCCATTTTAAAGTGAACTGACTAATTCAATCTTGATGACCCATGTAAACAATAATCGCTTTCATCCTCGTAATCACTTTGGATGATTCATCCGTGATGATCATCCAAAGTGTACCGTGAAAACGAGCCTTTATACAAGAATAAAAAAAAAAGTAATAGATCAACGATCATGAGAAAATTCATCAGAAGGTAAGTAAATGAATATAACTTGATTATTGTATCTGAAATACTTTCTTATTATATGTACTGTTGTTACTCATTTAATTCAAGAAAATTAAATGGACATTCTAAATGCGCCATATCACGTATTTGGACAACATACAAATTGCTAACTTATAAACATGTTTTGAATATAACAGTATACACGGAAAGAAAGTGTTAAAAAATAACAATCATGCATTTTAGTGTAAGATTCTGCCAAAGAAAAGATGCGGATGAAGAAAATATGCGGATGAAGAAAATACAATTCCTATAATTAAAGGCGATTTTTTGGTAGAAATTATTAAAATTTTAAACCCCTTAATACAAAAGGCTAGCCGAGTTGGATTTAATAAAGCCACCAATCACGCGGAAAAGGAATTTTTTGTAAAATATTGTACTTCCAATCATGGTATTGTGATTTCAGATTTATGCCGCAAGTAGCTAAATGCACAGGCGGAGGACGCAACAATTTTACGAAACGGCTATCTTATACAGCAAGAGCGTATGCAGCAACAATATCACACAGCCGTGGACCGTCCTGGCATCTCGGCGCCTGGCACAATGGATTATTCAGTAGAAAGTATAAGAAAAGATGAAGATTAAAAATGTGATGAATTTCATGTTTCCAGAAATTGTCGAAGGACGAATTCCGCGTGGTACGACCGTTCGAGATCCGCAGTACATTACCCAAGGTAAAATAGACGCACAGGAAGTTAAGAATCATAAAAAATAATATTTTTTTAATTATTTATTCATATTGTACATAATGATTATTTATTTAGATAATAAAACTATTTGTGAAACTACAGTTTGCATTTACTTCGTAGTACACGCCACATTTTGGAGCCAAGTTGGATTAAAAACTTGAATTCAATAAAATTCATTTTGACTGTAAACATTTATAGATAGTATAAAATTTACTTTTCTTTGCTTGTTACAAAGATCTTTCGTTATGTGAATGAATCTATACACTGAAAAAACGTACATTGTAAAAGTACATAATTTAGCATTGGTAATTTTGTAACCAACGATAGTTTTACGTAACATTACAGAAAGAATATGTATAATATGTAAAATGATTTTACATAATTTAATCTGTATGTTATTGCCTAAGTTATGTAAAAATCGCGACTCACGCTCGCGGAGACTCATTTGGAGAACCGATATCAAAATTACAGTATATGTTATGTAATTTAAGTACCTAGTCGTAATTTATTTCGAAGAAGCACATGGGCAAATACTAAAATTACTTCAAAATACAAATTATTGCGAGGCTATAGAAATTAAGCTGCTTATTCTTTGGTGGGCGGTCTCAAATAGTTCAGGTTTAGAAACGAATTTCTATCTACAGTAACGCCGCTCTAGCGGAATTTAGTTGTCCCTATCTGGTGATGAACAGCTTTAAAGTAAAAGAATTTATTTTGCGACTAAATATTGTTTTCGATTTACGAGCTAGGAAATACAAGTGTTTAATTATTAAGTTCAAACTCTTTTATAAAAATAATCACCCCGCATTTTCTTCACATCAGAGAGAACTATAGTTAAGATAAAAACTATTTTGCAAACCTATAACAAGCACTAATAATATAGTATATATATATATATATATATATTTATACATATATATATATATATACATATATATATATACATATATATATATATATATATATATATATATACATATAATTTAAAATATTTTATGTGCAGCTCTCTCTGTGTGCGTGCTGGAGAGACGAGAGGTGGTTTTGTCGTAATAGGGCAGGTAAATAAACCTACAAAATGTTAATTTTTTTTCCTTTTAAGCATAGTTCTCTCTTGTGCCGAGGAAACGAGGGGTAGTTTTACCGGAAAGGGGTTGCGGGTTAAAAATCGAAAAAACGTATTTTGAGAGCTCTTAAATCAATAAACAATATTTACCTCCAAAAGAGTTATTTTTTACTTTCTCGTATACTACGTATATTAAGAGAAAGTATTCCAATCGAAAAAAAATTTAAAATTTTTTTTCGCGATGTCAACGTTTTCGAAAAACATCTGTCTTGTCTGTGGCTTCGAGACTATTTGATCGATTTTAATGAGATTTGACATATCTGAAAGTTATGTATAAAACTGGCTTTTCGTAAAAATCAATTTAATGGGTGGTTTTTCCAAAACTAGAGCCAGAAAGTCTACTTTTGGTGAAAACCCCGATCGAGCAAAATGTTAAAAAAAAATTTTTAATTCAAAATGGCGGCCAATATGGCGATTTTAATACATTTCGGCGCCATCGCTGTCACTAAGAAATGATAAAAGCTAGTTGCAATTTAAAAATCCCAACTTGTAAATAAAAGTATATTCTTTCGAACGGTTCGTAAATATTTAAAAAAAAAAATAAAATGTTGCTCTTAATTACGAAGTTAAATTGCTCTTTTTTTCAAAATTGATTTCTGGTAATTTTTTTTATATTTACGTATTTTATAGTCCCATATAACGAAACTATAATGAGCTTTATGAGATTTCTCCAACTTATCCAGGACCAGAGTTAGAAATTTTCAAATTTGAAAATTTCAATCCTTCATATCTATGCTTCTGATAAAAATGAAATCTTGGAAGTAAGGGATTATATAGTAGACATACATAGCTGCTAAACTGCTATATTGAAATAGTTTTAGCGCTTCCGATTTTGCCGAAAATAACAAAGAAAATTATTTTTTAAATTTATTTAATATTTTATATCAAAGTTTCAAAAACAAATCTAAAGTATTTTAACGATAATTTCTCATGCTATCCAAATATGTAAAAATATACAGTGATTTGCATGCTATATTGGATTATTTTTAGCGCTTCCGGTTTTGCCAAAAATAACAAAAAAAATTATTATTTTAACAGCAACAATTAGTTTCCTTATTCTGCCGCAAAGAACGATTCAATATTCAACTAACTTCAAAAAGTTGCTTAATTAATTCGGATGTCTGTGTGTCTGTCTATGCGTTGCACAATGTTACAGGATTTAGAAAACTGGAAGTGGTGTCATCTTATTGGAAATTCTTTGCTGATTCCAAATCTCTGGTAGATATTTTGATCTGATCAGCTGTTCGCGGTAGGGAGGCCGTTAAAATCAAAATTTCGATATTAAAATATAAGGAGTCATTTTTATAAAAAATTTTTTTAGCCAATTTAAGATATAATAATAATGAAAAAAAAGAGAATCACGATCCCATCTATGTAAAAATGCCTGTAAAGTTCAACCTTCGAATTTACTATGTAAAATGTAAATTTAATCAACTGTTAGCAAGTCAATATAATATTATATACTATAATATACTCTGCGACATTAAAAAATAAGGAACACCAAGATGGCGTTGGAATTTTTGGACCAAACTTGGCAGAAATGTGTAACTAGACAAATGTAGTAATTGTTTAAAGTTTCATTCAAAATAATCCAGTAGCCATGGAAAATTTGACGTTTTACTTGTTGTAACAATCAAAATTATTGTGTGTATTTCTTGAGAGATTAAGTCGATTTCGGTATTGTTTTTGGTTGCAATTCTTTTGCTTTTGTGTTCTTCTTTGCATTTTGAGGCTGGGATTATGCCTATAGTGCGGCAACGTGAAAATGATCGACAATTGAGTGAATTCGACAGAGGTCGCATTATTGGCTTACGCGAAGGTGGTTTTACATTCAGAGAAATTGCTAATTGTCTTAACCGTATTCAATCCTCTGTAGTACGGTGTTAACAAACATGGTCTAGAGGTCAAGAACGTCGTAGAAGAGGAAGTGGACGGCCAAGACAGACAAATGTGGTCCAGGATCGCCATCTCCGATTAATGGCATTAAGAGACCGATTCTCAAGTACAAGATCAATAGCCGATAAATGGTTTGGAAACGAAAGACGTCCTGTAACCCATAGTACAGTTTACCGTCGAATTGGAGCTTTTGGCCTGCAGTCTTATCGACCACATCTTGTGCTTCTGCTGGCGGCTCGTCATCGACCACAACGTTTGGAGTGGTGTACCTTGCCACTGGATTGGGACGTGGAATAGTATAGGTCGGTCTTCAGTGACGAATCTCGATTCTGCTTGGGGATGCACGATGGTCGCATGAGCGTCAGACGTAGACGTGGAGAACGTCGCAATGATTAGTTTTCTGTTCTGCATGTGCACCACACTGGGGGTTATGGTATGGGGTGTAATTGTTTATGGAAGCAGGTCTCAGTTGGTATTCATCCGAGGCAATATGAATGCCCACCGACATGTTGATGAAGCGTAGAACTCCATATCCTTCCATTTCTCCAGGAGCGGGAGGACCCGATTTTCCAACAGGCACATTACAAGGCATTCTGTGGAGCGCTTCCAAGAGGCCAACGTCTGTATCTTGCCGTGGCCACCCAGATCTGCCGACATTTCGCCCATGTGTGGGACATGATGGGTAGAAGACTCATGCCATTAGCCAATCCTCCACAGACACTAGAAGCTCTCCGGCTTGAATTACAGATTGCCTGGGATGCAATACTTCAGGAAGAGATCGACCACCTGTTGGAATCCATGCCAAGAAGGGTGCGGAGTGTGAAACTAATGGGGGTGGTTCAACACATTAATAAAAAATGCGTTTATCTTTTGTTTAATTTCTTTGAAATTTTAACCAAGTACTACATTTGACTTGTTAAACATTTCTGCCAAGTTTGGTCCAAAAATTCCAATGCCATCTTGGTGTTGCATTTTTTGTCACAGAGTGTATATACAACGTGAACCAAAAAAAACGTACCCCTGCTTCAACTGTATATTCTACACATAAATTGAAGACGAAAAGTCAGAAAATTTTTCTCTAAAATGTATGGCAAGCCCTCAAAGTTGAATTTTGAAAATCGTTTTTCGCAAATAACTTGAAAACCTTTTGGAATTTCAAAATACTATCCGCAATGAAAATTATTTCTTTGTTGACGAAGATTTTTCTGGTTTGATCTGATTGTCTATGAATGGACTGGAAGTATTAGTTTTCACATTGTTCCCGTATACTTTCTATTCCAACTTTTTTCTATGTGATTTTTCAGGTATTTTGGTGATGTTTTAGGCCTGTTATTCAATTTTCTGCAAATTTGGTCCTCTTGGTTGAAGTTGATAACGTGAACGGTTTACGAGTTACTTGCAATTTCATCAGTCACGGTCAATTAAATACTACCGCACCAAAATTTAGTATGTGGGCCGTGGACTAAAAGTCATAGTTGTCATATTGTGATTTTTAATCAGTTTTCATACAATTTCTTTATCCATAATGAATAATAATCGGAATTCCAACTCCGAAATGGCAGATATGTACATAATGTATGGCAGAGGTTTTGGGAATTGTGCTGAAGCTGTTCGTGGTAGGAGGCGAACTGAAAGAACACCAGTTTTAGAACAGAGTGTTGGATGCAATTGACGCTGATCCCATAACAAGCTCTCGTCAATTGGCAAGAGAGAATAATTCAAATCAGTCCACGATATGTAGAATTATTAAAACGGAACTCTTGCGACATTTCCATTATCGAAAGATACAAGCTTTGACCCTTAATGATTTTCAAGCAAGAGTGGTTTCTAGAAAAATTCAATAATAACCGAAATTATCCATCGATTATCTTATTCACTGATGAGGCAGATTTCGCCAGAAACGGAACTTTTAACTTCCATAACAATCATTACGATTATCAATATCCACGCGTTTTCATTGAAACCAATCATCTACAGCAATTCAGTGTGAATGTATGGGCTGGTATTATTGGCAATAATTTAATTGATCCATTCTTTTTGCCACAATGTTTAAATGATAATTCATACACCAATTTTTTGGATAATGATATACCCGAGTTACTAGATGTCCATCTGGATGTTACGGGTGGGATGTGTTTGATGCACGATGGTGCGCCTCCTCATTTTGCACTCACTGCTAGGCGGTCATTGAATCGAACTTTTAATGCAAACTGGATCGGACGGTTCCTTGGCCTGCACGTTCACCTATGGATTTTTTTTTGGGGTCGTTTAAAAGACATGGTGTATTTGTTGCCAATTACAAACATCCAACATCTCCAGCAACGAATTTTTTTGCTCTAATTTAATAAGAGATGATCAGCAATTATTTTTCAACGTACGTCCGTCAATCATGAAAATAATTCGTAAATGCATAGCAGTCAACGGTGAAGAATTGGAACATTTAATCAACTATAATAAAATACTTATCTTTTTTGGGATTTTTTAATGGTGTACTTTAAATTATACAATCTAAACGTTTCGATAACACTTACAGTTATCTTCGTCAGTAGTAAAGTTTGTTAAAAATTGTTAAAGATGTAGTAAACAATTTTGTCAAATTTGAAAAATTCAAACATAAACATAAGCCTGCTATTAGTATAACAGTTTGTGAAACATAAAGCCAACTAAAAAATTTTTTAGTAAAGAATAACTAGGTCATAAAATTAAATATTATTAAACTGCCTCAAAGATGACAAACCAGAACACTCTCTACGACGAAAGCTAACAATGAAATTTGCCAGCCAAAAAACACATTTAACAAAATTTAATCGAGTTATGATGTAAGTGTAAAGTTGTGAAAAACTTCAATTTTAAAATGATAGAAGCATTCACAAATCCAAACATTACATCAAAAAATAACCCAGTTAAATCTAACAAAGAGATATCTTTATCAATAATTGGAAGTGTTATTAACAATGAAAAGCACAATGCAGAACGTTCTTTGTAATTTTAATTTCAATTTAATTTCAACTACTTATGTTAAATTATAGTGCTGTGGAAATTTAACATATAATTGGCAAAGCATTTGCTGCAAGGCTCTTCCTTTTCCACCTCCCAAACAGCTATATATTACCAACTTAACATACAACAAAATAGGCGGTAAATTCAAATTTAAAAAACTATTCTACAATATATATATATATATATATATATATATATATATATATATATATATCAATCTTTAATTTATGTTTATTTACTTATTTATTTAAACAATTTTTTTTACTTGAAATTAATTTAATTTGTGACATAAATTTAAAGGAAAAAGTTATTAATAATTGAGACTGAAATATGAAAAAAATCTTTTTTTAAAATTATGTACGCAGGCTAAGTTTTTACCAAAAACTCTTAATTAATATTCAAGTTTAATTATATTTAAACAATTTTTATTGTTTATGTAAACAGTGTCGTTACGTTAAACGTTACTCGTTATCTTACATCGTTATGTATTTAATAAACGATACTATTACAATACTTTTATTATTTTATTGACATATATTGTTAAGTTAAATTGCAAAAATCATTTGCCAAAGTAAAGTTCCAAATGTTATATGTAACCTAAAAAAATAAATTATTGTTTAATCAGTTATCTAAGTATAAATAAGGTTTGTTTTCGGAATAAAAATAATGTTTAATGAATTTTAGATAGTAAAGTTCCAAATGTTATATGTAACCTAAAAAAATAAATTATTGTTTAATCAGTTATCTAAGTATAAATAAGGTTTGTTTTCGGAATAAAAATAATGTTTAATGAATTTTAGATAGATTTACCTACATTTTGGGAATAGTCTCTTTTTTAACATCTTTTCCTTTTTTTTACTTTTAATAATCTCTTTTTCCCCGAAACTTAAAAAAAAAAGGGTTATAGTGCCTGCATATGTCTGTTTCTCCAAATTTTATATTGTACAAATGAATTGGCAGTTTATTATATGAACCCAAATTTATTACTATCCTCGCCATCAAAGAATAAACCTGCGTCATTACTTATACCAGTTAAAATAAAAAAATTAATTCAAATTATTTCTTTTAATTAATTACTTTTTTCCGAGATGGTGCAGTTACAGGTTTTCATGATTATGATTATAAATACTGTTTATTGTAAAATTTACACTGTAAAAGAAAACAACGTTTACCTTATGAATATCTAAGAAAATTGTTCATTATCATTAACGTATTAATGACTACGGTGAGCAATAAATAGGACTCTAGCAGATATTTTATCTTAATGTTTTTTGTAGGTTATAATTTATGAGTACATATATTCAATAGTAATACAACAAGTGTAATGATGATTATCGAAATATAAAGACCTTCGATTTTGAGTAACATAAATGTTGCTTGGAAACGCGCGAGTGTGGTTTCCTTAAAGCAACATTATATGTTACGAAAAAGAGAAGGTATTTGCGATAATCATAAATTACACGAGTTGTATTTGTTAAGATTATTCAACGACAGTAATAACATAAGTGATGCAAATAAATATTTATTTATTATAATTGATATTAAGCGAAAATAACACGTTATTTATTATAAATATTAATATTAAAAGTACAGTTAGAACAATTATCAAATCGAAAATTGTCCAAATCTAACTTCATTGTTTCTTACAGCTGTGAACGTAGTCGTCAAATGGACATTTGAGTCGCCAGTTGACTAACTGCTGTTGATCTATTCGAATGATTCGAAATCTTTACTCTTTTTGTGTCTAGTCCAATCATTTGAAGAGCAGACTTGGTCCATTTATTAATTTCGTTAATACCAACTGGCATATTCTTATACCATGGACTACTTGGCGTTTTTTTCCAGTTTTCTGTTAAAAATAGGCAATCACTTTTAATGTTATCTCTTCTTTTTGACATAAATTTTTTGAATAAGCGAACGGGGCAATTTTCAGGATTTCCAATATTTGGTACGACCCATTTACTCTCAGCCATATGTTGTGCAGTTTTTGTTAATATTGGGTTATATTCCAATCTTCCAGTTGGAGATCCATCGTTTGAAATTTCTTCTTTGAAATATTGCACCAAAGATTGACAGGCCTCGCCGCCTCGCCAAGCTAACTCGGCTGCTATAATGTGGTATAGTTTCCTCTGCAATCCATTTGGAGTATCCTCGTCTCAAAGTTGTATTATATCCGTTAATTCTTCGGTTGTTAAAGAAGCAGAAGACATTTTTCTCTTTTCTGGAATTTTTTGAAGCTGTTTTCTCTTCGTGTTTTTTGCATCTCTGGCGATTTTAAACGCTATATCTTTAAACGGATCGAATCGTCTATTAAATTCATTATATTTTTCTTGTAGTAATTTAGCAGAATTATTCCAAATAGTTTTTATTACCATTTCCTTATACTCGCTACCATCTGCTTTACGCATATTAAATGCCCATTCCGCGAGCATATTGGCTAGCACTTCATCACGTGTATTTTCCCCGAGTTGGTAATTTCGAGCCTCGCAAAATTCACTAAATTGCTTCGATATGTACTTTTTACATCTTACGGTATTATTGGGAACGTTTTCTTTTACTTCCTTTGCAATTGCTTGAGATTATAATTACCAAATCTATTTGCCGCAGGAGGATTCATTTTAATCACTATCTACGTCTGACATTTATGACATGTTAATGTCACATCATCGTAGGTAACTACGTATATTTATTTTGGTTTATTAATTAACCAATTAAATACCGAAATACAAAATCGAAAACACTGATTTTCGTTTATCAACACGCATTTATCCACCAATCAATATCTTGCGTTTGCTCTGTCGTTGAATAATCAACAGAACACTGTCAAGAGAGACAGTGTATTATTGTATAATTCTTCCACATTTCCATTATGTTGGCATAATTCTATATTTGGCAAATAAAAGTCATATAAATAGACTGCAAATATTGCAAAACCGTTCAATGCAAGTGATACTAAAGTGCAATAAATATACAAGCATCGACACCATGCTAAGATCGTTAAATTGAATCAGAACTGAAGAGTTTTACAAAATGAAGGCTCTTATATTTATCCATAAAATTAAAAATGTGGATTAATGCCGCAATATTTTGATGAAATAGTCGGGCATTTCGATCAGGTGCACGAGTATGATACGTATTAGGAATAAACAAAATTTTATACTGCATCATACAACATAAAAAAGTCAGAATTCATTATTTTTTAAGACATTCAAAAAATATAATATGTTACCAAATGATATTAAAAGTAGTACAATTGTAAATAGATTTAAACTGAAAATAAGGCAAATACATCAGAAATGTGAGTGTGTAAGATTATTTGTAGATAAGAGTTTGCATAGCAATTTTTTTTACCTAATTAAAGTTTATGTTATTATGTATAGTATACTGGGTATAAGATTTTCTTATGACAAATAAATGTTTAAGCAGTAGAACATTAAAAAAATACATAAATTCTCTCCATAATGAATAATGTACAAAATGTTGACATGTTTTTGTTGCTCTAGAGATATGCCAAATTAGAAATAGATATCTTAACTGTGGTATATCTAATTTTTAAGCTTATTTTTTTTAGTACTAGATATCTTTGTGTTATGAAGTTGTAGCTTTATTTCATGTGACCACAGAACTACAAGGTGTGTGTTTTGAGTTGATCTTAGAACAGTTACCATTGTTACAGCTCTTATTAAATAGTAATTAAACAAGCCATACATGGTGACCTATATTATGCCAAATAAATAATCAAAATGAAATTTAATGCCTTGACGTATTTAAGTGTAATTTATTTAAAGTTTAATATATGCACAGAATAATTATATTGCAAAAATTAACATCCTTTTCAATTACCTAAACTATTATGTTGTAACAATACACTTAAAGTACCAAATTTTTAGTCACTAACCGTATCAGAAAGTTCAGAATAATTCCTCACATTAATCACCATCTCATCAACTGTAATGTCCAACATTTCTTCGCGTTTGTACCACTGCGTTGTAACACTTCATGTCCATAACTTCTAATTATTCCATCTACCTCATACCTTTTCTCTATTAGCCGAGATTTAATTAGTGAATAAAGTTCAGTTTTAAATAGTGTGGGTTCATAACTGATATTTTTCTGTGTTAACCATGAAATCATGTTAGACATTGTTCAGAATGATGTTGGTACCTTCTTGAGTAACATTGTGTGGTACAGTGTATTGTCCATAATAATTAATGAAGACTGTTCTAAATTATTTAATAAATGCTCAATACGCCATTTTTTAAACAGATCTCCATTCATTTCACCATGATAACCTTCTTTTAATGATTTTGAAGGAAATAATAGGGATGCATTCTCTATAAATCCTGTGGTGCAACCTGCATGAATAACAATAAAGCCTTGAGGTTTCCGTACACTATTTAAGGCTTCATATTGCCATGACTTGCCTGGATTTGCTTTTGAGTAGATCCATGTCTCATCCCTAAATACTACTTGTCTTCGACTAGGTGAATAGAATATATCATTTGAGAAAATCAGTTCGCATTTGTGCTATATTTTGTTCTTCCAATAAAGCTCTATGATTAGAATCTTTTTTGAACTTGAATCCTAATGTGTGTATGCACGATTTAAACTTCTATCACTTCATGAAACATGACTATTGCAGAGTTCAGCATTCAAAGCTCCAACTGTGACATGCTTTTCTGTAAATAAAAGCATTTCAGATTTGGGAATATACGTTAGATTGTATTCCTAATGCTCATTTTGGATGTTTCTGGCAGATCATTCGATTTGGTTTTTTTATGAGGTCGTTTTTTACCTAGACTGGGTAAAATTGGATTCAATCTACTGCGAGACTTGATATTCATCATTATGGCCACAGATATACCCAGATCATTCGCAACACGCTGTAATTTTGCGATTCCAATAGGGAAATAAAAATAAATATTACTTATCTCTTGAATGCAAAATAGTGATATTAAGGGACCTCCGTTTTAAAATATTCTAATAAATTTAACACAAACTGCTGCGCTTGTTTATGCAAAGTTTTACCTTTTGTAGTCATTACTGATACAATGTTTCGCACGCAAAGTAAAAATACCAGTTCTGAAAAGAACTGTTGTGAAAATGTAGATAATGAATGATGAAAATGTAGGGAAATTGGAGCAAGAGTACAATGAGTAAACGGAGACAGGAAGGTTATGTGCTAAAATTACGTCGTTAGGCAAATTAGAATTAAAATGCATATTAAGAAAACAGTATTTTATTTCTCTTTTCATTGCATGAAACCATTCAATGACATGTCAATTGTGTCAAATGCATTTCAAGTATGTCGATCTATCTATAATCTTTATTTGCTTATTTACAAATATTGCAAAGATATATTGTACACTATTTACAATAAATTGTCTATTTGCTAACTCTCCTTTTCTTATTCCACCTGCACCGTCTTCTCCCTCTTGCCTCCTCACTCCTTAACTGTCTTCTTCTTTTCCATATTTCTTCCATCCAATCTGCCCCCTTCCTTTTTCCTCCAGTACCCCCGCTGCCGTCCTATCCTCTTCCTTTAACTCCCTGCATTCTTTCAACATATGATTTATCGTTTCCATCTCTTCCCCGCACAACCTACATTTTCAGTCTTCGTCCCTTTTCCAATATTTGTTCTCCCTTTCTTCGTTTCCACATCTAAATCTCGCTATCATTTTCTTTCTTTCCTTCTTCCCTTCCCCGTTCAGATATCTCGGTATCCCTTCGCCCTTAATATTCCTATAGTTAGTATTATATTTTTCTTTTACCTTCGTCCATCCTTCCTCCTTTTGGACATCGCTGTCCCTTGTATTTATGTCCTCTCTCACGCTCACTCCTTCCCTTCTTAGTTTCTCCACTTCTTGTTTTGCATACGCATTTTTTTAATAATATTCTTCTCTGGGTTCCTGTCCATATTTTATTCTTCCTTCTTTTATTTCGTTCCAGCATTCTTGTAGAATCTTGCACTCCGATCTTTTACTCATTTCCTCCTCATCCTTGCCTCACACTCCACACTTGCCCTATTAATTTGTTTCCTGTTCTCACTCGTTCTTTTATATGCTCCCCATCCGTGTTGTCTTGTCTTATCGTGTATCCCAAGTAGGCGAATTCCTTTACCTCCTGTATCTCCCCTTCCCTCCATTTCCACTCTTCCTCTTTCCTTTTCCTCCGCCTTTTCTTAATACCAGTATCTTCGTTTTGTTCCCATTTACTTCCAAATCTTTTCTTTTCAAATATTTGTCCATCGTTTTTAGCATCCCATTCATTTCTTTTTATTCCTTCGCTATTAACACTGTCATCAGCGTATGCCAGCGACCACACTTTCCTGTTCCCCACCACCATGCCTCTCTCTTGTTGCCCCCTTAATGTCTCCTCTAGGTCTCCTGTGTATACCGCGAACAAGCTTGGGCTCAGTGGGCATCCTTGCCTTAGTCCCTTCCTTGTTACAAATCCTTCACCCTCGCCCTATTCCTCGTTTCTTCGTATATTTCTTCCATCCTTTCTATTAGTCTTTCGTTTATCTTCTTTTTCCTCTAGTATTCACACAGTTTTTGCCTGTTCACCCTATCGAATGCGGCTGCTAGGTCTGTGAAAACCGCTACCATTTTCCCCCTTTCCTTTTCTAATTCCTTATTTGCCATGTATTTCAGTATGTATACATTATCTATGGTTCGTCTTCCTTTCCTAAATCCTGCTTGTCCGTCTGGTAGCAGTTTCTTTTCTTCTGTTTCCTTCTTGAACCTTTCTTCCAGTACGGTGGCGTATATTTTGTATGCTGTGGTTAATAATATGATTTCCCTGTAATTTGACACTTGTTTTTTGTCCCCCTTTTTGTGCACTGAACACTGTCCACTTCTCCGGGAATCCTTCTCCTTTCCATATTTTGTTTACTATTTCCGGCATCCTTTTTGCTACCTTTTCTCCTCCATATATCCACTCCTCACCTTGTATCCCATCTTCACCTGCCGCTTTATCTTTTTTCACCTTCTGTATTGCCTCCATTACTTCCTCTTCTTTTATTTCTTTTTCTTCCGGTGTTTCATATATTTCCCTTCTTTGTCTTCCTTCTCCTTCCCGTATGTTTCTTTCTTTAAACATTTCCATACGTCCTCTTCACTTTTTATATTCTTGACCTGCTCTTCCTTTTTCTTTTTGTTTTCTTCCTTTTTGCTATCGCATGTTTTCTTGTATTTCTTTACTGCTTCTTTATATTCCTCTTTTCCTACTTTCCCTGTCTTCCACCTTCTTAGAATTCTTCTTCCGTTCTTCTTGGCCTCCATGCATTCTGGGCCCCACCATTACTTCCACCCCGTTTTCTCGCCCTTCCATCTTTTAAACTTGACTCTTCGTTGCTTCCTCCATTCTTTCTCTCATTTCTCCCACACTTTCTGGTATTCCTTTCCCTTCCCATATTGTCTTTGCCATTTTCTCTTTGTACCTCTTTATACTCTTCTGCCCATACCTTCTTGGTTGTGAATCACTCCACTTTTCCCATCTCCTCTCTCTCCTCTCCATTATCAATTCCAGGGGCTGATGGTCCGATTCGATTCTCTCCTCTACCCTAAATGTTTTCACCTTTTCCTCCGCCTCTGCATTCGTTATTATATAGTCTATTATTGAGTCTCCCCTCCTTCTATGTACGTATACTCTCCCCTCTATCTTTCTTCTATATTCCCATTAATTATTTCCCACCCCCTTTCGTTACACACTTCTAGCAATTCTTTTCCTTCCCTATTTAACACTTTATCTTTTGTCTATCTTTTTCCCGTCCCTCTTTTCTCTTGTATTCCCCCTTCTTCTATTCTCGCGTTAAAATCCCCTCCTATTATTATCATACCTTCCTCCCTCTCTTCTATCAACTCTTCTAAGTTTTCTTTTGTCTCTTTCATCTTACTACGGTATACAGTCACTATTTTTTTTTCTCCCCACTGTATATTCCCCTCTACCATACGTCTTCTTTGTTGTACTTTCTCTTCTTCTTTTTCCAACCATTTTCTTTTTCTTCCCACTATTATCCCCCCTTGCTCTTCTTTCCTGTTGTTCCTTTCCGCATACTGTACCACCCATGAGAATTCATTTGGCATTTCCCTTTCCCACCACTCTTGCTATTTTTCTTCTAGCCATGACTCTTGCATTCCCACCACGTACTGCTCCTTAACAAACTCTCAGAAATCTTGATCTTTATTCTTCTAGTATGTTATTAATTTATTATCCTTTTTTGGCATGAGATGGCAGTATGCATAATTTTGATATCTAGGTTCATAAGCTAATGACGCAGGGCGATTCAGTCCTGGCGAGAATAGTATAAGAACTGTTATTACATTAAACTTTAAAAACGTGTTAGCAGTTTTTATTATTGTTCAATGTTAATCAATATTTCAAGTGCTCAAAATGTCCACCTTGATTGTCTATCCACCCTATTCAATCCATTCATTACATTTCGAATTTTAAAACTCTAGAACTTCAATACCGAAATCTGCTGGAGCCTCTTTTTGTTGCCAGATAAGTTATTGAATATTGTAAGCAAGATTGTTTCCAAGTTTGGGAAACATCACTTCCTGCAGCATTTGTAACTTTCTGAGTGAACACCTTAAAAAAAATAGGAACAGTACGCAAAATACCTCGCTACCATAACACCAGGCACATTGAGCCCTTCTTGAATTACATGATAAGGATTTGCATCCGACCTGTTATGCCGATTAACACGTCCGTTGAGTTTGTAATATCCCTCATCGCACCACAAAATGAATCGCAAGAGATTTGCATCGGCTTCTGCACGAATAAGCGACTGTCTCACAGAATTCCAATCGTCTATCGTAATCATCCCATAAAGATAGAGAATATAGCTTAAATTTTAACTCCTTTAACATCTTCTGCATGTATCTTGCTGGTATGCTTGGTTGAGCAGATACCTTACGAGTTGGTTTACCGGGACTGACTACAAAAGCTTTAGCAACCATCTGTAGGTTTTCATCGTTGAAATTAATCGTGGACGACCACACTTCAAGGCATTTAAAACCCTTCCTGTGTTTTAAAATGTCTTATTCAACTTCCGCGTATGTTGCAGAGTAGGTGTTGACACACATGGATATTTAATACTTAACCCTTGGATTACTTTAGCAGAATTTTTATTGTTTCAACTACAAATGAAGGATAATAACTCGTTGTTCGGTATCGGTTGTAAACATTTTGAAAACACACAAAAAAGAATACTAACTGCACGTGGACTCACTTCACACTAACCACCATAACAGACAACAATGAAGTATCTAAGTGTTGTTGCCAACGTAACATTGTTACTAACTTATCAAAATAAAGTATTCTATTTCATGGGGAAACTGACATATGCGCCATCCTGTATATGCTTATCAAAATCCGTCATTCATTATCAAGTCATCTTGTAACTTACAACACATACAAGTAACATTTGAACACACACAGCAACTAAAAAAATCGTTTTGTGACCATTTGTGCTAGATTGACCTTTCCATAATTCTCTACATATCCATAATAATACAAGTTCATTTATGAAAAACAGACTGCATATTTCTTGGTACCGTTGTATCGTCTTCTGATAACACAATATATAAGGTGATTTACGTAGGCCGCGCATTAGAAGTGGGTTATAAACTTGAAATTAGGTATCCTGTCATAATCGATTATATCCGTTCTACCTAAAATATTTTTATTCCTCCAGTTGTACTGGGTTTGCCAAAAGTCGCTATCAACTTTTTTATTTTAAGTGAAAACCTACAGGTTTTTTCATATGTCGATGTGAGTTTAGACATATCTATACTAGTTTTTGACGTATGTCGATTTTTGTGTGAAAAATTATCGCCGTAGTAGTTTACGAATAAATTTGTATCTCGCAAACCGTTCTAAGTTAGGAAACCAAATTTGTGGAGCAGTTAGCTGGAAGTCCAGACTAATTATTGATGCCCCATCGATGGTTCCATTTTGTAGACGATTTTCACATTTCTCATTTAAAGATTGTCAAAAACCCATATTTTCAAATGGCCCCTACTTATTTTTTTACGCCATTTACACTAGCCATCTATATTGCGAACCGGTGAAGAATAGACCAAATCTTTTACTCTACCCCAAATGTAAAAGTCTAAATGTGTCGAGATCTAGAGACCGTACTGGTTATAGGAATGGTCGTCGATTTTTCCATCCACGTTCATCGAACAAGGATATCTGCGCGCGCACGCAGTATCCACAGTTCTTTTATTGTGCGGTGGTGTCCCATCTATCTGGTACTATGAACGCTCTAGCCAGTGGCAAATGCTCAAGAAATGTTTCTATTACATTTTAAATAAAGTATCTTCCTCTATTCAAATATCCATCGTACATAATTTCGCGGACCTTTTGGTTCATTACCAGACAAAACACATTTGTTCGAAATTGTACTCGTTTTTCAAGTTCGGGCACCATATAAGGATTTTCAGAAGTCCAAAAAATGTCGATTTCTGCCAGTTAGTGGTTTCGCTCTCATAATGGGTCTAGCAACTTTCCCAAAAATCTATAAAATTGTTTCTCAATCGTGAGAACTTTCGCGTGTCATGATTGGTAAGTTAGGATATTTTACATTAAACTTACGGACAGTTCGCTGTATATTTTTTTGACACATACCAAACAAGTCTTAACACAACTTCGTTTAGATAATTTTGCATATTCGAATCACTTTTGTCTATGAATTAGTGCAATTCATTTTACTTTGACAGATTATAAACTACTTATTTACATTTCATGGTATACTCGAAAAAGCAATAGAATCTCTTGGCAATGTAAAGCATTTCTTGATTTTTGTTGAATAACTCGATAGAGGTTGAAGGTAGGTATGGGGAATACTTAAGTAACTCGCCCTAAAACTCAATTTTCTTTCGAATTGTAGGTGCCGTTTGAAAAAATGGAGTGTCTGACAATTTTTGAATGCGACATTTAAAAATCGGCTGCGGCCGTATGATACAAAATGGAACCGTCCATGGGATATCAAGGACTTTCAGCTAACTGCTCCACAAATTTGGTTTCCTAACTTAGAACGGTTTGCGAGAGACAAATTTTCCCGTAAACTATTACGGCCATAATTTTTTATAGAAAAATCGACATATGTCAAAAACTACAACTTAGGTTGTCTAAACTCGAAATTAGAAGGCGAAACGAACTATATGAGAAAAAATGTAGTTTTCCATTTAAAATAAAAAAGTTGGTACCCACTATGGCATGTCCAGTAAAACTGGCGGAGTAAAATATTTTTTTCAACACCTTTATCGAAAATTTAATTTTCTTCCTTAATTTTCGTGACGAAAGTGCCACTTTTCCTCCCTAGGGAGGCAAAATATTTTGGGTCCCGCTAAAAAAATTTAATTTTTCATTATATTTATTAAAGTGTTGAATTTACATTAATTTTTATTTAACATTTTAAATAAACTAAATTAAAATTTTTCATTGAAAAAATTAAATGTGCAATTTGTAAGATTATTAAAACTAATCGGATTCGTGAAATTAGCAGGGATATTCTTCGTATTGTAACCGAAGGAAATATTGGAAGAGACATGTGTCGCTGAAGAAGTTTCTGAAGAAATATCTGATATAATAGTTGATGAAGAAGTTGGTCCATTAATAATTTGATTAGCAACTTGGCATTTCTTTGAAATAGATTGGTCTAAATAACCTTCTGCAACCGTTGTCGATCTCCAGTCCCCATGTTTTTTCCCTGTAAGTATGTCTCCACCGGCTTCAACTAATAGTGAAGCAGAAGTCCTTCTTAAACAGTGTCCTGTGTAAAGTTCCGAATTGGGTAACTTCCAAGTATTTAGCAATTTTGTGGGGTATTTTTGACATGGTGTTCTTTCCCACCACTTGCACTGAACGTTTTGATTTACCATAATAAATAAAGAAACGTGAATGGTCCGTTTTAGTCGGTCTCAGAGAGTTGTATCTTCTAATCAATTTAAGAACGTTAATGCCTCTAATAGTACTGTTTGTAATTATAAATACTCTTTGTATTTTGGTTTTTGTATCTGGAAGGATTATTACTATAATATCTCCCTTATCTTGAACATCTTTAACAGCCATTTGGCACAATTCATCACACCGGCAAGCACCACAGATAGCAGTAATTAAAGCAAACTAAACGATAACAACGAATTAATAGTGAAAAATATTAATACTAAATAGAGAAATTCCTTAGACATTAAATACTGTTCATCAGGTGGTTCGATGATAAAATTATTAATTTCCTCTTTTATTAAAACAGTTGATCGAAGCATGGACCATTTTGACCATAGTGTTGAAGATCGTAAATTTTTTGACAGTTGTAGAAAGTTACATCTTCACTTATCCTCTTAACTTTTCTTTCCCTCATCCAACATAACAAGAGATCGTATTCCTTTTCATACCGCAGTTGTGATTTTTCTGGTAATAAACTTAAATTTAATATTTTCGCCTCTTGTATGATGTCTTCAGGAATTGAATTTTCATCATTTGCTTCAATCTGTGCCATTTTCTTGAGAACGCAACGTTTTTTCAAGACAAAATTGTGGATTAATCAAAAATTTCTAAATTTTCGAATGTATTATTTACAGTTTTTATGAAGGTGTTGGAAAAAATCATATGTATTACACTGGAGTAAAGTGTCTTTTCCTCCCTTCTGCAGTTGCTGCCCTCGTTTACGACTCGGGCAGCAAACTCTGCAGTCGGGAGGAAAACCACCACTTTCCTCCCTAGCAATACAAATAGCTATTAAGTAGAACGGACATGATCGATTATGATAGCATACCTAATTTGAAGTTTATAATTCTACTGAAAGTTGAAAAACCTAATGCACGGTCTGTGAAAATCACCCTGTATATATGAAGTTAACGCGTGCTCATTTAAAATTCTTCGTCAACCGCGTTTATTGCAATCCAAGATACATTTGCACTATTTTATTTCTGATTACATAATGTTGGTTACATTTCTATCTACGGACATTACGCACAATTAGTTACAAACTTCCCAAAGCAAGCTGTATCCTATTTAAAATTTTTTAACCAGGAATAATGTGAAAACTTTCTAATACAATTAAAATATTATATATCAATTAAGATATTTCTTAATAGTAGTTATATTGATGTGCATATTGTGCAAAAATTATGTATATTAGGATTTCCCTATTTAAATCAAATATTATTATTATCATTTTAATACAAGATCAGATTATTCTATACTAATTTTGTAGGAAATATATGGATGTGCAAGAGGTGTTGGAGTACAGAGTCCGTCAGACAAAGAAAAGAGATAGTAAATAAAGTGACTAAGAAACAAATTACCCCTAAAACAGGAATCAGTTTTAATAACCAAAAAAGGTCGTCAGTTCCGTTGTCATTTTCATATAATGTAAGTATTATTTAGCTACTAAAAATATTTTCTGTTATTCTTTCTCATAGATTGATGCATTGACGTGGGATGCATATCACAGAGTTAATTTGAGAAAGTTTATTGTTATTGTGGTGGAAATGGTGAGTGGTATACACAAATGTTGCAGTGTAGTAGATGCAGGCAATGGTTTCATGAGAAGTGTGTAAAATGTTTAAAATATCCATTATATTGTGGAGATAGGTAAGTTTTGTTATAGGCTAAGTTAATGTAAGAGTAGTTGCGACTCGTAGTTATTGAATTGGATAATTTTTTTAATGCATTGGTTTGATGGATGTTACTACTAGTTTTATGCTTTTTTCATATGTGTGATGTTTCTTACACTATACAACAATTACGTTTAGCGTGGAAATTGTGAATATATGCATTTTTCAAGTCATATTATTGGAACGTGTGTATGTAAAGTTAATCATGCAGGAAATACTGTTTGTTTTATCAGTAGGCATAGATTGCAGGCCCCCTAAATGGTTAGTGACATCAAAAAATGCAGGTATTTGGTTTTTTTAAATATCTAATTTGCAAATTGTATTAGTTTCTTTTTACACTTCCTTTAGTATTTAAAAATGATGTGGTTTTGTGGCGTTTTGGGTTAAAGGTAGGAATGGTTTTCCTGTATTTTGTGATAATTTCATTTGTTACTTTCTTTTAACTATTTTATGCATTTTCTAACTACATTTAATGTAATATGTGTATTTTGGCAATAATGGGGGATAAATCCTCAGTATTGCGGTTGTAATATTTATTAACAATGTTCCAGGTATTGTAATGACTCAAGCCCCACTCTCAGTGCCAAATTGTAATGCTACCTTTCATAATAGTAGATTATGAAACTAGTTTATAATGCAAGGGATTATGGCATGAGTGAATGTCATAATCACGAATTATAAACGAGTTTAATACGCTATTTTATCGTCGACTAGCAGAGTTTATTTTTCCTATTTTCCTTCATTAATAATTATTAAATAGCAATCCTTCAACGATTTAATGTTGTTACTATGGTTTTCGATATCCGGAAATTCTAATTGTACTATTAATACTATATGACTCAAGTTCCTGTATCTACTTCGTTATTAGGACGACTTTATGGCACGCTGTGCCGTAAAGTGGTAGATTATTAATGATTTTGACATTCATAATCACAGCATTCTGATACTAGTCGACGATAAATAATTTTTGTCATCAACTAGCATTAGAGTGCCTTGGTTATTGATGTCAAAATCGTTAATAATTTGTCCCTTTATGGCATGCGTGCTGTAATGTTGTGCCATAAAGTCGTCTTGATGACGAAATACAAACATAGAAATTGAACAAATTATTTATTTATATTAATACTACAGTTAGAATATCATCTGTAATTAATGTAATATTAAAGAAATTATTGTTTACTGATGTTAATATTAATGGTGCACTTGGAATTTCCAGTAATTGAAATTCCCCCAGATGTTTCAAGAAGGCATTCGCTTGAACTGCTTGAAGATGTTGATATAGATATTTCTCGGTTACTCATTTGTTGTACGCTACTAGATCTTAAGGTTTGGGCAATTTTCTTCTTGTTTTCGATGAGTCTGCCACATACCCTTTAGCAACAGCATCGTTTTTCCAATCCCCATGCCGTTTTAAAGTTCTAATGTCAGCTCCACTGTGTGTCAAGATTGTGGCAGAAGTTCTAGGAAATGAATGTCCTGTGTATTGATCGGCATTGGGAATATTTAAATACTTGGCAATCTGTCGAGAAATCTGACCAAATTCCTTCTTTAATATCCCCAACACACAGATTGTACAATTCTATGCATCTGCAACCCCCAAACACACCAAATATTGCAACTACCTAAAATGGAATCATATTTATTAAGAATAACCTTAAAAGTAAAAATTGACCTTCATAAGTATTTGTCGTTGGGTACTTCAAGAAAAAAATTAAGCAAGTGCTCTTTTGAAAACAATAATGAATTCTCTAGTATGTACCCAGCAGAACAGTTTTTCAAGAATGCCGAAAGTTTTGAAAACTTGCTGATGTCCACATCCTTTTTGAGATGTAACATATATTTTAATTTGGAGTACATGCACCATAATGAAGACAATTTGTAGTTTTTCGACTAATAAAATAAATACAAAGAATGATTATCTTTAATAAATGATGTAATGAACTTACCTGATCAAACAAAACCTTCTCTGTAACAGTTTCCGTACTATTCTTGTGCATCCACTCAATAAATCTGTCGAATTCTTTCTTATAAATGATTTCAGACTTTTCAGGTATAAGACTCAACTCAGCTTCTTCTGGTTTTTAAAAGATTTCTTCATCCACGTCTGAATCCGTTTGTGCTAAATTTGTTTATTTAAAAAATAAATGACACTTATAATGCTAAACTATGGCAACTATAACTCCTGTGAAATGATATTTTTATTATAACGATCTGAAATTGTTATTTCATTTAAATTGTGTCTCAAAGTGGCTAGTTCGACGACAGAATAGCATATGAAATTCGTTTATAATGCGGGATTATGGCATTCGTTTCTATTATTGCTTGAGCAGAGCGCCATAATCCCTTGCATTATAAACTAATTTCATAATATACTATTACGATACCGTAAAGGCGTTTTTCCGGTACCTCGGCGGTTATCAAATAACAAAATTGTGTAAAGAACTGTTCACATTGAAATGGAGCAAAATCTATACACGTTTATATACGTACAACGGAGTAAAATTTATATACAACGAATTAGTAAGCTAAAGTAAATTATAAAAGGAAATAAACCAAAGCAAACTAAACAACCTTAGTGGTGAAACGTTATGATACTGGGTTATTGAGGTATAATAATCTAATAAATGTAAACACATTCAAGAATAAAATAAGAGATAGAACAACATCAATAGGTAATGAAAGAGACTTAGAAAATACTAAAAGGAAAAGAAAAGGAACTCAAGAGAGAAAATTTTGAAGAATCAATAAAAATCTTCCAAAAGAGTAGAAAGATAAGTAGAACACCAGAGAAAAACTTAAAAGAAGAAAAAACAACACCTAAATAAGTAGTAATTATGGACATGAATAATATAATAAAAACAATAGAAGACTTGGGAAAAAAGTTAAGAAGAGAAATGAGAGATGGTTTTAAAAACAATCAAGATGAGATTATGAAGTTCAAGAAGAATTAAAATGAAAAGAAGAAGAATGCAATAGAGAAAGGGAAGAAAGGAAAATAAGAATCTCAGCTTTAGAAAAGATCGTTCAAGCGCAAGAAAAGCAAAAGAAAAAACAAAATATAATAATTAGAAGAGTGGGATATAAAATAAAATGTAGAAAAGATGATAAAAAAGGAATTTGTGATTAATACAACCATTACAGAAGCATATAAAAAAGGGAAAAATGCGGAAAAACAAGCATTAGTAGTCGGAGTGTCGACGTGGGAACAAAAGAATGAAATAATAGTGAATAAAAATAGACTTCAAGGTTAGAGAATATACATAGAAAACGATCTGACCAGTAATGAGATAGGTATACAAAGAAAAATAAGAAACTATGCAAAAGAAGAAGTGAATGTAGGAAGTAAAGTAAAAATATTATACCAGAAAATAACTTGATGGAAATGTGTACGATTGGGATATGTCAAAACTGAAATTAAAGAAAAGATGAAACTAGATACAAAAAACTAAACCTACAAACACAGCTGCCTCCACAGATAACGACCTTGGCTATGATAACGGATAATGAAAACAAATTAATCAATAAAAGAAAAATCAAAAACAAAAGAGAACATTTAAACTGGGAAGATGGAATGGAAATACTCTTCTAGCACCGGAAAATGAGAGAATTAGTAAATTAATTAAAAAGGTATAAAATTGATATTGCAGCAGTTCAAGAAATTAGATGGGAAGAAACGAGAGTAATAAAAAAGAAAGATTATCTGATGCTATATGTAGGCGAGGTAAAACAAGGAAGTAATGGAACAGAATTTATGGTTAATGGAAGTATAAAAAATGAAATATTAAATTTTAAAGCAATAAATGGAAGAATGTCATATCTAAATAAAATTAAATCCAGCAAATTTAACAATAATACACTGCTATTCAGTAACAGAAGTTGCAGAAGATAGGGAAAAGGATCAATTTTATAATTATTTAGAAGACATCTATGACAAAGTAAACCAGCATAATAACTTGATATTTATAGGAGATTTTGATGCCAAAATTGGTAAAGAAACAAGTAGCAGGACAATACACCCTACACGATAACATAAACAACAACGGGGAGAGACCATGTAATTTCGCAGCAGCAGCAAATTTAGTAATTAGTAGCACCAAGTTCAAACACAAACCAATCCATAGATGACATGGCAAAACCAGGTACAAATAGAGGGAATCACGTGTTAATTTCCAGAAAAGATATCTGTAAATGACATAATCACTTTTTAGTTGCAGCAAAATTAAGAGTGAGGAAAGAAAACAAAGTAAGAATGACGAAACAGAAAAAATGGTAGATATCGAAGCTACACGATGAAGGCACAAAAAGACAATATCAAGAAGAAATAAACAAAACTACTACATGGATATTTAAAGAAAACATAATACAAGTAGCAGAAGTATAAATGGGTTATAGAAGCCAGAAATTTACTCAAGAATGGTATGGCCAAGGTGAAAAGGTAACGAGAATCGGCGAAGAAGATGAGAAGACTTATTTATAAGATAAAAAGAAACGAAGCAACTAAATTATGTAAAGACAAGAAAGAATGGCTGAATAAGAAAATAGATGAAATAGAAGAAAACAACAAAACATATAGTCCTTTTATTGCCAAATCAGGCCAAATAAACAAAAATATAATATCAAACCAAGAGGTAAGAAAGTGGAACAACATTTTATGAAGAACATGAAACAAAAGAATTATGGCAACAATATTTAAAAACATTATTGACAGAAAATAACGAGGAAATGCAACAAGAACCTGAAGAAGTAGAAAATGAAGAAACACCAGAACCTACTCTAAAAGAAAATAGAAATTCGAACAAAAATGAAAAATGGAAAGTCACCAGGTTGCACATCAAAATACATTCTATTATCAGAAACATCTGGAGAGAAAATAGGATGCCAGAACAACGGAATAAGAGAGTAGTAACATCATTACATAAAAAAAGAGACCATGAATAATGTTGTAATTATAGAGGAATAACTCTTTTAAATTCAACTTATAAGATTTTGTCCACACTTCTACAACCACGATTAAATGAATTGAATATAAGATTACATATATTATTTGTTAATTTCAAGAATGCTTTTGCTAGTATTAAAAGAAGAGTGCTTTTCAAAGATATGCAGATCTGGAAATCCCAAGTAAGCTAATCAGACTAATTAAAACGACATTAGAACAAGCACAGATCAGCATTAGAACTAATGTTTTCGAAATTAACTTACGTGTTAAACAAGGAGGTGCTTTATCAGCGACACTTTTTAATTTAACCTCAGAAAGTATAATAAGAAACATTGGACACCCAGGAAATATTATAACAACAAAGGCACAAATGATAGCATACACGCATGGCTTGGGTATAATAACACGTAGCAAAAACAAGTTAGATGAACTGGTAAAAAGAGTGGATGAAGAAGCAGTAAAAAGAGGACTTCGTATTAATGAAGTCTAGACTAAATACATGATGTGTCAAAAGGAACACCGGCCAAGAAGGGTTGTAGAGATTAGGAAATATAAATTTGAAGAAGTTAACACCTTTAAATACAGGTGTACAAATTAACAACAACAATGATAAACAAGAAGATAGTAAACATAGAATACAGATAGGACACAAATAATATTACAGTTATAAGTAATTGCTAAAAAATAAGCATATCAGTGAAGTTACTAGACTTAAAATATATAAAACAGTAATAGATCCAGCAATAACAAACGTGTGTGAGACATTGAATTTAATAAAAAGCAACAACAATAAACGAAGAGTGCTAGAAAAATACGTACAGAAACTGGTGAATACAGAGAAAGAATGAACTTTGGATTCATGGAAAAAATGAAAGGAGAAGACATAGTGAAAAACATTAAAGCAACCGGAATCAGTTGGTTAGGACATATAGAACGATCCAAGGGCAGGTCGAAGAGCAGATGGTGGGAGGAGCTATTAGAAGACATACATAGTATGGAAGTGACAAACTGGAAACAAAAAGTGGTTAGACAATTTTGGAAAAAAGTGGTGAAATCAGCGAAGACCCACCAGAGACTGTAAAAAAAATTATATGCAAATTCTAATAGAAAATAATGATAATCAATAACTGTAAATAAAATCAACCTTTTAATTTGTTTCTAAAATGCTCCAATATAATACCATTATATGGTCACTTAAATCTATTGGGTCGTGTAATATTCTGGTTAACTTTTGAAGTTTATTAACTTTCACTCATTGATCTCTGACCTATAATGTTAAATATTGTTTCAATTTCAAATTAATCGAAGTAACTGAATTAATTTGTATTAATAATTAATACACAGACTAATGTACTAAACTTTATCTTTTTTGCTTAAGAATTTTTGACTGAAGTCAATGAGTAATTAACTTCTTTATTACTATAAACAAAACTACATAACGCATTAATTAATTAACTGAACCTGTGTATAATTTATCAAGTGTTAAGACAAAATAAAAAATTGTTGGCCTTGAATATATAATTTATTTTTTTTTAAACTGAACAAGTTTAGTCTATGAGGATTTTTCTGAACTATTCCGATTCATTACAAAAAATTTTAAATACATAAAGAAAATTGTACTCGAGTAGGCTTTAAACCTACGATATGTATACTTCTGTTCACTGAAAAAGCATGCAAGCCTTGAAAGCGATTTTTGGTTTTTTTAAACTTTGTAAATTTGCTCTAGATCTTTTTCCATGGTTGCGAGTGAAAATGTTGACATTCAAATGAATCTCAAAATATTTTGGTGGTTGGATGACAATGACATTGACAGTGACTTTAAAGAACGAGTTACATCTAAGTGTATGCAGTTTTCGTGAACAGAAGAGCGATTTTTGTTTATTTAAGCTTTGTAAGTTTGCACTAGATCTATTTCCATGGTTTGCGAGTGAAAATGATGTTAAAATGAATGTGAAAATATTTTGATGGTTGGATGACGATGACATTGAACGGAGTTAGGGTTCTCAGGGACAAAATACTACCCCAGCATTCGCCTAAGTATGATGTGCGTATATGCAGTAACCATGCCGGTACATGTGTATGAGGAAAACGCCCTGAAAAAACCTCATACAAGGTAGACGGTAACGGGAATCGCACCTTTTACCCCTCGAATACTAACATAAGAGGCGCTGCAGGTCGACGTAAAATTTTCACTTTGGAAAAACAGGAAAGTTAAAGAATTCGGTTCTCTGAAAAATATTGTAACCAACTCGTGTGTTAATGCTCAATTAACGATCTCGACTTTTTTTAACGTTAAAACGTCTCATCGTTACTCGCCTTCATTAATACACTTGATGGTTATATGACAATTAAAAATACAAACAAAACTTAAACTACCTGTGTCCCTATCTATCTTATGTCTATCAGTAACACACAAAAAATTTATTGTATATTAAGTGGGATGGTTAAGTACGAATATAAACACAACATAATTACAAAGATATATATGTCCACATACTTATATGTATACCATAACATTCAAAATAAATATTAACCATTAAAATGTTAGTTCAATTTTTAAACAATTCCTTACTTATGAGTCGTTTCATATGATATAATCCTTCTGATCACTGTTCACACATCACTAACTAATTTGTGTATAGTAACCGCTAAATTATTTAATATTAAATGTCGCAATATAATTTAACCTAACATCAATTTCATACTGATTTACGCTACAAGTTCCATTAATTAAGAAATCCTTCCAACAATGTGAAGTAACCACTGTAGTAATTAAAACATTTCAGTATGCGTTTAAGTTTAGCACACAATATTCACATATTTAATTTAAATATATCACTCAATGTTTATTATTTTTATTCATATCTCTTTATATGACCATTAGGCCTCTTTTTTTTATTCAAACCCAAGCACCAGTAGATTTAAATAACCTTATTTTCCTAATTGATAACGGAAAAATTTCAACCTTTTACTATTTCAAATTTTTATAAGAATATGTGTTGACCAATTCAAGATGGCCACGTAAAATGTTAGCGACCGTTTCACGTTAAAGCTAAATGCTTCTCATCCCCCAACTTCTTTTATACATCTCACCCCCTTATGCACAGTACATGGTTCACTCTTTTGGGAAAGTCAGGAAAAGTCAGGGAATTTGAAAAAGGTCAGGGATTTGAAACTATATTGTTTGCGCGTAGTTGTTGCTGTTATAAATATCGATGTGATTTATCCTTGGTACGTAATTTCTTGAAGAGATTTAATAAGAATGACATAATACCTAGAGTAACATCAGCACTATTTTCTTTAGATCTACGAGATAAGAATAACTTGTATGACTTGGAAAATATTGATATCGGTTTCCAAACCAAAAGGCTTCTGAAACAAATCAAAGTATGTGATGCTGATATTGAAAAGCTAATATTAGAGTGTAAAATGATTCTAATCAAAGCTACAGAAAAATTATTAGAAAAATGTCCAATCAAATACCAAGTACAATAATCTTTGCAGTGATGCAGACACCACTTTTGAACAACATTTTAAAACTTATTTAGAAAATGCAAGTTCATCTTCAAGACTATTGTTCAGGATTTTTGATGGGGAACCAAAATTACCAGGAACTGTGGCAAGTAATTCAACTGCGCTTAACATTTTCTCATAGAAATGCAACTGTAAAGGGTGGTTTTTCAATAAATAAAAATTTATTAATTGGAAATTACATGAACAGAGCTAGGTTGGTCAAAGAACTGTTGAAAATGCCATCAGAACCCATGAAAATGTCCAGAATATACCAATAACCCAAGCACTGTTAGACAATATCACAGCTGCTCACAGAAGATATGAGGAATGCAGTCAAAGAAAACTCAAAGAGAGGAAGAGAACAAAAGAGCGCTAAAAAAGGATAATATCCTTTCGAAATAAAGAAACTTGAAGAGATGAGAAAAATAAAGAAACTTGAAACTTTAAGGGAAGAAGAAAAAATCAGATCAAAAATAATGATGTTAGAAAACCCACACTTGTCCCAAAAGCCAACCAATTGCTCATCAATAGTTATGGCAATTGTTTATTGCGATGTCCCACACCTCAGACACTAAAGAAAGTCTATTATGTACTAAGCGTTCTTGTTTTGTCTCACAGGAATCAAACTTCAAGCGTGAACTGATGAATCGAAATCTAGTCATTGACATTGTTGCGCGATATCTATCCCCACATAAGGTTGCATCATATAACACGGTTATAGGTACGTGATTGTTTTTAGTTGCTCCTGCTTGCATAAATAGACACAAAAAAGCACGTAACTCATCTTTTACGAGTGCATTTTTGAAGGCAGGTTCCTTTCGTTTTGTCTCTGAAAATACTGCCGGCGTTTGGTCATTTCTTCGTATGTATATTTCAAAACTGCATCTATGAGATTTGGTGAAAAAAAACATTGGAAACACTTTAAGGGTTCCTTTGCTAATACGCCATTGTTCAGTCTTGACGGGAATATGTACGTTGTTTTCCTTTGAAGTTTTAGTACTGGTCATATAAATGGGTTTAGTGCCGTCTTTGCCAGTTAACTCTTTTTCGCGTATCTGAAGTGTGCTAAATGTTCGGTTAGTTTCTTCATCTTTTTTGCTATCTTTGGTGGTTTGGTTTGCTTTGTAACTCTTTTTTTTTGTGAGGAAAACAGTAATTTTGCTCATTTGATCTCTCTGAATGATTCCTGCAAGTAGATGGGCCAGGTGAGTCGGCATTCCTCGACGTAGAAATGCTGGGCGAGTCGGCATAAGGAATCTTCTGAATCTATATCATTTAAATCTTCGGGAAGTAAGATTCTTTGTGAAATGAAAGGCAAATCTTCAAGATCTTCGTATTCAGATTGTGGGGAAACATCATCATCACCATCATCATCCGAAAGCCGATCTATTTCTGCCTAAATCTCGTCAGCAATCAAAAGTTTCCTTTTCCATGCCATTTTTATAACTGAAAAGGCACATATATAATGCCTAGAGTTACTTTGTATATTCTTATAATATTCAGCAGGGTTGCCCCCATTGATTTCTAAAATTTAAAATTAACATAAAAAACAATTAAAAAAATTATCGCTTAAGAAACCCATCACGTCCCCTAGACGTATATTTAATTATCGCTTGAGTAACCCGTTACGTCTCCGGGACGCATAGTACATAACTAAACGTAATATTACTTACCAATACGTCACTCTAACACTGCAAAACACACAATGTGACACAAGACTAATAAGACGATACATAGGGACGTCGTGAACCTGCTACTCTCCCACGCGTCTGGACAACGAATCAAATATCTCGATACGTCTTGCAGACGTAACGGGTTTTGGTAAGGGTTAACAATATGATAATTTTTATGCAAATTACCCTTAAGTACGTAATAATAAAAAGCAGAATAATGGACGACCATGGGATTGTGGAGACCGATTTAAAAAAAATTAAAATTATTGATTTCCTTCCTGTGTTAGGAGTCGATCGTCAGGGAAAGTTTGTCATTAAGTCATGCAAAGTCAGTGAAATCAATTCCAAAATAAAAGTGTGAACCATGTAGTAATATATGAAAATGTAAACTTTCACCATTAACAGTCATAATAAAATACTTATCTTTTTTGGGATTTTTTAATGGTGTACTTTAAATTATACAATCTAAACGTTTCGATAACACTTACAGTTATCTTCGTCAGTAGTAATGTTTGTTAAAAATTGTTAAAGATGTAGTAAACAATTTTGTCAAATGTGAAAAATTCACATTTGACTTCTCCCATAGAAGTAAGGTAAAAATGTTTGATGACAACTAAGGCCCACATTTTAGACGGTCTTGATTCATTTTTACATCGTTTAATTCCATTTTATGCATAAATTAACGTAAAATTCAGAATAATTTATTAAAACTACTGTGGAATTTTGATCTAATAATTTTTATAGAACCTGGATCTCCTAATATACTTGAACTATCTTTTTTAATTGATTATAATATGAATCTTTCAATTAATTTTCTATTAAATTTTCAAAACCGCCCCAAAAAGTAGTCTCCCTGGAACATGTTTTTGCAAAAATAAAATAATACGCAAAATTTATACGTGAAGCCATTATTTCATTTTTGCTAAACAAAATGCGACCTATTAAACGCAGTTTAATTCATTTAACCATATAACAAATTCTGTTAATTTTAGTACGGCCTGTTCAAAAATATCCGACACAGACGCTTGTATGATACATGACGTTAGTAACCATTTATCGCACCGCCTATCATGTGACGTCACGTGCGTTCCTCGACCGGTTTGTTTACATTTACGACAGTGCGGCAGTGCGTTTTTATAACTATGAAATTGGGTGTTTTGTGTTTTTATTGTTACTCAAACAACCTCAACAATCATAATTATTTTAATTGATGTGTAAATACTTTTGTCTTTTATGTTCATTTAAAAAAAACTTTGTGAAAACAGTGTTTTTCAACTTGAGCAGAGAATTTTAAAGCTTCAATCAGTGTCGCACAGCTATAAAACGACGTTTTTACTTAGCGGGCTTTATTCATAATACTAAAGAGGTAAGCAAACAATATACATACATATTTCAAATGTCCAAACCTTTCTTTTGCGTTTTTTACTGCACGTGTCTGAACCTACCATTCGTTGTGATGAACTTTGTATTTAAAACTATTTTTTTAAATATAGACAAAGTTCTGCTATCGCTCCAAGAAAAGAATGCAACTACATGCCAGCGAGAGTTTTCACAATGCACTAGCAGACAGATTTGGAGAATCCAGCAGTCCTATTAGGTTTACGGTTCTTGTTTTTTACAAAACAGCAAAGACTACCTTTATCAAATAATCACAAGGTAGGTAAATTACATTTTAAACAACAGATTCACGTTTTATAATTTCAGATGTAATATTGTGCGACATACCTTTTTCTCTATACTCTGGCCCATGTTAAAATTCAGTACTGACTATACGGAGAGCAGCATTGCCGCTTTTGAAGCTACCTGGTATCTCAGGACCGTACGTGCTTCATAAACGACAATATACTAATTGTTACTGAATAATATCATCTGTAATTTGTTATATAACAGTTACCTATGATACTTTTAAATAATATTTTACCAAATGTTTTTTAAGTGCAGCGCTGCGAACGGTCTGGCTACTGTGTCGGGAAAATAATTGACAACAGGGCTTCGAAAGGGCTATAGTACTGAAACTGCATTAGCTACTCTACTTGATATAATAATATAATATGTTAACTCTAGTAGTATATATTGATTGTTCTAAAGCCTTCAATACCTTAAATCATGACATGTGAATAGCCTTGCTTAAATTCATTGGTTTTGATGAAACGGCAATAAGATTTTTTGCTGATTACCTCAAAGGTAGATCCCAAAGGGTTAAGTTAAATAAGGACTTATCTGATGCTATAGATATCCATTCAGGCATACAAGGTTCAATGTTGGGCGCATTATTATATGCTATTTACACATCCAAATTCAATTCTGTCTTAGAATATTGCTTATATCATTTCTACGCTGACGATACGCATCTTTACATTTCATTTTCCATAGAAACAGCTCATGATACTTGCGTTCAGTTGAACACTGATTTAAATAGTTTATATCAATTTTCTTCCGAACACTGCTTAGAAATCAACCCCTCTAAATCAAAAATGATGCGTTTCGGACTGAAAAGTTTATATGATCAATTTTTGAAATTAAATCTACATATAGTGATTGACAATAAAAACTAGTTTTGGAAGACTCTGTTAACTGTTTAGGAATTATCCTGGATACGAAATTAAAATTTAATAGCCATGTCAACAAATGCTTACAAAAAGCATACTCTTCATTAAAAACTATATACTGTAATTGGCAGTACTTCAACAAAATGGTAAAGCAAAATGTCTGCGAGGCTTTGGTATTGTCACATTTTAACCATGGTAGTATTATGTACGCCTTCTTTCTTGATTCCGTTAATAAAAACGAAAGATACAAAAAATTCAAAATTCTTGTATGTGGCTTATATTTGGAATTCGCAAATACCAACTAGTTTCTTACAAACTAATTGAATTGAGGTGGTTAAATATGAGCAATAGGCGTTTGCTTAGATCAACATGTTTTTACCATAATTACATACGTAAAAACCACCTTATCTCTACAACAAAATCAAATTCAGGTCTGATGTGCATATGCTATTAATGTAAGATTTAAAGGCACACTTTCTCCATCAGTTCACCCTAAAAAACTTTATAAAAAGGGTTAATCGTATCAGATTACTTTTGTCTATAACTCAGTTCCGGAGCAGTTTAAAACATTGCCTTTAAATCTTTTTAGACCCCAATATAAAAGATTATTACTGAACAGTCAATAAATGTTTTCAATGTTCAGTGATGCTTTCGATTTTCTTCTGTTTTTTTTATTCGGTTATGCTTAATTTTAAGTTAAAATGTTGCGATAGTCTGTACAGGTAGCAGCAACACCGTAGGTTAGTATTACTTCTTTCATGGTTAAGTGCTAGAACAGTGAGCTCTGTTGCAGAGTAAGCTGATCTTCGCCTTGGGATTATTATTTTCTTTTTCAACTCATTTATTTTTTCTGTAAAAAAATATCAATAATAAAGACATAATAATAATCTTTCCCATTTAAAATACATTATCGTATGTTTTCACATTGAATTATAACAGTGGGCCAGAGTATAGAAGAGAATAGATTTCTTTTGCAATCCTATTTCTGTAATGGAAATAAAGACGAAAATGGAGCTTGGGTATATTTAGTTCGCTTATGTGCAGAAGAATTTCGAGAAGCGTATCCTGACAATCATGCCGATTACGATATTATACGCCGCCATGCTTATCGTGTAATTGAGCGGTTTAATAATACAGGAAGCGTTGCCACTGGAAAATCACACTTGCTAATGAGGAGGTTGTTGAAAATATTGGTGCTAGTCTTGAACAAAGCCCCCAAAAGCCACTGCGACAATTGTCGCAACAAACTGGCTTGTCATATGGAACGTGACGCAATTGTCAACAGAAAATTACATTTCTATCCATACAAAATAAGAGTATTACAAGAATTTCATCGTCCCGACATCCAAAAGCGTATAAATTATTGCAATTGGTTCATTGCACATCTATGACACTACAACTTGTTGGACAAAAGTTATTTCTCCGATGTGGCATGGTTTTACTTCAATTCTCAAAACTATCGAACTTGGAGTGTAGAAAACCCACATGTCTATCAGGACATTCTCTTAAAGTAGGAGTGTGGATAGCGATGCCGAGGAGGCGAATTGTTGGACCCATATTCTTCAATGATACTGTTAATGTGGAACGTTATTGTACTATCCTACAAGTTTTTATTGATCAACTTCATGATAATGAATTGCAAGATGGTTTCTTTTAGCATGACAATGCAAATGTACAGACAGCTGCAGAAACAACAAGATTTGTACAACAGTACTTTGATAACCGATTGATTGGAAGAAACGTTTGGCCTCCAAGATCACCAGATCATCATCTGTAAAATGTAATTTATAGAAATCGTTTACATACACTTGCCGAATTACGCGCAGCTGTAGAAGTGACTGAACATAACGCAATAACAATTGGATTCAGTTTTTGAAAGCATGAAAAGGAGAGTGGATGCCTGTCTCGATAATGGTGGTGATCACTTTGAACACTTGTTATGATATGCCACTGACGACTGTTACCCAGTACACAATTTATAAAAGAAAGTTAATCACGTTTCAATTACCAAATTGTTTCTTTGCGTAATTTCGAATAAATTTAGCAACATTTAAACATTAAAATGAGTGTTTTAATTTTTGTAAGGTTATGTTTATATTGTTTAGTATTGTGCAGTACCATATGAGAGGTGGCAAATGATAACTAACATCATGTTTCATAAAAGCGGCTGTGTCAATGATTATTGACACTAGTGTATTCATTTTATTAACAAGTGGTGCCTCTATTTTTTTGCCTTCAAACTAACTTATACCATGGTTTGAACAGTGTCGGTTCATTACCATTTACATTTCTGATTTGGATTTAAAATTTATGATTGACGTAAATAGTAATTTAATACTTCGTTTAAAATTATTTAACAGTTTTAGACATTGATTCCTAACTTATTCTGAAATATATGATTTATGTTATATTTACACAAAATGTTTTAATACGTTTGCAACTTATTCTCAACCCTTGCCAGTGGCGTAGCTTAATTCTTAAATATATGAATTTCTGTTATGAGATTCATGTTTATATACGAATATTGTTTACTAATTTAAAAATATACAAAATAAACAAAACTTCCCTTTTGCAAATAAGCTTAATACTGAATAAAGAAAAATATAATTCTCAATTCAAATGAGACTAAAAAGTGTAATTCAAAAGTTTGTTTCACCTCAATAGCAATTCAGCGTTTGGGTGTAGATTGTTATGTGTACTGATAATCAGGCACCAAACGCCAACGATACTTGATAAATTCAAGTAAAGGTTAATAGTCACAAGGCGTCATCAGTTTTTAATTTATCTTTAAATATTCAGGACCGGGATATTGACCGATATTTAAATTTAAATTCGAAAATCTAGCAATAACTCAAATGTCTTATAAATTAAATTAACTCACGTTTAATTTAATTGATTCCTAAAATCTTAAATACTGCAAAATTGTTCTAAATTCGCAATTAAATTAGTTAAGTCAACTAACGTTCACGAAAGGCAATGAAAGATTAAAATTTGAAACATTTTTACTATTCCTCTAATTATCCGAAGTTTTGATACGTTACTTGAGTGCCAAATGCTTATAGGTTTTGTCAAATAATTTCTCAAATTACTTATTATTACACCAATCCTTTGTTAAGTAATACAGAGGTTTTCTTAAATTTTGTTTAAAATTTATTATCTAAATTAATTCAATTAAATATAAAATAAAAGGATCAGAATGTCTAATAGAAAAAATTTTTGAAAAATAAACGTTTGAAATAAACGATATTGACTTCAGCATAAATTCAAATATTAAAATTCGAATTTGTTACCTATTGGATTAAAAACACACTCAACATTTTAAAAATAAATTAAAGAAATTTCTGTTACAGGTAGCCTTATAAAGTTAGAAAATGTATAAAATACTGTTCTAAACAAAATCAGGAAGAGTATATCAATTTTACATGTACATGTAATGACTGTGTTAATATTTTGCTGGAATTGAATGACAATAAATTATCATTAAGATGATCAAAACCCAAATGGTGATCGAGTTTAGTGTTCAGGAGGTAATGGGTTCGATTCCCGTTACCGTCTACCCTGTGAGTTTTTTTTCAGGGGCTTTTTCTCACACATATACCGGCATGGTCACTGCGCATGCTATTTAGGCGAATGTTGGGGTAGTATCTTCCCCCTAAGAACCCTAACTTCATTCCTTCGGATCCTATCCTGACCTCATCTATCCTTCATCCCACCATGCTTAATGCTGGGAATCCATGATTGTGGCTGAAGCTAGGAAAGCTCAACAGCCCGCCCCTCTCCTAGAGGAGGGAATGAACTTATTGCATTACACATTTATAATTGCTTATCACACATTAACCTACAGTGTTAATTTTTTATTTGGTGATACTAAAAAAATTTTGTGTTCGTTTTTATAGGTACATATGCACGAGGGGTTAATACATTCGAAATTTGGTATACTCAAGAATTCCCAAAGATTTCCTGAATCCGAAGAATTCCTCAGAAATCCCAAGACTCCTTTAGAATTTCCAAGATTTCCTAGGATATCCCAATAGTTCTGTATACATTTGTTTTTGTAGAGACCCAATTATTATTGTTTTAATTAAACGTGAAAGGTTATAATGTATTTCTTATTGAAATAAATTACTTTTACATAATATTCTAGTAGATGTAAAGAACTCAAATGTAATAATTCAGCAAAAAAAAAATTATTTTGTTTTTGTTCCAAAAAAATATATTTGTAACATTATACTAGGCGGCCATATACTAGGCGACCATTTCGAATTTTCATTCAAACTGATTATGCCATTTTTTGCTTCTATAATTACTTAGTGATGATAAAAATATTGTTAAAAATATAATTATACAGTGTAATACATAGTTACCTGCAAGGGATCAGAACGTACTAAATAAATAGAATAGATACAGTAATAATGCTCAAGTCACTATGTAAACTCAAAGTTTTGTAGGCACTGTCCAGGGCTCAATGCGTTATACGATATAGGATAGGAAGGTAGAACAACACGGCTCTCTGTATACTTGCGCAGCGGCAGCTTAACAGCGAGACGGGCGTCATTATTGCGACTGCCAACTTCCGAGAGTTCACCTCGGTTGTAATTTGCAATTTACACTCTGTAATCTTAAGTTTTTACAATGGTTTTAATTTCGGCTGGTTGAAGTGGGACGAAAATGATGTGTCCCCTTTTGCAACACGGGTTATGAAAGTTGCAAACAGGAACTATCCGTATTTTAAATACCAAATGAAAAATTATCACACTGGCAGCGGAAAATACCGTGAGATGACAGATATTTAACTGAAAACAATGTGGTATGTGAAAAACATTTCAGAAGTGAGGATATTATTCGTTCAGTGAAAACAGATCTATATGAAGTTAAGTGAATAAAATGATGTTTATAAATTTAAGCAAAGAAAATTAGAAATGGGTTAGGTAGGTAATACATTTATTGCAAACTTTCCATAAGATGTGCCTTGATGTAGGTATACGTAGCCACCTATTTATTTACGGTTTATTTTCTTGTGATGTACATCACTAGAATTTAATTTGTAAAACTATATATTTTTGCGTTGTACTGCGAATTAAACAATACCATAAGCAGGAAGATAAACGTCATTCACAAAAGAAGAAAGAATCACGATTGCAAAATTGTTAACTGGTAATTATATGTTTAACAGTTAGTTTTCGTTTATTACAAAAAAATTATTTCATCTTCCATTATACTATTTCAAACTAATGCTGATGTAGCGATATTATTATAGGCGTAAATAAAATGCCAATAATATTGCGGAACACACAGAAAATGTATAGAGTACGGCTTTGATCAGATGCAATGCTCCCGTCTGTCTCGCACACGTCGATCGCCGCTTTCAAGTGAGTAGTCGTTCTACCTTCCTATCCTATATTGTGGTTCTACATTATGACATAGCACCGATTGCATTTAATGTAACTCCATAAGAAAAAGTCAGATTGGTTTAAGGTTGGCGAGCGGGATGGCTATGGGACATGTTTAGGTGCATTAAACAAAGAAACAGTACAAAACACGTTCATTTTTGGAAAAATCGTAAACATGCTCTTTAAATTCATGAGAATTTATAATTCTTAAATACTACATTATGACGCTTGACTATTCCAGATGCATCAAGAGACCTACCTACTATGAAAAATTTTACTTTTCATTAAAATCATTATCCTGTATTATTTCTTAAGCATTTACACAGTATTAGAGCAAACATTGTAGTTAATGTCTGCATCAAGTGCACCAGGTGTGATTTCATATGTTAACAAAACGTAAATTTATGTAAAAGATTATACTTGTTTAAAATTAGTATATCATTGAACTGTTAAATTTAACTTTTAGATTTAATTAAGAAGAAATAAATTCATGGTAACACAGTTCAGAAATGATGAGATTGTAACACAAAGGTGTTAAGTGTTGTAATAATACCATTTTATTCTATTCGTTTCAGGAATATAGATTTACAGTGATCATTGTTATTTCCTTCTTCAGAACATTAAACGTTATTTATTTTTGGGACAATATTTGAAAAGTAATCTACAAAGGAACTTACATAGTAATTATGTTATACTAACTATTAATTATACCTTACCGAAAGAGTAAACTAGTACTTAAAATATTAACCCTTTAACCCCCAACTTATTATTTTTTCAAAAATTAGTATTTTGGTTTATAAATCAATTAGTAAGGTCAAATTGAAAATTAAAAACATTGAAAGAAAAATTTCTTGGTTTAAGTAATTTAGATTTAGGGCGTAAGGGGTATCAAAATAAGAATTTTCGTTCACAAAGTGACAATGGGATTTTAAATGAGAAAATGTATTAAAAGGTATAATTATAGTTTTATTTCGTATGATAAGGTACAAAACAATTTTACCACAGTGTTGCTCCACATTTTTCACAAAGTGTAATAGGCTTTGATTTACAATTTTCTCCCTGACAGCATCTTTGTTTATCACGTTTGATCATGAAGACTTTTGATGATGGTGATGATGTTTAGGCCTTCCAAGGGATGGTTGTTAGTGTAGTTTCATATATGACACAGCTACCGTTCTTCGGAAATCTTTCAAACATTTTCTGTACTAATTTATAAATCAACCATGAATTCACAAGTGCCATATCAATTACTCTAATGAACACAGGCCAGTACCATTTCTTTTCTCTCACATGGATGGCATATTTTCCACCTAACCAATCATGTTGGTTCACCCCACCCATGTATGAATTATAGTTTTTAATCAAGCGAGGTTGTGGTATCTGTCTCTTTTCCTTTGCTTTTCTGTCCCATCTACTGGATTGATGATTTTATAATCATGCAAAATGTATATAACTCTTAATTTTTAAATATTCATTTCTGGACATGCAATTTTTTGACGAGCTCTATACCAAGATCTTCTTGCTCGCTCCAATAATCTCTTTCTGATGGAATTTGATGATATCCAGAAAATAATAGAATACCCACAAACGCTTTTATTTTCTCTATAAAGTAAAATTTGGATCATTTTTGCTCAATGCGTATTTTAGTGTTTCTTGTAAAATATGTTCAAAAATAGTATCAGTGAAAATCTCTTGAAACATTTCCAAACAAGATTTTTGTGATAAACTTCCTATCAAATTTTCGGTGTTTATGGTAGCTCCCTGTCCTATCGACGGCAGTTTTCTGTAGGAGGGTAAAACTTTTCTCCACGCACAAACCTCTTCAGTTAGCTCATCTGGATCTGGTGGAAGAACTACTAAATTTATGTCTTTGGCTGTCATAAAATTGTGATCATTAACAATATCGTCCATTTTAACGCTTTTCGATACATCTGTTGACAAATAGTTGTTGTCAGAAACATTTCGAAAAAAATTCTCATATATCATGCAGTAAACAATAGAAAATTTTTGTACTCATCGTGAAATAGATTTCTTCAAAAAGTGGCACTATTAGACAAAATAATAAATATAAACTTATACAATTTATAAAACTGAAAATTACACAAAATTTACGAACACTAGTTACACTATTGAAAGATAATTGTAGACTAACTAAATATCCACAACTCATTATTTGAAACAATTCTGAGAAAGTACTGCAGCCCACAAAGGGATATAAACTAGATGTGCATAATTTGACAAACAACATAACCAATTCCCGTTTCAGACTATTGTTTAGGGACGAATGGTGCTAAACATTCTGCATTTGATACCTCAAACGCCCAGCATCATATTTTTAGGACTGTCGTATTATAACAATCCTAGTTTTGTTATTCTAAATATTATATAATAATTCATATATCCAAGGATTATATAAACACGTTTCCATTAGAATAAAGTGAAAACAGTGAAAAAATCGTACAAATGTAAAGTATTTGAATATATATTTGTTTTCAAACAAGACAACTAAATATTTCATAAGTTCCATAATTTTTTACTGACAAGATAATCTTAGATATTTTTCGAATATTATACCAACTTATTCCTTAGTCTTTATTGTACATTGTATTAATGTTATTTTAAATTTGAACTGTATTTAAAGATAGAAAAAAAAATTAATATAGTGTCCTACAAATAGGATGCTGGGCGGTAACGGGTTAAAGTGTGTGGTGATACTTAGAATATACAAGGTGTCCCGGAAAGGTTTTTACACCGCTCTTTTACATAGACCACACCTCAAAATAAGTCGGTTCAACTAAACCTACCTTTGTCCAAAAGTTGATAATAACAGAGCTACAGGGTGTCAAAGTTGAACAAATAAATCACATTTTCTTTAATATCTTTCAAAGAAATTCAAACTAATTTCACGAAATTTGGTATGCAGGGGTTTCTTGGGATGAGAAATATTGTGTCTCCTAGAGGGCGTCACAAGCGACCTTAAAATTAATATAACTTTTTTGTGTCACGGTGTATGTCATTTTGGGCTTGATTATTCTTTTTTCCCCATCTTTTCCAGTTAAGAAAGTTATATTTTATTGATGTCGCTCGAAGCAACCCTTTCCCAGAAAAAGCATCTGAAGCTGATGACGCATGTAAATTGTCAAAGTGAGTTGCAATTTTTTTGAAGAATTTGGCAAAAGTAAAAGATTTATCCTTGTTTGACACATTGTGAACTCGGACACACTCTGTATTTCCTTGACAGTATCCAAAAACCAATAACATATCGATATATTCTACATTGCTATTTTGTGTATTCAAGATGCACCAAATAATCTTCGAGATAATGAAGAAATTATACAAAGGGTTAATTTTAATTTTCTACGTCGTGTAAATCTTTTCATGCGTGAAAATGGTGGACATTTTGAACAGTTTTTATGCCATTTTTGTATTTGCATTAGGTTTTCAGTTAAATTGTTTGCGTTAAAATTGCTTTTATCTTATTTTTTATCCTTTAAAACAAGAAAGTAAAGCCATGAAAACAATGAAAAACCTTTTACGTTTGCCAAATTCTCCAAAAAAATTTGCAATATCTTGTAATAGCTTTCGACTCACTTTGACAATTTATGTGCATCATCAGCGTTATAGTGATTTAAAGTCTTCTAATCATCGCTTGTGACACCCTCAAAAGATACAACAAAATCGTTCACAAAATTTGAATTTCTCATCACAAGAAATCCTTGTATACCAAATTTCTTGAAATTAGCTCGAATTAAAGAAAATGTGATTTATTTGTTTAATTTTGACACTCTGTAGCTCGGTTATTATCAATTCTTGGACTAAGGTAAGTTTAGTTAAATTGACTTATTTTGAGGTGTACTTACTCTATGTGGAAGAGCGTTGTAAAGATCCTTCTGGGACACCTTATGTAACAGTTTCTACCCACATAAGGATTTGTGAGAAAATCATAATTGATTTTCCAAACAATATTAAAACCCTGAAAATAATTAAAGAATTTTCATATTAATAAATGAATGGTAACTTAATATTACCGTATAACCGGGAATGCTAATAACCCGCATAATAATGAAGATTAATCATTAAAAGAAAATGGCGCGACACATATCTTTATGGCTACATAATAAATTAGGAATTTCGAATGGTTCATGGACTGGAGGCTCAATTTGTTCATAATACAGAAGCATTAAGAAATATTAAAGACTATTTCCCAGACCTTCAAAACGAAATAGCCGATCTTGACAATATTCACAGATTTACTTATAAATCTTCGTAAACTAGTACAGAAACAAGCCCATCATATAATGCTACTTATGGCATGGCACTATTTAAATAAAGGCGCTCTTGTATGTGTGGTTGGGCAACAACCTGCTCCTATTAAGCAGTTTACTCTAAAGAAAGAACCAACATCATCTTTGTTACGTGCCGAACTACTACAAAAACCTCGGATGTTGCTTTAAATTCAAAAATATTGTCGGCACCCGTCATACATGTACGTTCACGTGGTATGCCACGAAAAATGACACAACACCGTTAAAGGGAATTCCTAGCACAGTGTTTTCATCAGGATTTAGAACAGGTTTAAATAATAATACAGCAAATGGGCCACAATTATCTCGTACGAGGGCCGGTCGTAAAGAAGGAGGTGTTAAATTATTAGATATTGCTGATCAACCATTATGTTATGCTGCAGCATAAATGAAAGAAGATGCAAGAAATGGAGGATGCAAAGCAAGACTCTGAAATTGCATCTCAAAATAAACCGACTAATACAGGAAACTCGACGCCGGATTATGCTGCTGGTTTTAAATACCACTCCTATGTACGCAGCGGCAGTATCAACATTGACCACCACAGATCACCCACGGATAGATATGCCTCTCTATGTTATTAAATTGAAAATAGTGGACGCTATAAACGCCATCTTTTGAACTAATAGGAACATTATTATTCTAGATTTCTGTAATCTGCATTCTTATATCTACTTAAAATTGGTGTGCATCTAGAATGAGCATTTATTTTATAGTAACAAACTAGCTACGGAGCTTCGCTCCTCGCTGTGATCGCAACATACCCCGATAACCGTTTACGATATTTATTTCAAGGTAAAATTTTTCTTAAAACAATTTTTAGTTGTGAAAAATGCTAAAATTATGCTTTTTTTAGTTAGGTTAGAAAAATAATCCGTCGTTCCGTGGACATGTAAATGCTACGCATTTAAAATCATGTTAGAGTCACAACACGTTTTAGAATACATCTGAACGTAATTTGATCGTGGTTATTTTATTTTATCGAAAATGTGTATTTTGTTTAAAATGGTATAATGTATAAAATATAATTAAAATGAATATATTGTCGTTTTATTTTCATTGAATACTTAATTTGAATGTAGTTTAACATGCAATGTTGAAAAATATGAAAATTTAAAAAAAAGATATTCACTTGCGGGAAGTGTTCAATTTTGAAATTTTTAAGTAATTGTTAAAGGGAATTGTCATTTTGACGTTTAATGCTACCAAACTAACATTTACGACACCAACTTAAACATTTTGATAAGTAACATTTTCAACCTCAATTTCTGACTACTAATTGCCATTTAAAACTTTAAATGTTGCCAAACATCTTAATAAATAAAATTATTAACATCAATATCTGACGTTACCAATTGTCAATCAAAAATTTAAATGTTAAAGTCACGGCAAAATCTTTTCCGTTGTGGGGGTGAAATTGTTAGAGAGAGACAAACTTAACATACCAACTTCCATAATAACCCTGGTAATTACAAATGATATATCTATGTTAGTGAAATACACGTTGTTGGGTTGTTAGAGCTGCCGAATAAATTACAATGTTGTCAGCTCTTCTATTTACACATAACTTCTAATTTTGACGTTTTCCACATTTTGAGATTTTCGATAAGCTCTTCGAAATTATACATGACTACTTCAAAATGTTACAATTGCTTAATCATCGCAAAATGATCTAAAAACTGTTAAAAGTATTGTTACTTAGTTGAGAACGAGTATTTCCATCAAAAACTAATTTTCAAAATAAATGTAAACAATATAATCTATGTATTATGTTGACGTCGAATTTCATACGTTTGGCAACAATGTCAAGCGCTGACGTTTATCCCCACATTGGAAAAGAGTTTGCCGCGACTCTAGCAAACTATATTTTTGAAAGCGTTCAACTTTTTGATGTGTAATGTTACCAAAATAATATTAATGCAAGTACCAACTTAAACATCTTAATAAGTAAAATTATTAACCCCAGTATCTGACTTTACCAATTGTCAATCAAAAACTTAAATGTTGCCAAACTATTTTTTAAAGCATTCAACTTTTTACATGCAATGTTACCAAAATACAGTGAAACTTTGTTATAACGAACTACGTAAATGCGTCGGAAAAGTTCGTTATAAGCAAGTGTTCGCCATAACGAAAGGTTTCTTTTTTATATATTATTTTTAAAAAAATAAGGTATAAGGCATAATAAATAAAATTTAATTCATAAATTAAAACTGAAAACATACATATTCTTATAAATTTTGCTAGGCCTATAATCAAACATTAGTTAAACGCTACAAATAAAATATGGTAAAGGAAAACAATCTAAATTGAATACATGCAAAGTATGTATAAGGAAATAGATTAAAAAAATTCTGTTCATCACTGTTTCTTAAATATTCAGTAATAAAAGTTTGTCGTTTCCTTGTTTTAAGTAAGTTTTTACTCATACATTTATATAAAATATCACATGCTTCCAAAGCTTTTTCATTTTGCATATTGAATTGCACATAAAGTTTTATTCTATTAAGAGCTTGGATAATTTCCTTTTCCTTTGGCAATGTTTCTTCATTTTCATTTTCTTCTGTATTTGCATCGTCATCAACGTGGGTTTCAGAAGATGTAATAATCTCAACATCTGAAGGAAAGTCAGCTACTAATAAGTTATTGTCAACACTTATGAATTGATTCAAATCATAATTTTGAAACTCTTGTATATTATTTCGCTCTACTCACAAGTTTAAATCAATTGTTTCTGATTGTGTATTCAAATTTATCCATTGGGATAACGGAGGGTCGTCTTCTTCATCTAAATCATTAAATTCTTCAAATCTTGCATGTTTGAAGCAATTAACAATTGTTTTAGTTGTAACTTTTCTCCATGCACTTGTAATCATGATAACAGCATCTAGTAGAGTAACAGATGTATTGATTTCTGCATCCATGTTTTCAATAATTTTTAAAAGCAATAATTTTCGGTATTCCACTTTTAAACATCTAATAACTCCCTGGTCTAGAGGCTGCAAAATTGATGTTACGTTAGGAGGTAAAAAATTGAGCTCAATATTTTTTAAATTTTGCACATTGGGATGGGCTGGACAGTTATGTACAAGAAGAAGAATTTTTCTTTTAGTTTTGTTTAACTCTTCATCCCAATCACGAAGAACTTTTTCAAAAATTTCTGATGTTATCCAAGCTATACTGTTAGCGTAATATGTCACAGGTAATTTTAAACATGATTTAAAACAACGAGGAGACTTAGATTTTCCAATAACGACAAGTTTTCTTTTTTGGGAGCCATCCATATTAGCACAAACGAAGACTGTTATTCTTTCTTTAGAAAGTTTACCGCCAATGCATTTTTCACCTTTCAATTTAAGGGTTCTGTCAGTTGTCATTTTATAAAATAGATCTGTTTCATCAGCATTAAAAATATCACAAGCGTTGTGTCTTACTCTAATATGAGGCCAAACATTTTGAAGCCATTGATCAGTCAGGTTAGTATTTACAGCAGCTGCTTCTCCACTTATTTTTCCTGTTTGAATATTATACCTTTTTTTTGAACCTGTCCAACCAACCAGTACTACATTTAAATTCAGTATTATTGAGATTGGCTGAATCCTGTAGTAACTTGCCAAACTCTTCAGACTTCGCTTTAAGAATGGGTCCAGAAATCGGTACATTTTGACTCCTTTTCATAGAAAACCATTTTAGTAGAGACTCGTCTATATCACTTCTAACAGGGTGTCTAATTTTTTTAATTCTTGCAATATTGGTATTCGTAACATTTTTTATTTTTGTTCGATTTGCCCAGATTGTTGACACTGTGGATTTGGATAAATTGTAGTCCTTACAAACTTGAGCGTTAGTTGTATCATTTTGAATTTTTGTTATGATTTCTAATTTTAATGCTACAGTCAATGATTTGCGTGTTTTTGTACACTCCATAGCTGCGTAAAACTTGAACATGTGTGTTATCAATACGGCAGTGAGAAACTGAATGTTCTAAAATAACATCCGGAGCGATAGCGTAGTACACGCATGCGGGGAAAACCTTTCCTCACCCCTACATGTACCTGCACTGCGCGGTAATCATCTGACGCGCTTGCAGTTCGTTATAAACGAGGAACATTTAACGTAAATCATCGACTTTATGCTCTAAAATACGTTCGTTTTAAATAGGGTTCGTTATACTAAAATTTGTTTATAACCGAAAAAAAGTAGACTACTCCGTATATATTTCTGGTGGGAAGTAGCAAATCGTTCGGTATATGCAAGTGTTCGTTATATCTAGGGTTCGTTATAACAAAGTTTCATTGTAATTTGAATGTAAGTACCAGCTTATACATTTAAGTAGGTAACATTATTAACCTAAACGTTTGATTTTAACAATTGTTCAGAATTTTAAATGTTGCCAAATGAAATTTTTTAAACTATTCAACTTTTTCATATGCAATGTTACCAAAATAATATTTATGAATGTACCAACTAAAACATTTTAGTAGATAACATCATTAACCTCAATGTTGGAATTTATCAATTGTCATTAAGTGTTGCCAAACTATATTTACATTTAGTGTCTTTTTCACATATAATTTTACCAAAATAATATTTATGAAAGTGAAAACGTTATGAAAGTGTAAACGATGCCAAATTGTATTTTTGGAAGTATTCAACAATTGTAAAATGAAATGTACAGTTTGACATGTAACATTATTAAATTAAATGGTTGATCTCTGAAATGTCATTCAGACCTTTAGAATGAATAAATTAAATTTTTTGAATAGTCGGCTATTGTAAAATTAATTTTCTTTCGACATACAATATTATCAAAGTAATATGTATAGAAGTATCAATTTAAACAATTTGTAAATATGAAATTATTATATATAAAAATTGCCAACTTAAACTTTTGAAAATAGTCAATTTAAAGATTTAATATATTTCAACAAATTGAGAATACATTCAAATCAAGGAAATATTGAAAATAAGAAGTAACAAAATGAGGATTAAAATATATTAATCAAAAAAGGACAATAAGATGTACGAATGGTTATGATAAAACACAATATAGGCACTAATAACATATTGTAAAGCATTTATGAATCAAAATAAATTAAAATTTGTTATAGGAATAAGAATTATGTTTAATTTACAATATATAAAATATATAATTGATTAAAGAACTATATACTTCACAAAGCACAAAGTACAAAAAAATTTAGTTGAACAAAGTTTTACTTCTTTATAATATATTCAAAGATCAATTAGTTCCTGTACAATTACAATCTTGTTTGATATCAAATAAATTTAGTTGAAATATTCAATCTGAGGAAAATGCAGTGTTGTCGAAACAATTGCCATTTTAAACAGTATAGTGAAACTTTAAAATCAGTTTCACTCATATAGTATGCAGTATCATCAGGTAAAAAATAGTTCAGTCAGTATTTTAACAGTATAATTTTGTATGACAGTATAGCATTCAGGTACATTTATATAAATAAATTGATTGAACCATAAATATGTTTATATAGAAACTTGAATATGGTACTAATAAGATTATTTTCAATCAGAATTAGAAATATTTCGAATAGGTTGTAGGTTTGAGAGGTACATAGTACATAATAAAATATTAATATGCATATAAAAAATTTTAATCTACTTGTAGCAACATACTTACTTTGGTTGATTTAGTTTAGCTTTGTAATGTCATATCAATTGCCATTAAAGGACCATGCTCTTATTTACAATATAAGAAACGTCAGGTTTATAATGTACTTGTAAAAAGAATATATTCATTTAATGAAAAAAAGTTAAGATGTGTATATAAAACTCAAGCTTAATGGTATTGCTTCATCTTAACTTTGATTTTATAGTTAATCTTTTTGTTTTATATACATTGTGGGATTTGTATTGCGTACTTCATGACTTATACAGATGAAAAAATTTTCAAGGGGATCTTGATTAAAATCTCTGTGTGCAATAAACTTGAAACCCCTCACTTTTAATTTTACCCATAAGTATATGAAGCTTCGAAGCATTACAATCCAGTTAGAGAGAGACAGGGTGATGAGTGGTCGATTTGTTTTGGAATCAACAAAACTCATGGATTTAATAATAGGAATGGCGCTTTGCCAAAATTTTACATGGTTTGACTTGGGTGTTACCACACATCGCAGATTCTTCATTAGGTTACGTAATGTATGCTCATTGACACTGTCATATAACTCATCAAAGAATAGCAGCAGATCGACAGTATCAAGTGCTGCAGAATGAAGGTAATCAGAATGCCTTCAAATGATTGAGTATATTTAGCTTTCTGTCTAATTGCTACAGCAATAGTGAAACTGAACACCTGTGTACAATGTTTTACATACATCTTCCTTATTTTTTCAGGAAAAGACATGTTCATCGGTCAGATTGGAAAACATACTGAATTTTCCGTCAAGTTTGTCTAATTTATACTTATTTACAATGTGCTTCCAAGATGCCACCTTTTTCTTTCCCTCATGTGTAAAAGTGAGGTCTTTTGTTAAAAGTAAATTTCTAACCCCTTTTAATAAATTCGGACAATCAAAAATGTGTACAATTTCTTTATTGTCTATTATATATCCTTGAACTCTATTTTCTACATTATTTCTCAGGCAATATTTGTTTGTCTGTGTTAACAGCTGTTTAATTGCAGCTGAGTTTGTAGCACCCTGGTCGCTTACTGTTGCCACAACAGTTAGTCACATTTTAAATATATGTTTTATTAATAGTATAATGATTACAACTAAATCTACAGTTTTCATGGAATATTCACAAAAAACAAATCAGTCGTTTCCACTTTATGTGAATTCCTTTCAACATGTTCACTATTGCATGGTAATCAAATGAACACCGTCGATCCCTACCACTCAAGTCCACAAAGCCCTCAATAAAATCATCTTTGGCATTATAATGAACACCAGGTTGTAGAGGTACCCCATCAAACATTAGTATGCAGTATCTATCCAGTTTTTAAATGATCAAAAATGTGCAAATTTAAACCACTATACAGGGGTATTTGTATTAACTTTTTTTTTTTATGCCAAAAATCTGTACAACTTAGGACCTTGCTTAAAAGCGCAAAAATTTTGTCATCTAAAGAAATCTACCTTTAAATTTCAATTTCTGATTTTTTATTTGATTTAAAATAAAATTAAATGTTGGTTGGTTAACATAATTTAAAAGATAATTCAAACTTTTGTTGTTTTCAAGAGCGGTATAGTTTGATTTTAAACTGGCATTTCTGATTTGAAGTTGATTTACTCTCCTTTTGTAATACCTAAGCAAACGCACATGTTGTCGGTAATCTGCTTCAATTTGTACTTCTGTGATTCATTTCTTTTTGGACTACTTACAATTAAAAACTGTAATTAATATTAAGAAAACCGTACGAAAGAGTTTCATGTAGCTTAAAACTTATTATGATTATGATTAACGTACATCCCTATATTATTGTGCCAAACGATACTGTATTAATATGTTATTACTTTCATGCCACATACATACTTGTAATAAGTGTAGATCCTGGTGTGTGATCTAATGAAATAGGACGGACTAAATTATATTTCCTTGTATAGACAGATAGGTCTTAACAATTGGCATAACCCAACCAACAGATGAATCAAGAGAAGCGGATCAATCTGCTATAGCTTCTACAAAACAATATTAGGTTAGTATGTGCATTACTTAATTTGTATAGGTGCAAACTGTTGCCTTATTTTGGTAAATCATTACCTCGAACTTTTTCAGGTGTTGTAATGGATGAGGTAGGAGTGAGGTGAACATAAAAATATTCTTCTCCAACATAGCTCAGGCTTTCTTGTTTTAATATATATTATTACTCATTGGCATTTCTTTCCAACTACACTTCTCTAATTCTTTGAGTGACGGGAATGCTGTATCTGTTAATGAGAGCAAAAATTTCATAATTGTTAGACTGCAGCAAAGTATACGTACCTTCTACTATCTGTATCATTACAGTTTGGGACATAACATGACCTACCTTTAGTAGACATTTGAATATATTTAATCTAAATTTTCTATATCCATCTTTTAAACCAATACACACTAAATGAAATCGGAAATGCAAAACAGGTAATAACAAATGTTTACAAAACAAAGTTTTGTTAGAAAACAAATCCTGTTTAATGAAAAGAATGGTTCAAATCCATGGTAGCATGGTTGAAAGCTATAAATTCTTTCTATGAAATGCCTATTAGTTTCACAGATGGCAGCACATTCAGACTATGAAATACTTGTCCTATAAAGAGGCGCCCACCTGTTGACAACTGGTACTGCAACATCATCAGTACCTCTTAGATGGCAATAACTCCGCCCGTAACGACTGCCTATTAGTTTTTTTTTAAACTTTTTCTCTTTAATCTTTAATCATGATTATTATGCGGGTCATTAGCATTCCCGATTATGCGGTAATATTAAGTTTAATATACCATTCATTTATTAATATGACAGTTCTTTAATTATTTTCAGGGTTTTAATATTGTTTGCAAAATCAATTATAATTTTCTCGCACATTCTTATGTGGGGAGAAACATATATTCTAAGTACCACCCCACATTTTAATATTTTGAGTACTACTTTTATTTACTCCTTCGGTAAGGTATCATTAGTAGTTAGTATAACATAATTACTATATAAGTTCTTTGTAGATTACTTTACAATATTATCCCAAAAAATTAAAATATTTAATGTTCTGAAGAAGGGAATAACAATGATCACTGTAAATCTACATTCCCGAAACCTACGTCAACTAATGGAATAAAATCGTATTTTTACAACACATTACACCTTTGTGTTACAATATCATCATTCCTGAACTGTGTTACCATGAATTTCTTTCTTCATAATTAAATCTAAAAATAAAAGATTATATAAAAAATACACGATTTTAATACCCAAAAGATAAACATTTTAATTTGTGTGATAATTGTGAAAGTTTACGTTTTCATATTTCAAATGAACGCCTAACTTCACAGCATGACCACAACCCTCAACTTGATGTTAGATTTACCGCAACACACAACCACAACGCTAGACTTTAATGAACAATAATGCCTAACTTGACCATAAAACCTAACGACGCATGTATAAAAATCGGTCTACGACGCCTTATCAATATCATACTCGACCATAACCCCAAACTATTATATTTCATCACAATCCTCAATTTTACAAAATGATCACAACGCCCAACCCGACCACAACCCCCAATTTTAAGAATGACCACAACGCCAAACTGGACCACAACTCCTAACTTTAAGAATGACCACAACACCCAACTTAAGCACAACCAATTTAACGAACGACTACAACGCCGAACTTTTAAATGATAACAATTTTAATGATTCATGAAATGCAATTAGGTAACTAATTTGTTTAATGTATTAGTAGGAATGAATTGCCAATGTGTACATGTACAATGTCATGGAATAATTATATTTAATTATTAGACTACTTTAGTTACGGATTATCGAATAATTGCATTGGTATTTCTTTACTAAGCGGTATATTTTGAAGAATGTCATTTCCAATAGGTACATAATTCGTTACAAGTTGTATTGTTATACCTGCCATATACCTACTCTTAGTACACATTTTTTTTCTCAGGTCCTCCTTTAACATTTTCGTAAATACACCACTGCTATATTTCGTTTCACCAGTAATTAGTCCTTTGCAATATGGCTGCCATTTAAATTTATAACCAAATAAAGCGCGGGAGCACTCATTGGCGTAGTACCTTTTTTCATATAAAAATAAAAAGGTGAAACATTTATTTGAATAAATTTACTACCTACTAATAAAGTCGCCTTCACCACGCGTAATTGCTCATCTTATATTAATTAACTGTTAAATAATAAAAAAAAATGAACAAGTAAATTACTTTTTTATTGATAATTATTGCTCAATTAAAAATCGCTGAATTATAAACATTTCAAAAAAATTATACATATATTAATTAATCTCACTATAACTGTGCACATTTAAAACAAAACTTTCTTCCATTTTAATATAAAAACTAAACAATGACTACAACCGTTACAAATTGTTGTTTACAGTATAATGACAAAATAGGAAATTGAATCAACATTTATAAGTAAAGCAAGTGGTCATTAATAATTCCTAATTCACAACTATGCTAATGGAGTTTCACCATTAAATACCAATTAGTAACAGCAAATTTTGCAGTAATTCTTAACAGTAATGATGTTTATTTCGATCATTCCATTTTACTAACCTAAGCGTGATTCGCTACTGAGTCGGCAAATAATATTTTAAGACGTTTGAAGGTCGTATTTGTTATTACATTTGTCTTTTGCTATTGTAATGTAGAAAAGGACGGAAATTGCCGTTCAGGGTAGCCAACTGAAATATTGCTTTCATTACAAATGTTACACTTGTAGCATTTTAGTAATTTGGTAATTGGTTGTTGTTTATAGTGGAATGGCAGCCATATCGTCAAGCTTTCTACTCTGTTTACAATACTTTCAAATGTAGCGTTGGGTTTATATCCACACATAGTTTGGTACTTACGGCTTAAGAGGGTGTTAAGGTCTTCTGATAAACCTCTGCTGTGACTGTCTGCTAAGATTAAGATTTTTGCTTTTATTTTCGTGTAGAAATGTAGATGTAGATGTAGAAAATGTAGAAATTTCCTTGACCGAACATTGCCTTTTCACATATGTTATTATTGAACTTGATTTTTCTGTGTCAATATGTGTGTTTACTTAAGACAGAGCGTGATTTTGTTTTTAACGCAAATGCCCAAATTTTCTTTCTTGCATGTGGTTTTTATTTTGATTTGATGTCCGTTTTCTGTGTCGCGTATGTAATTTTCCGAATGTTTTATCCTATCCTTTAATGCGCTAATTTTGAACTGATTTTAGTTTGTTTAGGTTTAACATTGTTCATTATTGGTGGATGATTATCATTATAGAACAATTCACCGTTTATGTTGCTGTACCCATTACTTACTTTTTAAGTCAAGCGAAGGACTAGCCTTTTGTTATTCCCGGTTGTAGGTAGGGAATTGTTTGCACAGATAGATTTTAATTGTACCACCTTGAGATCACTGATTTTTACCATAATGAATGAAATATGAATGTAGAGTAATAAACACATCTGGTCTTTACCACTTTACACACATTGCTTTCATATGAAGTTCTTTTCATATAACAAAAACACATATGACACCACATCTGACAAATGCTAATTTCTTCAAAAACATGTTGAGTTTTGAAACATGCTGAATCATCATCATCAAACAGCTCACAAATAACAAAATTAAAAATATTGATCAACTCTTGGGTAATCTAGAAACAGCCAATGACCTTCAATACCATGTTTGTCTAGCTTGGTAGTTGTGATATCAGATACCAAACAAAAATGAACACTCTTTATGCAAAATGGTACTTTTTCAGAAGCGTTAAAATTATCAATAGTATAACCCTTTTATAAGAGCGGTGATTAAAAAAACAAACCAAATTGTCGCCCAATTAACATCCTATCTAGTTTCTCCAAATTTTTTGAAGCTGTTATAGATAGACATTTGCGAAAATTTTTGAACAAATTTAAAGTAATGAATGTGTATCAACACAATGTTTGCAAAGCTAATTGTGTATATACTACCATCTTTGATTATGTTCACAAAATTACTCAGGCACTTTCGCCTTGCAGAATATTCTTGGACCTTTCCGAGGCTTTTGACTCTATTAACCATAGTCTTTTTCTTGCAATAATGTAGAACTATGGAGTAAGGAGGGTTCCACTTAAATGGCTGAATTCACATCTTTCTAGCAATATGTTAAACAATTTATTAAAACAATATGTTAAAATTCAAGCGGATGATGTCCTACAGTATATTAGGTCCTCTTTTTTTAACATTATGCCAATGACACAAACTTCGGGAGTGATTTTGATTATTAGCAAGCTAACATAACCAGGCTTATGAGTCTAGTGTGAAGCGGTTTCATTAAAAATACAACCAAAATCATAACTCTACTATTTAAAACTAGAAATTCGGTACTCGCACCACATTTTGTAACCATAAATCATAATCCCAAACAATGTATTGTCTTCCTGATACTATGAAAAGTGCTGCACCTTATAAAAATTGTAAAATAAAATGAATCTTGTTCTTTTGGCAGATTGAACCATGTACTGTACTCAAGGAGAACTAATGTTTCGGTTCGCGCAGATGACGTCACGCGGTCGGCAACAATCGTGAATTTTAATAGCGTCAAATTACATGCAGTGGCTGCGCGAATTATAGCAGAACGATTTTTGACATTAAACAAATTGTGATATTATAAATTGTATTTTATATTAACCGTTGTTGATCAATTGATACAATTTGGAAAATTACCCTTTTTCAATCAACATTCCTAACTTCATTGATTTCTAATTACACCAATTATGATCATAATATGCGACAAGTCAAGTGTCTGCTAGTCAGTCTCCAAGATAATTAAGGAAGGCGAAGCTAACGTGAAAAAGGTCCACATGAATCTTCTATAACGAATTTAGAACATTACAAACAACCAATTTTCCGAAACTTTAGAACTTTACAAAACGCAAGGTGCCCGGGCGACCTGAATGCCGGTACAACCCCGTTAGGAATCATTTTAAAAGAACTCGGATTCAAGTCGCGTTGAACTGTGGATAATCGTCGCAACCGACCTACATTTAATAATAATAATAGTAATTTATTGTGCAAATTGCTAATTTACACAAATGCAATGAGTTCGCCACAAGGCACTCTTCCAACACTTCCACCAATACGATTTAAAACATGTGCATATTAAATTGTTTTAACATGTACTGCAGTAGTACATAGTACAAACTTTTCAAACAAACAGGTTATAATAATATACGAAATCAATTAAGCATAGGTACTATGGATGTGGATCTGATCAGTATCTACTAAAGGCTAGAGATATCCAAGAGGACGAACTGGGAGAACCAGTGGGCCCCCCGAAATATAAACTGGAAAGCCTCCTACACGAGATCACTAATATTTATATCAAAAGAGAATCAATTCGTATTTACAACCCCCTGAAAATCGAACAGCATAAAATAGATACGAAATATAAGCAAACTAAATAATGGTAGATCTTGCGGACCAGAAGGGATATATGCAGAACTTATTAAGAACGGGACAAATGAATCATTCGAGTTACTTACAACAATTTTCAACAGATATATCAAAGGAGAATACAATACATAAGAAAGGGAGAACAGATATGTGATCCAACTATAGAGGCATTTCGGTCACAGGTACGATCAGTAGGCTGTACGGAAGAGTTTTAAGAACATTGATAGAAAAAGAATTCGGAGAAGAGGAAGAGCAGTGTGGTTTTAGAGCCGGCCGATCATACACGGACAACGTGTTCTGTATGAAACAGATAATTGAAAAAAGAAGCTCGGTAAACCTATCAACACATTTTATTTATAGACTTAATCAAGGCTTACGATTCAATACCTTGGCGTAAACATTCATCAATATGAGTGAATCGTAATAATTCAAATCTAGAATTTCTACTTAATAAAATATCCCGTTATCAGTGTTCTGTATTTTAATGTCTGTAAAAGGATTCAAAACTATTAAATTTTGTGATCGATAAGCAATTTCAGAGCGGTCATCCAACCAAAATATTCAAAGTTTAATTAATTGTTCACTTACTCGCACGCACCCACACACCCACACGCGCGCGAACGCACGCGCACACGCGCGCGAACCCACGCGCACACGCGCGCGGACGCACGCACGCACAGACGCACAGTCACACAGACACACACGCGCACAGGGTAATTCAGGAGGAATGGAAATATTTTAAGGCCAAAATAAGCTCATATGTTCTAGTCCGATTTTTGTTCGTTTCAGAGATACTTTGATCAATTGTAATTTAAAAACTGAAGAAATGTTTATTACAAAACTAAAAGAAGAAAATAAAAAGTAAATAAAGTTAACTTTGATAACCTTGTCCCAAATGACTATTTGAAACATATAGAAGGTAAGTTTCTTAAAAACTGACAGCTGTGCTAATTTTATAAGATTGTCAAAATGCCTCATACATTTAGTCATAAAAAATATGCAGATATGATGTTTGTTTCTGCAATGGTAGTACTGTTCGTGTAGTAGAGGAGCATCAACGTCGTTTTCCACATCGAAGGTTCCTAACAGGCAAGCGTTTCAAACTGTTTTTAGACGTGTTGGCGAAACTGGGATCTTTCTAAGTGCTAGTATTGTTTCTTAAGAGATAAGCACAAGGCGTATCGCATTCCAACTTCAAATTCCACAAACAATGGTTTGGAGAACACAAGGTTTGCAGGCTTTTCATGTGCAACAAGCAACAAGAAGGCGATTTTTCTTTAAGATTGCAATTTTGTCAATGGATTCGTGAAAACAAAAGATTGCTTAAATACATTTTATTTACGGACGAAGCTCAGTTGACTCGAGATGGAATTAATTGCCATAATAATCGTCGATGGTCGAAGGAAAATCCCCATGCTACGCAAGACCACAATTTTGAACGTCAGTTTCGTATTAACGTATGGTGCGGCATTCTAAATAATCAGTCATTCGGTCCTTTCGTATTGGAAGGCGCCTTACTGGAGATGGTTATTTACATTTTTTAGAAGATCATTTAGAGGAAATATTGGACGAAGTTCCTTTGAATATTCAACCACATATTATCTTGTAAGAACCTCCTCATTTTTCAAATAATGTTAATAAACACCTTCTGAATACCCATTTTGGCGATCGCTGGATTGGCAGAGGTGGCCAGCACCTTTCGCCACCGAGATCAGCGGATCTCACTCTTCTAGATTTTTGCCTTTGGGGATGGATGTCGTCGTTGGTTTATGTTACGAAAATGGACACAAGGAGTGCGTTACTAGATCGCATTCTTAATGCTGCAGCGTTCATTAGTGCGAATCATCGTTCGATAAAACTCGCTACTAGATCAACAATTTATAAACGCGCAAATAAGTGGGAGGTGAATTTTTTTTATGAATTAATACTATTTGTTATCTTTTGTTACCATTTCCTCCGGAATCACCATATATATATATATATATATATATATATATATATATATATATATATATTGACTTCCATAAAAATTGCAACACCTCATCCAATCATTTGAAATCGATCGAATTGTTGAAAATCTGTCTCTTGTGGCCAAAAGTCTTAAGCGACGTTCTTCGCGATCTGTAGTCCTGAGGGGACGTCCCGATCCAGGGCGACGTTGTTGCACCCCTTCCTCGGACCATTTGGACCAACATCTCAATACCGTTGTAACATTTCGGTTTACACGACGAGCAATTTCTCTTAGCGAAAGTCCGGCTTTTCTCATGCCAATAATACGGCCACGTTCAAAATCAGTCAATTGGGAGAAATGTTGATGTTGACGTATTATGGCATTGATCCCAAGTTCAGAACGAAACTGTGAACAAACAATTTACAAAATTGACAGTTAATTACACACTGATTGGTTTATTTCTTCAAATTTATTGTTACTAAGTGCAAAGGAAAAAACAAAAAAAACTACTAGCTGGATTTTATTCAAATTTTAATCGTTTGTTTGTTCTTATGAAAGACATCATTGACGAAAATGTCAATAAAATCGTTCAACAAATTCTAGGTGTTGCAATTTTTATGGAAGTCAGTATATATATATATATATATATATATATATATATATATATATATATATATATATATATATGCTAGAGTGGCTCTTCCATCTGAGCTATCGAGGAGGCAAGTCACAATCAATTGAAACTTGAACTGTATGTACTTCCCTAGTTACGATGTATTATAATTATTATACACAGAGGTCGTGGGTTCAAGTCCCACTTGAGTTAATCTTTTACTGTATGTACTTTAAAAGTTAATTTTAAATAAAATACAATTAATGATTATTAAATTGAACTTCTGTTCATTCACTAAACCAATTTCTATAGTTATCTATTACAGTTGCATACAGCAAATAAAAATTAACAATTAGTCACGTGTTGTCATGTGAGAAACCTTAGCGAATTGCGGGCTCACATGACATTCACAAAAAGTTGACTGTGATCCTTCATTCTGTGTATAATAATTATAATACATCGTAACTAGGGAAGTACATACAGTTCAAGTTTGAATCGATTGTGACTTGCCTCCTCGATAGCTCAGATGGAAGAGCCCCACTCTACAAAGTGGAGGTCGTGGGTTCAAGTCCCAGTCGCATAAATGTTAATTTTAAATAAAATACAATTAATGATTATTAAATTGAACTTCTGTTCGTTCACTAAACCAATTTCTATATATTATATATATATATATATATATATATATATAATTATTTAGATAAATCTATTCAGGATGCAGTCAATCAATATATAGTAATTTTCACGAGTCAGATCAGTTACGTCACTAATAATAATACTGTCAGAGGACGCCGATGTTGTCAGATTGTGAAAAATAACAGTTTGACAACTGTCAAATCTCAGCTTCAGGGGTTATGTTTATTTTATCGTAGGTTATATCCCAAGACCAATGAATTTTGCCGATTAAAATTACAGCAGCTTTTTTTTTTAATTTGTACTTGAGACTTAATAATTCAAATCAAGAGCCTGAGACCGGAGGTGAATTGAGTCGAGAATATTTGCTAAAAAACAAATTAAAAAAAAGCTGCTAGTTTTAACCAAAAAATTCATAGGTCGAGGGGTATATGTTAAGATTATTTACTAAATCAGTTTTTTTAATGTAATAACAAGTTATGTTTTTATGTTATTATTTTACACAAAGTATTATGTTCACTACAAATATTCAACAAAACATTGTACATTTTTATTTTATTTTGTTACTTGAGAAGTCTCATCAGTTAAACAAAACTTTCTTCCATTTTAATATAAAAACTAAACAATGACTACAACCGTTACAAATTGTTGTTTACAGTATAATGACAAAATAGGAAATTGAATCTACATTTATAAGTAAAGCAAGTGGTCATTAATAATTCCTAATTCACAACTATGCTAATGGAGTTTCACCATTACATACCAATTAGTAACAGCAAATTTTCACAAATTCTTAACAATAATGATTTTATTTCGATCATTCCATTTTACTAACCTAAGCGTGATTACGCTACTGAGTCGGCAAATAATATTTTAAGACGTTTGAAGGTCGTATTTGTCTTTTGCTATTGTAATGTAGAAAGGATGGAAATTGCGGTTCAGGGTAGTCAACTGAAATATTGCTTTCATTACAATGTTACACTTGTAGCATTTTAGTAATTTGGTAATTGGTTGTTGTTTATAGTGGAATGGCAGCCATATCGTCAAGCTTTCTACTCTGTTTACAACACTTTCAAATGTAGCGTTCGGTTTATATCCATACATAGTTTGGTACTTACGGCTTAACAGGGTGTTAAGGTCTTCTGATAAACCTCTGCTGTGACTGTCTGCTAGATTAAGATTTTTGCTTTTATTTTCGTGTAGATTACAGGTCATAGTATTAGAATTATAATTTTTAGTACTTATAGATGTAGAAATTTCCTTGACCGAACATTGCCTTTTCACATATGTTATTATTGAACTTGATTTTTCTGTATCAATTTGTGTTTACTTGAGATAGAGCGTGATTTTGTTTTTAACGCAAATGCCCAAATTTTTTTCTTGCATGTGGTTTTATTTTATTTGATGTCCGTTTTCTGTATCACTATGTAATTTTCCGAATGTTTTATCCTATCCTTTAATGCACTAATTTTGAACTGATTTTTTAAGTTTAACATTGTTCATTATTAGTGGATAATTAGCATTATAGAACAATTTAGCGTTTATGTTGCTGTACCCATTACTTACTTTTAAGTCAAGCGAAGGACTAGCTTTTTGTTATTCCCGGTTGTAGGTAGGGAATTGTTTGCACAGATAGATTTTAATTGTACCACCTTAAGATCACTGATTTTTACCATAATGAATGAAATATGAATTTAGAGTAATAAACACATCTGGTCTTTACCACTTTACACACATTGCTTTCATATGAAGTTCTTTTCCTATAACAAAACACATACGACACCACATCTGACAAATGCTAATTTATTCAAAAACATGTTGAGTTTTGAAACATGCTGAATCATCATCATCAAAGAGCTCACAAATAACAAAATTAAAAATATTGATCAACTCTTGGGTAATCAAAACAGCCAATGCCCTTCAATACCATGTTTGTCTAGCTTGGTAGTTGTAATATCAGATACCAAACAAAATGAACACTGTTTATCTAAAATGGTACTTTTCAGAAGCTTTAAAATTATCAATAGTATAACCCTTTTATAAGAGCCGTGATTAAAAAACAAACAAATTGTCGCCCAATTAACCTCCTATCTAGTTTCTCCAAATTTTTGAAGCTGTTATAGATAGACATTTGCGAAAATTTTTGAACAAATTTAAAGTAATGAATGTGTATCAACACAATGTTTGCAAAGCTAATTGTGTATATACTATCATCTTTGATTATATGAAAATGTAAACTTTCACCATTAACACTCTTATAATAATATTATCTTTTTGGGATGATTATTAATGATAACTTTCAAATTATGAGCAATCTAAACGTTTCGATATTCCTTATTATTTGACAGATAATTGTTTAGTTAAAATTTTAAAGATTTAAGAAATTCAATTTATCAAATTTAAAATTTATCAAACTTTAATTATTTCAAATTCTTATTAATAAATCAAAAATTTAAATATATAATCTAAATCTTTGATTAGTTCACAAAATTACTCAGGCACTTTAGAATCATTTTTGCCCTCCAGAATATTCTTGGACCTTTCCGAGGCTTTTGACTCTATTAACCATAATCTTTTTCCTTGCAATAATGTAGAACTATGGAGTAAGGCATTGCATTTAAATGGTTGAATTCATATCTTTCCAGCAATATGTTAAAATTCAAGCGGATGATGTCCTGCAGTATATTAGGTCCTCTTTTTAACATTATGCCAACGACACAAACTTGGGGAGTGATTTTGATTATTAGCAAGCTAACATAACCAGGCTTATGAGTCTCGTGTAAAGCGGTTTCATTAAAAATACAACTAAAATCATAACTCTACTATTTAAAACTAGAAATTCGGTACTGCACCACATTTTGTAACCATAAATCATAATCTCAAACAATTTATTGTCTTCCTGATACTATGAAAAGTGCTGCACCTTATAAAAATTGTAAAATAAAATGAACCTTGCTCTTTTGGCAGATTGAACCATATACTGTACTCAAGGAGAACTAATGTTTCGGTTCGCGCAGATGACGTCACGCGGTCGGCAACAATCGTGTATTTTAATAGCTTCAAATTGCATGCAGTGGCTGCGCAATTATAACAGTTGATCAATTCATACAATTTGGAAAATTACCCTTTTCAATCAACATTCCTAACTTCATTGATTTCTAATTACATCAATTATGATAATAATATGCGACAAGTCAAGTGTCTGTTAGTCAGTCTCCAAGATAATTAAGGAAGGCGAAGCTAACGTGAAAAGGTCCACATGAATCTTCTATAACGAATTTAGAACATTACGAACAACCAATTTTCCGAAACTTTAGAACTTTTACAAAACGCAAGGTGCTCGGGCGACCTGTAAGTACTTTGCATGAATGCTGGTACAACCTCGTTATGAATAATTTTAAAAGAACTCGGGTTCAAGTCGCGTTGAACTGTGAATAATCGTCGCAACCGACCTACATTTAATAATAATAATAGTAATTTATTGTGCAAATTGCTAATTTACACAAATGCAATGATTTGGCCACAAGGCATTCTTCCAACATAATTCACCAATACGATTTAAAACATGTGCATATTAAATTGTTTTAACATGTACTGGAGTAGTACATCAAAATCAATTAAGCATAGGTACTATGGATGTGGATCTGATCAGTATCTACTAAAGGCTAGAGTAGCAACAAAACATACATAATAGATAGGTAACGAGATATCCAAGCGGACGAACTGGGAGAACCAGTGGACTCCCCGAAATATAATCTGGTAAGCCTCCTACATGAGATCACTAAATATTTATATCAAAAGAGAATCAATTCGTATTTACAACCCCTGAAAATCGAACAGCACAAGAGGTATACCAAAACATCATTCAGAGTATACACCAAGCGGCAAGAGAAGCTATTGGAGAGGAAAGAAAGATGAGCAGTAAGGAAGTATGGTGGAACAATGAAATAGAAATAGAAATACGAAAATTATCATACATTAGCATATGATATTTACTACACTACTTTGTATCATTATAAGTTAATATTTATCATACTGTATAATAATTATCACAACGTTGGCAACACTGATAACGGCGCTTAAAGTAAAAATAAGACACAGAACAGTGTGTTAAACCACCCTCTATCTCTTACCGTTTTCGAAATCCATGGTTAGCCTCGAATTTAAATCACCCTGTATATATATATATATATATATATATATATATATATATAGTTGTAGTAGGGACACTAATAATAAGCGGGCACTGGTTCGTACTGGTACTAATATAATTCTTATGAACACAGGTAATAAGATTTTAACACTACAGCAAGAACCAACTTTGGTTACAAACTTCTTTGAATTTGTAAGTCTGACAAACTAAATTTTAAGAAATGTCCTGCACAATCTTTCTGAATTTATGGCTAGTAAAATATCCCTTTCAAGTTTTCGTAACAGTCGGTTTTGACCAATTGAGTTGATTGATATTTTGGGACAAGAAATCATGCCACCTATTTTGGGGGTGGTACTGCCACTATCTCAAATTTTTGAATAAGTGGACTAATTGAGTTGAAAGTTGGTCAGGATTAGTATTTTGGAGCAATCAATCATACTACTAATTTTTAACGTGCTCCCTACATCTTTTAATGGAGTTTCACTTATTTTTTTAAATTTTGAATTTATTTCCAAACAAGTGCAAGAATTCAGTTCAAATATGCCCATGTTAGTATTTTAGGACTATAAAACTCCCACCAGTTTGGAGTATGCTCAGGCCATGCTTTTTTTAATTTGAGTTTTGAAATGGGCAGAAAGATACCGAAGAAATTTGCAAGAAAATAGCTTTAGTATTTTTACAGTTTATTCCTACATACTTTTATCCAACTCAGTGCTCGATTACGAAGTTAAAATTTGAACCTCAAATACGGTGATTTGATTTGCTCTCTGTTTTTGAATTAACGTTTTACTTGCTAAAATGAAAATATTTAATAACCCTGAACAGTGCGTAATAGACTTTGCAAAGGTGAGTAGTTTTATATAAATAAATTTAGCGCATGCTTTTTATATGTCAAAAGCTATGCTGAAATTAAAAAAAGCACCCTCCGGTCACCCTTTTTGGGGCTACCAACTCTCATTTTTGCTTTTTTAAATTTGTTTTTGAAACAACTGGATCAATTGAATTATAATTTGGTCAGACTTAGTGATTTGGATTTCCAATAATTTTAAGGAAGCTCCTACTACCATTTTTTTTTGAACAAATAGACCAATTGTTATTTTTGGGATCCTCCCATCACTTCTTAAAACGGATGCCATGCAGAAGAATCATAACTTATTTTTTTGCATATATTCCTAAATGTTTGTTACTTAACCATATATTGCCTTACCCTTTTTTAAAAGTGTCATGGTAGCATGCATTTTAAAACTATTGCACGAGTCGTTTTCTTTGTAGTTATCATTTATGTCCCTAGAATACTTAAAGCAAACAGCTTCATTTGGATAAGAATTACATATGAACCTTTTACAATAAGAACCCACAACCATCATAGTATCAGGTACTTTTCACATTCAACTTTACAAAAAAAATAAACGATTAAACTTAGAAAAAAAGAGACGTGTGGTAGAAAATAGAGTGTATGTTTAAAATAATCTTTCCTGTTTCAAATGTGTCATTTATTCCACAAATCGAGTTTGGAAGAAGATGGGCAAATGTATAACACAACCTTTTTGTGTAGGACTTTAAAAATTTGACTTTAATTTTTCGTTCAACACAAAGTATGAATAATACGTATTTCCAGAAGGTGTTAATTGAACACGAAAACATAAGATGTTGTTTAATTGACATTGATAATATAGTTTCTACAATACAATGTAGTATAAGTGTAGCAGAAATTTCAGTGATAGTTTCAATAAAGACATGAATTGATAAAAGTAACATCACATCATACCATATCTTTTTAAAAAAATGTGTGTAAGAGAGTTCAACATAAATGGCGGGACAAAATTTGAATGTTATTTCAATACATTGAAGGTTGAGAAGGTATTTCATCTTAACTGTTAAGGTAATGAATTGAAATGCTGGAATCAGCTTTTAGAATTATATCAATCAATCTAGCCGTTAATCACATTTTTCAAATTTACCTGCCATTTATTTTGGAAGCAACTACATTTACAATTACCTATTTGTATTTACTGTTGCAGGTTTTATCTATTTATATGTGCAGTGTGTAATGAAGGTGTAGAATTTTTGCGAAGATTAGAACTAAATTGGGTGGAATTAGTACATTTAATGTTATTTAATTTAACAGCATACAATGTTATGAAATACTATGACTTGGACAGCGTCATTATTCCTTACATAAATGATAATTGGCACGCTTTACAGCTTCCACCAAAGGTTAGAAGCTCAATATGTTTTTCCTGTAATTTCATTTTTTAATTTTAGATTTATAATGTTTCTATATATGATAGAAGAACTAACATTCTTGCTGTACTTATTCATAATCGAAATCGTTTTAAGTGCGGACGAGAACTTAAGAGAAGGACTGCTATATGGGGTTTAAGAGTTCGATTGCCACCACCTGCTCCTTGCATTCACGTTCCTTCCATAGGTCCTATAAATGATGAACAATTAACACAATTGTGCCAAAATAGTCGTAAATTGCGATTTTTGCCATTAGAGGAGCAGGTTACATTAAATAATGGTATGATTGTTCCAGTGGATAATCATATGTTAAATATCATGATGGGTACGGCATATCTTGAAAATGTACAGTCAGAATCTGAATCGCCTTGTCCCAGCCCTAGTGTAGATCAAGAAGAGTTTAGTGCAAATTGTAAATATGATGTGTTTAAATCAGAGTTCCGTGGTGGTGGCTGTGCAAAAAAAAGTGTCCCTTTTTGTAAAATTAGTTTACAACGTAAAAAACGTATGTTAACTTTAAATCAACGGGAGAGAGAAAAACCATTACGGAAACAAAAACAGAAGTGTGGGAAGCTCTCAGTCGCTAGAAAAAATGATGTTGTTTATAATTCAAATAAACGTTTAAGTGTAGATACCAAAAGTAATAGAAGTAACGAAACACTGCCTTTAACGCCTCCAACATCGGTTTCCGCTCCTCCGACACCACCAGCTTCAAGCACCTCCTTGTCGGGAACTGACATTGGAAATGATTATTGTGAAAATTCAAATACGTTCACTCAAAATTTTAGTGATATTAATAAAAGTGTCAATAATAAATTAACAAAATCAAACTTAACTAGAAATAATTTATCTTCAAGATTAGAGTCTAACTCTATAGAACTGAACACTCCGTGTGATACTTCGGGAGACGAGACCTCCTCAAAAAGCACTTTAGATTTAATTATTCCTCCACCAAAAGACTTTAAAGGGAAAAATAATCCTTTTTGACCCTTTTAAGGGGAAGTACTGACCAAAATAAGAAAAAACGAAGCAAGGATGCTATTACATTACCATTACCTTTAACAGCTGTTATTCCTGGAAGGCCCGTAGTGAAACCAATGAAAAGACAGTTAAGTGAAAAAGACATTTGCATTGGACCTAATGGTGAAGTAAAGCGTCGTAGATTACGTAGGGGGCGGTTGAGTCAAATATCAACATTTCCAGTTGGTGTTCCGACGGCCAGTAAGACTGCCACTGTTGTTCCAGTTCGGCCAGATGCAAAAGAGTGGGGTCAAAGAAATGTTCGCTCTAGTCTTAATCAGACATCACCAAGTGGATCTCAAATAAGTAATTGTGTAGATTATGCACTTAATGCTAGACTTTTACGGCAGAGACAAGAGAAAAACCAGGAAAAAGATAAGTCATCAAACACTACAACTCCAAAACATAGTCCTGTTAAACAGGATCCTGACATAGATATGGATGATTTGAAAAATTCTGTTAATATATATTTTGGAGCTGCAAATCGAATTGCAACTGGGGAAAAGTATTGTTTAAAGGCTAAACGTGTAAATCCTAATGGAAAATTACAATATCTAATGGAATGGCAGGGTTCTAGTAATGGAATGACATGATCTTTTTTAGATAAGTGTTTGAATGATTTTAAATTGTTTCTTAAAACTGTTTTCATATGACGCTATTTTTATTGCTATCAATCTGAGAATATGTATGCTTTTTTACTTTCATTTTTAGTGCAGCATTAGTTTATTTAGATAAACATCAGCACTAAATTTGGAAATGTTGGGAATTTAATATTGGATGTATATAATTTGAGATGCCTAAGTAAGTCATTTGTAGAACATGGATGATTCAATTTGAATGGTATTCATAGTGTAAAATAGCAGAAAGGAGTGCTTCACTGTTGTTACCCATAATCTTTGTTTTTGAAGTATCTTCTAAAATTCCAAACAAATTTAGAAACTATAATTGTATCAATTTTCCTTTAGCAAAATTCAGAAGTGTTATAAAGACTGGAAATATAAATGTGTTCAGTACAAATTTTCAATATAATTATTAATTTAGAGTAAGATTTACTTTAGTATTAAGAGTAAACAAATACTTCTCATACTAAGTTAGATATTCTACAATTTTAACAAATAAACAAAAGTTTTAAATTAATTAGTTTGTGATACATTTTAGTAATCCAACTATAGCAAATTCTATCTGTATACAAACTTTTTGTAATAAAACAATAGTATTTTATGTGTCTTTTTATTAAATAAAATATTTCATTTTGTTACACCAACGTTGAATGAAATTGTTAACCAATGTTTTGAGTTGCAAAAAAAAATAAATAAAAACAGTAGATTGTGTAAATTTTAGCTCTATTAATTTATACTTTTATTCATCAAAATTTTAAATATTCAATTGTTACACCTCATATAAGAATATCTGGCATTGTAAATTAAACCATCCACAATGTGTCGAGGTTTGAGTAGAAGGAAACTATACTCAGAATCTTTGATGTTTGCCTAACAAATTTTTTTAAACTATACCATATATGTAGAGCGTTACAAGTTACTTTTACATTACTTTATAAAAGAAAACCTAAACAATTGAGTAAAACAAGGAAATTTGCAGCAAAAATATGGCACTAATTATGCATGATAGAAAGAACAATATGGTTACAGTTAACACTAGCACCGGCTATTGTAAATACCTAAAACTGCTGTGGCTGGTCATTTTGACCTCTGGACAAGAGAGGTAAGTTTGAGATGTATTCTTTATATATTTTACACTTAATTGAGAAAGAAACATAAAAAAACACATTTTAGGCAAATATTCATTTTAATTAAATAAAAATCAAATTAATTCTAATACATTAAGAATTCAGTACAGTTTTACATGCTGTATTACGCTCTACAGTTCAAACAAATAATGGTCACTTCCACATTTGCCATAAACATATTTGTTACACATTGAACAAACGTCAGCAGTTTTATTTTTGTTACATTTTTTAATTTGGCACTGATGACGTGTTTTAGGTTTCGTTGTATCAGATGTGCTGGTACTTGCACCAGAATCTTGTTTCAAATTGGAATACTCTTTTCTTAGTTCCTCAGCTAGAGTTAAAAAGTCTCTTGTTTTTATTTTACTGCCTACGACTTCCTTATAAACTAGCCAGGCGTTGATTGTAGCAAGATCTAAAACATTGTAAAACACATGAACTGGCCCTCTACGTGAACCAGATTTTGTAGAATGTTTTCTAGCCATTTGGTCCAACGTATCTACCCCAAACTTTGTTTCATTATAATACAACACTGTCTCAGGTTTCTTCTTTTTGCCATCATCTATAGCCACAGTTGGATGACATTTGTATTAACTTTACTCTGTTAAATTGACAAGTTGCTTTTATCATTTTTCATTACTGTGATAGAATATAACTCTGCCCTTTTATTCTTGATACCAATTGGTAATTCCTTTCTTCCTCAGTTCATTGTTCCTACTATTGTTGTGTTCTCTTTTGCCAGCATTGTTGCTAACTTTTGGCTGGTAAAAAAGTTGATGGTAGTAACATTTCTACCCATATTTAGGAAAGGTTCCATTAATTTTAAAATGACATATTCTGGAAGGAGTTGGTTGTTAGGGCGCATATCATCTTTTCCTAAATAAGGAAAACCATTCGGGAGATATTTAGAATTCGTATCAACAGCTAGCCAAAATTTTACAACAAATTTATCAGGCTATTCGCCATATATTGTGTAAATCTTTAGTAGGAAACAGTTGTTCATCTACTGTAATGTTTGCTGCTGGAACATAGCAAGCTTTACAGTTACTATTAAATTTATCCCATATTTCTGACGCCAAACCAAACTTATCACCAACTAGATGTTCTTTTCGTGTTGATCGAATATCAAATCTTAAAAATTGCGGTCCCCAAGTAACAGACCGTAAACCGTCAAGCTGTAATGTTCTTGCAACATAAGCACCACGAGCGAACAGTATTGCAAGAAAAGCGTCAAGTTCTTGAGGAAACAATGACTATTTTGTATCATCTCCTAGTTGTCGGTTAGCTTCAATTTCAGTACATTTCTGAGTGTGTTTTAGCGTTGTGTTATCTATTAACAATTGAAATGCACTTAGCACAGAGCTAGCAAACACATTTCTTTTTGCATAAGGAGTTGGTCCAGGAGTAACATTTCTTTGAACTATATGGCCAACATAAGGACAACTTGATTCCACAACTTCCCATATATCATTAGATTTGGATTATTGTTTACTCCCCACAGGTAAATGCATGTAATTTTTTTGTTTTGGATGGTGTTCAATGTCATCACTAATCTGATTAGTGATGTACAGGATCTGAAGTGACGTTATTTACGCTGACATCAGATTCTTCACTTTGTACACTACTTTTGTCATTAACAGGAACAACTTCATTACTTTCACCATCTTCGGAGTGGTTATTTGCTTTTTCGGATTCGCATTCAGATAAGTTTTCCAACTCCGCAAGATAATCTAAACCCTGTTGTTGTGTAAAGATACGACCACATTTTTTTTACTACAAAATTAACCACCGTAATAAGTACAGAAGTATCTCATAAGAACGTTCATTTACAACTAATTTGAATTCTCAAAGTACTTGAATATATAGATCTCTATAGAAACAAGTTATAACTTGCATTTTTCATGTCTCGGGCGCGTAGGTAAAAATAGCGAAGATTATTCATAATTTCGGATACGACTAAACAAGTTCTGACTTGCAGTAAACTCCTATAAATTACCAATATAATAGTAAAATACATTGTTTTATCTCAACGTTGTAATTATTTTTGTTATACAATCTCGAAACTGATTATGAATATATGAACAGTCAAAATGACGATTCCGGCAGTTACACAAATACTACAAAAAAACTCTAAAACGGCTTAATTTTCTTAATATATTTTTTTATATTCTAAAACTATATAAAAATCTAGAAAAAGTCGTAATACCTCAACACTGTAACTCCAAGCACAACGGAGAAACAACATTTTAAAGATGGCACGCGGTCAAATTGACCGCCGCGGCATTTCTAGCGTTAATGAATCCACAATTTTGAATTTTTTTTTGTTCCATGAAATCTGGTTGCAATCAAGCTAATTGCAAAAAAATTGTGTAGTTACACATATGGCAAGTGATTAAGAAACAACTTTTTCTGAATATATTATTATTTGTGTGTCTAATTTGTAAGAAAACAATGATTTTAAAAAAAGTAAAGCAGATCACCTAATTCATTTCAAAATAACTTGTAAATGAACCATTTATTACTGATGTGATAAAATTACATTAGTTGAACGGTAAATCAAAAACACCATGATTCATTGAGTTAGTATAGCAGGGAGGTGAAATATCAAAAAAAAAGAAAGCACCTCTGCTAAATTGGTATGATGAATCTATTAAATTGTATCAGTTATTTTATTTATTAAAGTATGTTGCATTTTAAATTTATGAAAAAATGTGGTAGAAGTGTCATGGATAAAAAACAAGCAGGTGTTAACAATAAGATTAGTTCTTTGCAGTGACATGTTACTCACATGTATTCAGTATTGGAAATAAATTTCTTTAAACTGTGTTATTGCAGATGAAAAGTTTTGCCTGTGTAATCCTCCTTTTTTTTTAACATCGTATAAACATTGTATATACCATGCCATGAAGGATAAATAAAAACTTTGATTATTTTTAATTGACAGAGCAATAAAACACTGATAGTTTTATTGTACATTATATAAACATTTATTACACATTTAACTGTTTAAGACATAAAATAAATTCAAGTTTAAGAAAAAAAAAAATTATATATATATATATATATATATATATATATATATATATATATATATATATATATATATAACAAATTATTATTTTCAGAACCTGAGGTTGCAGTCAATCTTATTGAAGCTTATTTATTTAAAAAGGAGAAACACTCTTTGACATTTATCAAGCTTTGAATTTTTATTTATTCCATCTTCAGGATAATCTGCAATATTCAGTTTTAAAATGTTACAATTAATTATTAAATTACTACTTACTATCGTGAGATTAAATTAAACTCTACTAATACATAATAAAAACACCATACAAACATTTGTCATCAATATAAAACTATCTTAAACTATTCAAGAATTAGCCTGCTATTCGTGATACATTTATGCACTGACTGAAAAATACTCTCATTTTGAATAAAATGATATGATTACATATAAACAGTTTTATGCGTTACACTATTAACATTATGTTATATCTAAACTATGATGCGGTTTATTTCTTTAAACGTTTTATAGAAATGGATAAATCTAATTATAATATTCACTAACAATTGTCCTTATTACATTTAAAAATACAAACAATCATACAACAGAGATTTACAAAAACTATTGTTCTAATGATAATACATAACTGTATATAGTTTACTAATATCCGATCTCTTATTTAGGCTGTTTCTTTCCCCATTTATGCAAACCATTTCTAGGAAAAGTCGTTTTTGATAATTGTTGGCCCGTTTCAAAATTTTAGTATTATCGAAATCCATCACAAGTTTTTCATTAAGAACATGTTCGATAGGGCAACGAATGGACATTTCTATGTATGTCGCTTTTATGTGATGTTATCCTACCTAATAGATTTCTACCGTTTGGCCAATATAAACTTTCATACAATTACTACATTTGATAGAATACACAACATTAGAGGATTCCATAATGGTAAGTGGAGACTTTAATTTAGTGTGCAAGTTAGCCCCTGTTTTTATATTTCTAATAGCTATTTTATGTTTTCCAATCCTTTAAAAATGTTTATAAGCTTGAGTATAAGAGACGGAATGAAAGGTAACGAACCAATCGTAATTTTAGTGTTTTGGGAAACCTGTTGGTTTTTATTGGCATATCATTCTCTACCCTTTCTGCAACGTTATTAATGGGACTACTAAACAGTAATTTATTGACAAACTTAGCTGGATATGAATTCTCTAGTAAAATACTTTTAACTGTAGTAAATCCTTACCTCTCGACAACTCCTTTTTGCTGTATAAGGCCCAAATTCGGCCTCATCTGGAATATAATTCTCACCTTTGGGTTAGTGTCAATACGCTCTCGATATCGTTGATCGTATTCAAAAGAGAGCGATTAGGCTTATAAATGACCCGTCTTTAACTTCTCACATACAGTCCCTTTAGCATAGAAGGATGGTTTCAGTTCTTTCTTTGTATTATCGTTATTACAACGGCTATTGTGCTGATGAATTACATTCTTTGATACCATATCCGGCTATCTTTGCGAGAAACACTCGGTTCGCTCAATCACATCATCAGTATGCAGTACAAATCTCCACTTGTCGTACCAAACGGGCGCAATCCACATTTTTCTACACGGCTTCTAAACTCTGGAATGATCTCCCTAGTTCCTGTTTTCCTCTCACTTATGATATGAGAAAATTTAAGGTAGCTGTTCATAGGCATCTATTGGCAATTCATTATCCCTCTATCCATCCTCCTAAGTGTTCCTGAGTGCTTTCGCACGATAGGCCTTATTTAGCCTGTTCAGGTCCACAATCATATAAAAAAAATGTCGGATGAGATAACTTTAGATCCGATTTTTAATGTCAGTACTAGATCGATTTTTATCCTAGTAGGATGTTGCGAGAAATAACTTATAAACCTATTACTACTCGTGGGTTTACGATACCATTCACACCTTAATTGGTTAATATGATCACGATGTATCATCATATCTAGAAACGGTATTTTGTTATCAGACTCCTTTTCTACTGTGAATTGAATATTAGGGTCAAAGCAGTTAAAGATCCCTTTCACCAATTCTACTTTATCTTCAGGTAGCGCCAAAATCAAGTCGTCAACATACTGTTTGACAAAAGGAACCTAAAACTGTATCTTTACTTTACTACAGTTAAAAGTATTTTACTAGAGAATTCATATCCAGCTAAGTTTGTCAATAAATTACTGTTTAGTAGTCCCATTAATAACGTTGCAGAGAGGTAGAGAATGATATGCCAATAAAAACCAACAGGTTTCCCAAAAATTCAAAGCTTGATAAATGTCAAAGAGTGTTTCTCCTTTTAAATAAATAAGCTTCAATAAGATTGACTGCAACCTCAGGTTCTGAAAATAATAATTTGTTATATATATATATATATATATATATATATATATATATATACAGGGTGTACCAACCAAGATGCAAAGTTCGGTAACTCCTTTGGTTTCACAGATATCAAAAAAGTTCTCAAACAAAAAGGGTAGAGGAAGTAACAGTGCATTATTTTAAATTATTTTGAACTATACAGGATGTTCTAAAATTCAGATATGAATCTAACTTATGTTTTTTTAAATGGGAACCCCTGTATATTATTTCAAATTCAGAACGCCCACATTTTTTCGATTTTTTTAATGTCGGGATTGAATACATTATACAGAGTATTCGGAAAGATATGGATTGTTTTGGGTTGAAATTGTACTCATTTCAATGCCCTGTAGAACAAGACACTCTGTAGAAATGAATTATCTGTTGGTCAGGTGTCTTTAAGAATATTGTCTAGTATCGTTATTCACCATTATTCATTTAGCTACTTCGGGTTTGTATACAGGGTGGCTCAAAAATCGGATGTGTCATTTTCTTCCTTAACTCAAAAGGAACAACCTGCATTTTTTATCACTATCAAAGTCCTCTGCTACTCCTCTTTAATTTTTGTCAGAGGTTCCCTATATCTAAAGTGAGTAGTTATTGAGATATTTCCAGATATTTGATGAATTTGATACAAAATCTAGGATTATGATGTTTATCTGGTCGTCATTGTGTTTGACAGATAAATTTGACAAATTTACTGCTGTTTGAAAAGAATTTGTCTTGCAAATGTGTCGAAACAATACAAATAAATCACTCTAATGCGCTATCTAACTTGTTCACTTGATACTGATAAGTGATACCATTAACTGTAAATATAGAAGAACAACAATAACGAAAGAATAAATAATAAAAAGAAAATAAGAACATTAAATTAATCATATTAGGTGTTCGAAGTGACCTCCACCAACATCAATACAATGTTGAAGTCGATTCTCGAATGCCCGACTCACATTTCGCAATATTGTAAGATCAACACTCTTGAATGCTTCTGTAATTCTGACCTGCATGTTTTCTTTTGTCATTGGTGGGTCATTATACACCATACTCTTTACATAACCCCACAAGAAAAAATCTACTTTAGTTAGGTCTGGTGATCGAGCTGGCCAATGTTTAGGTCCTCCTCTGCCTATCCATCTTTGTTGGAAATAATTATTCAGATAGTCCTTGATAGGACCTGGGCTATGAACCGGTGCGCCATCATGTAGCAGCCACATGCGTTGCCGAATGTCGAGGGGCACTTCTTCAAGAAGAACTGGTAAATGATTTTGAAGAAACTGTAAATAAACAGTACCATTCACCGTTTCTTCAAAAAAGTGTGGCCCTATTACACGATTTCCTAAAACTCCACCCCAAACATTCAAGGACCATCTTGTTTGGCTGTGTGTTCGTATCAAATGTGGGTTAGATGTCTGGTAATAGTGAAAATTGTTTCGGTTAACTCCTCTATTTTTCGAAAATGTTGCCTCATCCCCAAACAAAACAAAATCAAAGAAAAATGGTTCTTCGTCGATTTTCGATTTTGCCCATTAACAAAATTCTACTCTGCTTTGGAAATCGTTTACAATTAGTTCCTGATGTAGTTGGACATGGAAAGGGAGCATTTTATGTAATGACAGCATTAGTTGAACCGTACCATGGCTAATGCCTTTTTGAGATGAAATCTTTCGTATACTGGAATGTGGGTCTTCTGTAACGCTCAGCAACACTTTGGGTTGGTTGTCTTCCGTTATTGCATGTTTTCCTGCTTCTCTCTTGTGATAGTTAACCGATCCGGTACGGTCAAAACGATCCAACAATTTTCTCAAAGTAACTTTACTCGGTTGTCTCCGGTCTGGAAATCTTTCACGATATGTGAGTCATTTTACGACGGGAAAATTGTTCACCATTCATCTAGTAGCTACTTTTCACTTCAACTATATTGAAACAGAGAAATAAATTGAACGAATAACTGAGCGAAACACTACAGTGAAACCTGTCGAACTGATAGATATGTAAAATACAAAAACTACCTGATAATAATACAAAAACTTCGTGATAATTACTTTCAAACAGCGAATTGCAATAGCTGTCTGGAAATATCTCGATAACTACTCATATTAGGTAAAGGGAACCTCTGATAAAAATTAAAAAGGAGTACCAAGGACTTTGACAGCGATAAAAAATACAGGGGTTCCATTTGAGTTATGGAATAAAATGACACATCCGAGTTTGGAGCCACCCTGTATACAAACCCCAAGTAGCTAAATGAATAATGGTGGGTAACGATACTAGACAATATTCTGAAAGACAGCTGGCCAACAGATAATTCATTTCTACAGAGTGTATTCTTTTACAGGGCATTGAAATGAGTACAATTTCAACACAAAACAGTCTATATCTTTCCAAATACCCTGTATAATGTACTCAATCCCGACAAAAAAAAATCGAAATATGTGGGCTGTCTGGATTTGAAATAATATACAGGGGTTCCCATTTAAAAAAACAAGTTAGATGCATATCTGAATTTTGGAACATCCTATATAGTTGTAGTGTGTTGTGTGTGTGTGTGTGTGTGTGTGTGTTGTGTGTGTGTTGTGTGTTGTGTGTGTGTGGGTGTGTGCGTGTGTGCGTGTGTGCGTGTGGCGTGTGTGCGTGTGGGGGTGGGGGTGTGTGTGGTGTGTGTGTGTATACATAACACAAAAAAATAGTTGGTTAATTTATATTTCTGATTGAAAAGAATACATTTTGTTTTAACAAATATTTTTTTTAATTCATAATGAGTAACTAATACCAGGTGTCGTAATATTACGGAATTGTGTAACTAGCAGGACAAGAAAAAAATTAAGTACAATTTTAAACTTCAAGATACATAAAAGAAAATCAATAAAAACCAATACAGGTACTTAAATATGATCCAGATAAACTGTTTCTCAAGAAACAGATCAAAGTTTATGTCTTCAGGATTTGTTATGAAAATTCTACGAAATGTATTTGTAAGCATATGGATTTGTTGGTGCAAATCAAATTTAAATGCCCAGTAATTAGTAAAAAAGGAGTTTCAGGAGTTTATGAAGTGTCAAAATTTTAGTATAAGGCAACCTGAAGCTTGTAGCTCTCTCTCTAAGGCTACATGGAGTAATCCACGTATTGTATTATTATGTTCAATAATATGGAAAATAGTATTGGGTTGTCCTAATGTGTGATCTAGAATACACAGTTTGGAAATAACTTCAAGCAACTCCAAACAAAATATTTGCGCAAGAAGGTATTAAACTAATTAACAGATGCACAAGTAGTGAATTGGGAATACTAGTTTCTGAATTATAAATGTAAAAAGCTCTATCAGACACCCTTGGTTAAGCTACCATAAAAAATGATATGCCATTTTGTGTTGCGTGTGAATGTGTGTGTGGGTGTGTGTGCGTGAGAGTGTGTGTGTGTGTGTGGGTGCGTGCGTGGCCGTGTGCGTACCTAAAATTTCATATTAAACTTGGTTTTTGGGAGAAATACTGCGGTTTTTATGAAATATTTTTGAAGCAGCTGCATATTTCTGTTATATAAAAAAACCGACATATAGATCTGAAAATCATAAATTAATTATGTTCTGTGTAATTTTTTGGTACAATACGTAATTTGGCGGCAAGAATTAATTTTTGTTCAAATTTTTGCAATATCGGAATAACGATTAATTTTATAAGAACGTATTTTTTAAAGATAATTTAATTTTGCATAACTTTTCTTTATCAAGTTTCTTAATTCGAAGCCAAATAATCCTTAAAACTTAATTAATAAAAGTTTAAAATGGTTTAGAATGTTTGTTCAAGTTAGCATCTCGATGTTTTTTAACCTCTGCCTCACATGACAGTTTAATTGTGCATTTGCCACAAATTACTGTTGTTTATACAATGTTGCCTGTTTTTATTGTGGACGTATTAGGTTGCATAATTATCCTATACAAAATGCATTTCTTTAATTTCCACTTTTTAGGTTGGAAAGTAGTGTGTTGTTCCACACCAGATGTTTTAGGAATATCGTTTGCTACCCATATGAAGAAACTTAATAAAATTTTGTGTTACTTGTTCATATATAATCTTACATTTTGTGTATTTGTAATTGATTTATGTTCTTCCTCCCAATATATTTTCGTTACCGTGTTTCACCGTCCCTTTGACGCTTAATAAGTGGTTGTACCTGACTACCTAGATTGGTGCCCAAGAATTCATAACGAATCACATTAATTTTTAATTATTCTTTTTAAGCTAATATACCTCTTTACAATTTTACTAAACCTTAATTTTTGAGTACGGATACAGTAACCTTGTGCTATCATAGCAGCGTAAAATCGGAACAAATAAAAACGAGAGCAAAGCGATAAGAACGTAGATTGGCAATAAATAATAATACGCCTGCTTCATAGATAGCACAACAAACACAAGCTACATCACATGCAATAGTTTTTGAACAAACGAAGAATCTACAATCAGCAAACGGTCGGACTTGAAGAACAATACGAGTGGCATCGAAACACAAAAACGACCGCTCAGCCTCAACACGAAGAACGATTCTCAGAGACCTACAAATACATGCAAAGAAGTGGAGAAGCGTGATTATTAACTATGAACGCGCACGCCATCTGTTTGAAGTGGTCCAGAAGTAACCCAGCAGTGACCTATATGTGGACAGTTATTGTACGGAGTAAGTCATACGATGCAGTAAAGTAAACTGGAGCTTTATGGGTAAACTTTGCTAATAAAATGTGTATCATATTATATGGCTAGTAAGTGTGGGAATTTTAAAATTATTCTTGACTACAAGGTGTTCCAAATAAGCACAGGTCAAGACAAATTTATTTATTTTTTTGATGGAACACCCTGTATATCATTCGATTTTTCGATTCTACGTCCTGCTGTACAAATTTGTTTATATAGGTTTCATGCATGTAAAATGTACGGTTTTTGAAATAATTCGAATTTTATCCAATCGCTTTATTATTATGTACCAAGGAAGGCCTAACTTAAGCCTGCGTTATGAAGAAGAAATAAAGATAAATGCTACAGGGTGTTCAAAATATATGTTCAAACCTATGAATCTTGAAATTCTAAAATATCATTTTTCTCTAATATGTATATTTTTACGCTGCATTAAAGAGAATCAAGAACCACACAATTCTTCATAAGTATGTACTATACCTCTCTCACTGTTTTTGCATATTTTTCTTTATTATTCTATGTTTCAATGATTTTTCTTCTGATTATTCGCAGTAGCCCTGAAAACAATTTCCCACGTGATAAATATTTGACCTGTTAAACTGTTGTTGCATTTTGGTAGCCATTTAAGATTGTGAAAGTTTTGTGTGTTCAATAGAAAAGTAATGGATTACTCTAGAAGTGAATTAATTGATATGGTTTATGTGTAAGGAAAGGCTCAAAAAAATTGTCCTTTTGTTTAAAGGTTATACAGAATGAAGTATCCTGCTCGACGCCAACCCACTCGGCTCACTGTTGAAAATTTGTTGGAGAGATTCGATTCTACTGGCAGTGTGGATTGCGTAAAACGCCAAGTGATGAATAGAAATACCAGTAATCAAGAAAAAAAACTTGAGATTCTGCTTCAAATTGAAGCAAAACCCGCATGTCGTAGTCGTCAGATAGCAATATCGATGACTTCGAAAGACAAGTAAACTTTTACCAGTGGATTATTACTTAACTCGAGATTAATCTAAACTTTTATCTTATAGGTATTATGTTTTCTGACGAGGTTACGTTTTAGTAGCAATGATGCCGTAAATCGTCATAATATGCACTATTACGCATTAGATAATCCATTTTGGATTCGACAACTGCAAAACTACTGGTCCTTGAATGTTTGGTGTGGTATTGTCCACAATAGAATTATTGGACCGTATTTTTTAACACTCTCCTGACTGGCTATATCTACATTCAATTCCTCCAAGAAGTTTTGCCTAACCCCTTTCATCTGATTAGTAATGATAAACGATAGAATATGTGGCTGCAACAGGACGGTGCCACTCCGCATTACCGCATCGAGGTACGTGAATTTCTAGATGATAATTATCCCCAAAAATGGATTGGGCGTGGAGGTTTTGTTCACTGACCCCCGAGGTCGTGCGATCTTATCCCGTTAGATTTCTTATGGGTGGTATATTAAAGAGCATGATTTTGTCGTAGGACATTAGAAAGACAAATGCTGGCAACACTGTTTACGAATAATTACAATCTCAATCACGTCTTAACCTCACAATTTATCTTGAATACAAACACAAATGTATATAAACAGTTATTAATCTATACGTATTTTTATGTAATACCGAAAATAATTAATATAGACATGAAGTATTTATTTTTATTATCCGTTATTGTAAGTTAATGTAATATCTAATTAAACTTTTTAATTTATAATAGTGTATATTGAATGTTTTATATGTATGTTTACTAATAGTACTTTAATTTGCAGATGATACTTGCACAAATACCATACTATCTATCAAAAACCACTGATAAGAATTTAGTTATTGACAATGTTATGGATATAAAAGAGTTTAAAAAGATTTTGCGAACAAAAACTAACGTTTTGGTCTGCTTTACACAGTCCTTAAAGCAGTCAGTTCCTGTAGTACATGTATTTAAGGAAGCTGCTCAAGCTATAAAAGGTCTTGGTACAATGATGCTTGTCGATTGTTCGGGGTGAGACAAGTTGCATTTGTTATTACTTAATTATCACACATTTAGTTTACTTTGAATAAATGGTTTAGTTCCACGTCATATAAGTTTATTCATGAAAGGAATACGCGTGATAAAAAAACCACAAGATAATTAGTGTATTTTCAAGGCCTCTCTAGAAAACAGCAGACTTAAAAACATTTGTATAGTGCCCGCTATTGGGTTATTGAAAACTTATTTTTCGAAAACAATTTTACATATTTGCTCTATCGGTAAACTAATGTTTTCTGTGCAAATAATATATATATACACTGATCTTGACACATTTATTTTTAATAATGCATATATAATCTGTGTTCTAGATCATAATTCACATCTAATTTTTTATAATGATTTTAAACTAAGTATGTATATGGACTTGAACAGTGATTCTATCAACGCTTATGGCTCTTTAGAATTGATTTTTCTAATGTTACAATTAATTTTTTGTTTCAAATTATTTGCTTTTTTAACTATATAGTTAAGTTTTTTTTTAGCGAAGCTAAGAAAATGTGTAAGAAGCTTAAGGTAGCTCCAGAAGCATACATCTTAAAACATTATAAATATGGTGAATTTAATAAGGATTATGATAGGAAAGAAACTGTTACTTCAATGGTTAATTTTATGAGAGATCCTACGGGTGAATTACCTTGGGAAGAAGACGCTAATGCCAGTGATATTATACACATAACAGATGGTGCTGTAAGTCACATACATTTTAATTGTGGATTGCACACAAAACATGTTGCCATCTTTGTCATATTTTTAACGTATTAACATTGTTGTTATGTACGGTTCAGTTGTTATCAAGAGCTTTTTATTTTTACATAAAGACTGTACGTATAGTAATTGGATGTAATGAAATGAAATTTTTACCTTCCAACCTACATATACATATATTGTGGAAACTGCAATAGGCTGTATCTCAGAAAAGTTCGATTTTCGGTTTATTAAATCTGCGATCCAAAATGATTTTATAACCTACAAACAGTTCTATGTGGATTGTCCAATGGCAGAGCACTGTACAGCAGTTGTAATATGACGATTTGTATGCAATATTGTTTACAGCAGAAGTTCTATGTCACTATATTTTATGTTCTGCTGTAGTTGGATCAAGTGGTCTCAATGAATTTATTTAGTGCTTTTTTAAAAAATTGAGGTGTAAGTATTTCATGCACTTTTTTCTTCATCGAAATTGTTCAATAAATACAGCCAATAATGTGATTATATCTTATTAAATTTTCAAAACACATAGATAACATAGCTGTCATTCACAATCATATTTTTCATCCTCTTTTCTTAAATTAGTGCCTAAGATTCTGCTATCCCATATCACTATCTGCATGAAATTTTTATCGTGTATTTTTTTAGTAGTCCTGGTCAGAGGCACTTTAAATTTTGTTGTGACGTGACATTTTGATTCCTATTTTTGGTGTTATAGTTAATATACATGCATTTAACCCTTTAAGGGCTGAAAAAAAAAATTTTATATTAGAAAGGAAATTTCTGAAAAACTTGGATTACAAAAGTAGTATTACAAAAAATATATTAGCAGTTATCAAATATCCTAGATTATCCTGGGATATGGTAACAATTTTTGTGTGATGTAATGGAGTCGCAATCACTAGGTATCTTCCAAAATAGCAAGCATTAAACACTGATTGATTCACAGCTTCAAGCTCCACTAGCGACCATTTATTTTGGAACCTAGACAAGAAAATTACGGTGAAGAAATAATGCAAGAAAACTTAACCATAACAAGAACCGAACATTTTCAGAAAATGATAAGTGCAAGTGGTTAGTAGTAATAATCAAGAAAAAAAGTGAAGAAATGAAAAAGCCTCATTTTATGCGTCAATATTTTTATGAAATATACACCGTGTCCAAGATAAGGATGCCCACTATGGAGATCTCGGAAACGGTAAGAGATGGAAGGTCGGTTAAATGGAACAAAAGTTACGCATTTGAGAGGATGTATTTATGGTCTTTGTAGAACTCGAATATCTCTTTTAGTTTCTGAGATATTTGAAAAAAATTGAATTTTCTGATTTTCATTTTTATTTTTATCTGACCTTATTTGAAGAGCTATCAAGAAAAGAAGAGCACTTTTCATTGCCACTTTTCTAACTCTACTTACTGCTGTTATTCAATTTTTGATACAACATTTTGTTTGTTAGCAACTATCATCAACTTTATTTTTTTAAATGCACGAAAAAATGATTTTTGCCATATTTAAATCCTCTCCTTGATTCTGAATTCAACAATATATCATACTTTATACTTTTGATACGTTTCAGATGAGAAAATTCATATTCAATGTAAAACATCGAAAACGTACAGTTTAAATGAATACCTACTATAAACATTAGAAAACCGTAAAATTATTATACACTTATGTTTTGTAATTTTAAATGATAGACAAATAAAAAACAAATTTATTTTAAAGGTTAATAAACTCACAAAAGATGTTCAAAAAGATTCCCGTTATTCTCTGTTTAACTGTAGCATCTAAAACATTCTTTAGCATTTGAGGAGTTATACTAGCAAACGCTTCGAGAACTAATCTTCGTAAAATTTCTTCGTTTTCAATATAGTTTCCATAAACGTAATTTTTAATGTATCCCCAAAGAAAAAAATGAGTGCCAAAACATCTTTCTGGAAATCTAACTGACAGGTATTCTCTGACAACTCTGGAATTATGTGCTGTTGCACCGTCCTGCATAAACCAACAACCTTCAACTTCTTGGAAAGGGAAATCATTCAAAGCTATCTCTAATTCATTTTGGAGTAAGATTTGGTAACGTTCAGAAATTCCATTATTATTAACCATACTTTCATCGGACCATATTATTTTATTCGGAAAATATTCATTGTCTTGAGATTGACGTGTATACCATTCGCAAAATACTCGATGTCTTTCTGGGTCAGCTGGTCGAAGTCCTTGGCAAATTCTAAATTTATATGGATGTACTTTCTCCTTCTTAGAACATAATGAGCTGTGGAATGGGCTATGCCAGTTGCCTCTTCAATTTTCCTAGTAGAAACCTCTGGATTTTCGGTTACAGCTAATAAAACAGTATTGTCTTTTTCTTCATTGCAAGGTTTTTTGCGAGATTTTACAGGTTTTTTGAACGCACCATATTCTTTTAGATTAACTGCTAATGTGCGAAAAGTTCTTTTGTGAGGTTGACGCCTTTCTGGATATTTGTTTAAATACATTATTTAAGCTTCAGAACAATTACGTTGACACAAAATGTAACACGTCAGTATATCGAATTTTTCATTATTTGAAAAATGTACTCCTACCATATTGTTTTTAGGTAAACACAAAATGTAATTAACTCAAAGACCACCAAACAAACGTAATACCGACAACAATCAATTATGACAGGTAGGTAAACCAAATGCAAAGCCAACTTATTTTTATCAAATGCATCAGTACGACGGAAGATGTATTTTAACTGCTTAATTAATAGTATTTTCACGAAATACACACTTGTGAATTATTTTATTCACAACAGGCATTAGAAAATGAGAAAACATTATTTAATAATAATTTTACAGTTTTCTAATGTTTCTAGTAGTAGTTTTAACTGCACATTTTCGATGTTTTACATTGAATATGAATTTTCTCATCCGAAACGTATCAAAAATATAAAGTGTGATATATCGTTGAATTCAGAATCAAGAAGAGAATTTAAATATGGCAAAAATTATTTTATGGTGTATTTAAAAAAATAAAGTTGATGGTTGCTAACAAACGAAACGTTGTATCAAAAATTGAATAACAGCATTAAGTAGAGCTAGAAAAGCGGCAATGAAAATGTGCTCTTCTTTTCTTGATAGCTCTTCAAATAAGGTCAGAAAAAAATAAAAACAAAAATCAGAAAATTCAATTTTTTTCAAATATCTCAAAAACTAAAAGAGTTCTACAAAGACCATAAATACATCCTTTCAAATGCGTAACTTTTGTCCCATTTAACCGACCTTCCATCTCTTACCGTTTCCGAGATCCCCATAGTGGGCATCCTTATCTTGGACACAGTGTATAGGTATAATCTAAATGTAACAATATCACTAATCATTGACACAGCCGCTCTAATGAAACATGATGTTACACCATTTGCCGCCTCTCACATGGTACTAACAATACTAAATAATATAAACATAACCTTACAAATATTATATAAAATGAACATGCCTTTTTTAATGTTTAAATACTGCTAAATTTATTCGAAATTACACAAAGAAACAATTTGGTAATTGAAACATGATTAAGTTTCTTTTATAAATTGTGTACTGGGTAACTTACAATTTGTAGGTGCTATTAAAATAAAAATTTAATTATTTTAACTTTTTCATTAGAAGTAAATGCTAATTTACTACAAAATGGTTTAAGAGACCAACACTTGCTTTCAGTCATCTAATGAGAAATTTTTTACTCATTAAATCAAATAATTAGGTGAAATTCTGTCAACAACAATTGGTATAAAACTGTGATTTGTTCCATAAATTTCTGAACATTGTCTAAAATTAATTCCTGATCGATTTATATAAAATGTAGTTTGATTAACTTGTCCTGGAGAGTTGCATCAATTTTTACTCCTGCTGATGAAATAGTTCACGAAGGAATAACGGTCGACTGGGGCGAACTAAAGAAAAATTTTAATGTAAATACCGTCAGTGAGTAATGCTTCCTGGCTTATCTGGTGAAAGTGAAAGGAAAGTTTAATGAGTTCTGAGTAGCCTAATGGTCCTTGATCTTTATTAGAATTTGTTTGTTTTTGAAGATCTCTAAACTTTCATAACGATCAAGTTCGCACTTATCAATAACATGTTTGATTAAGGATACTTTATCTACAACATCATTTTTATGAAACAAACATATGTAGGGCTATGGCAGACTTGTCCCAACGTTTGTATTTTATATGAGTTAAATGTTCTTTAAAAGGAATTTTGATACGTCGTTTAGCTTGCCCCACATATATTTGTTCACATTTTTACAATTATTTTTATAAATTTCCGACCTATCCTGCGTATCCACTTGATCTTTTGGAGTGCCTAAAAGAGTTTGCAAACTATTATGTGAACTAGTGACTGTTTTCAATTTAATTTTGGAACAGATTTTAGATAGACCTTTTGTATAAGCAAGATTGGTAATTTTACATACTTTTTTATTTGTTCTCTAGCGTTACCTAATGTAGTTATATTCTTAACCCTCATCCTAGTGTTTGATTCCTAATTATATTCATAACCACTTCATCTCCAAATCCATTGCACTCAGCAATTTTTTTGATAGTGCGCCTTTGAGATAGGGCGAATAGTCTCTCGTTCCTTGATATTCTGGTAACAAAAAACGGTAGTAAACTAGATATAGATATTTATCATAAGGAAACTAACACTATAAGATTCATAACCAACGACTCAAATCACTGTAGGCAGTATAAACCGCAGCTTTTAATTTTTTAGTTCATAGATTGCTGCATTTTCCTCTTTCAGTTCAAAATTATAATAAAGAATTGCGTACTACTTACAAAACTATCCTGTTTATACAAAAGCTCTATCCAAAATCTTTTCCATAATTAATTTGAAAACAGTTACTTCTTCAGATAATAGTTTGCCAACTCTTTTAGGCAATCCAGAAGATCAAGTGGATAAGCAGAATAGCCGGGAATTTATAAAATTAATTTGTAAAAATTGTGAACAAATGTATGTGGGGCAAACTAAACGACCTATCAACATTCGCTTTAAAGAGCATTTAGCTCATATAAAATACAAACGTTGGAACAAGTCTGCGGTTGATTTATATATGGACTCAGAGCCCAGTACAAATATTCTGCAGCATCATTTATCTAGAAAGAATATATATATATATATATATATATATATATATATATATATATATAATATAATATAATATAATATAATATAGGTGGTTTCTAGTATATTTATTGCATAGATGTTTTTGTGTTGGAGCTTTCAGGAATTATCGAGCTTTTGTTTTTAGAGAAGTGTATAGTTTTTTTATTTAAGGACGGTTTCAAAAAGAAAATAAGTTCTGAAATAGTTTTTAATAAATCAGCTACCCATTTTCTGTTAATTTTTTTTTTCATAATGTACAAGAGTGAAATGGTGGTGACAGAAAAACTTCGATCTTTTACTAAGCATCATATACGTACACCATTGTATATATACCTTAATACAATGACTATACCATACATATAGTTTCACAACATAAGCTTCGATAATGTAAATGTTATTTGTATAAAACTTACATACAATCTACCATACAAAAAAATCGTCAATTCATTTTTACTCATGTTTAAAAATTTTAATTTTATCTTTTTTGATATCATTTCCTAATGACATTGTCTTACATTTGTTAAATATTTTTACCGTCAATAACAAATTAATTACGCACGTCGTGTGTTGGCCACATTCCGATTCAGCGACACTGTAACAACCATTTTTTTTTTAAAGTATTTACAAAGATCTTCATCAAACGCTCTTTTACTTTATTTTTACACATAACACTGTTAAACTAATTATTAAAAATTGTTAAAGCTATTACAAATTGTCATTAACATGTGAGTTAGTGCTCTTAGACCTTTTGATTCTGGTAATTTATTTCCGAACGTTCTGTAAACTATAAGTAATTCATGTTTATCTGTTAGGTTTTTGTCATTACATTTTAGTAATTGTTTTTCAGTTTTCGCAATAAAATTTTTTGATAAATTTTTTTCCCAAGTATCCTGCAAAATAAGCTTCTGCGCACTCTTTTAAATTACATTGCACAATTTCATTACTGTTCTCAGATGTAAAATAGTCTTGATCTGGAAGTTCCACCCATTCTTCTTTTTCTGATGGGTTTTCCGTGGTTTCATTATCAAAAGCGTTTGCGACGAAATCAAGTCGCATAACAGGGTCGAAATCAGGTTCACAATTGGCTTGGGCAGGAGGTTTCATCAAATCGGAAATGGCGTTAATTCTAAAAGATGTTCAAAAAGTTCTTGCAATTGGATTTCTGTTATAACCACCTCTTTGTCTAATCACGGAGAAAAAGTTTTTAAGATATCTTGGTTTAACCTCAACGTTATTATGTATTCGATTCATCACTTTTTTTTTGTTCAAGACACGGTTGTTGTAATGAATTGATTGATGGCCATAATCATACCATCAAAACAAGGTGGTCTACTAACAATGTTTTTGTTTCTTGAACGATAATATTTTGTTCAGAAAATGCGCATTTGTATGGATTTGAGTCAAATTGGATTTTACTATTGAGGCAATCAAAAAGGTTGTTTAAATGATTGATGAATTTTGCAGTATTTACTGCGGATTTGCTTGTGAGTTCTCCAGTATGTGCTGCAGTCTTAATGGCAGATGAAACAGAGTGACTGAAAAGTTGTAACGCTAGTTTGCAGGATAGCTTTTGAAAGGAGTGCGGATGTAGGTGCGCTGGTGTTATTTTGGTCAAGCCTGACCTGTTTTTTTGTGTATTATGTATGTTTTTCTGATATCATCAATGCTTATTATCCCACCATTCAATACGTAATTTCCATTTAACAGATTACTTCTGAAACTCTTAAACAGGTGTGGTACATCTTAAACACCATATATTTTTTCTTTGTTACCGACGTAGAAGGGATTTTCTAAAGAAACTTCAAACATCTAAGCAGTGCGATTATTTGATCCACACATAATAACTTTAGAACGGAGATCACATTGCTGGAGTTTACATATAGTCCTTTTAATTAATACGCTCAACGTTTCAAATTTTACACCAGTTCCAGATAAAAAATAAGCTACAGGCAACTTCCAACTGTAATATAGTCCTCGAGCCATGAATACCATGGCATATTTTGCTGTTGTTGTTCTTCCAAGGAACCGAAAATCGTTAAAACCTTCAATTACATCTTGCTTTAGAGTATTCTAGGCATTTCTTTATTGACATTTCGTCAAAACACATCACACATATTTTTTCGGTTGATGACGTAGTAGTAGCTTTACATTTTATCGGACGAAACAATAAATTATTAAATCCAGCTCTAATTTTGAAACGCCAATTCAAGGACGAATTGTTCGTACTGAAGGTAGAATAATACCATGGTTTAATAAAAATTTGTACGCCGAAGGAGATTTGTAATATAGCGAAATGGAAAATGCTTGCTCATGTTTGTTCTAGGGTGTATTTTTTCTGTGTAGTAATTGCATCTTTACGAGAGTTTGCGAGTGTTTAGATGCATAATCTACTTTTTTAAATCCTACGCTTTGCCCAAAAGCTGGAGGCGTTGGAAACTCTTCGGGCTTTAGCCAGATAGCCTGGGTAATTCTCACTTTAACCGATTAAACCTAGGTTTACCTATAATTCTTGCTTTATCTGTAACATACCTGGTAATTTTAAGGTAGTTATCTTTATAAAAGAGAGAGAAATTAATCCAAAATGATGAAACAAAAAGAAATTTTAGCACTAGGTAGATGGAAATGGAACACGATGTATATGATTGTAGCGATATCGGATTGCAATATATCGTCGTGCCATTTCTTTTGCAACATGTTTGTTGTCGTTCTAACATAGAAAAATTTAATAGGAAAATGAAGTAGTCTGAAGAAACGCGCGACGATGTTTATGTAGAGAAGTATACTTCACAATTTAGAAGGTAAGAACCGCCGACAACATCGGGAAAATTGAAGAAATGGCGTTGGTTTATTCTGAAATCAAAGTTTCGGTTATCCCAAATCATAGAAAAATACGCGTTGGATACCGCAACTCCTGTTTTCTGAGCTAAAGTGGTGCAGGAAAGAAATATGCTAAGAAAATTTGGCGCCTTGGTTCGTTAGTTTGTTTCTAAAACAGTAACGGGAGATGACGTTGATGGAGAAACGTTCGACGAAGTGTTGAATAGTCGAAAAATCGAATGTTTTTTTTTCCTGGTTAGGTACATTTCATTGGTATGTTGATATTCTTTTGTTTTATACATTGTATATTACACTTCACGTGCTGCCTCCATACGATCTGGTACACTTTCTTAAAAACAGGTTTTTCTACAGTTGTAAAAAAAAGGTATCAAAACGGATGATGCTAGCGCAACCCGCCCATTATAGATAGAGAACGTTATGACAGTTGCACGACTAACAGGGTTTTCCACTAGTCCATGTGGCACACGAATGAGAGGGGCGCCAATGCCCAGGTGTCTAAATGTAAGATTGTCAATATCCGTTGTTATTGTTATTTGATAGTAGGCATCTAGGACCGCGTAATGGCATTATCTATTCGCATCAACTGAGAATGATGAATCGTGAAATCGTCACCATATTATTACAATTTGCATAGAAATTTAGCCTTTAAAATGGTGTGTCCATCTTTAGCACCCATTTGAGGGTAAATAAGCCTAAGAGCGAACCCTACTGATCCTTTCTTTTACTCTATTTTCTAAACATTGAATTTTTTGTATCATTTATCTAGGGAGGGAAACTGACGCGTTAGTTTTTAGTGTTTTTAGTGGAATTAACTCAAATTAATGTTTCAGTATTTCAAACTGTTGGTAATTTTGTCAATAGAGAAAATTTTAGGCAATCACAAAACAAAGACTCTTTAAAATACTTTAGATTACAGCGTAGGGTACCTACAGTTTAACGGGCATAATAACCCAAAAACCGTGTGATTAAGACCAAAAAAATTAATCAAAAAACCAAAAACAAAAAGATGGTCACAATTTTCGTCAGTTTTTCGACAATGTTGTTTCGTGGAACGAAGGAGTGGGAGACCTTAAATTTAAAATTTTGTCCAAGGGCGCAGACATTAATATACGGGCCTGACAAATAGAGCACATAATCTATCAAGTTGAAACGTCGTTTACGAGTTACAGCGATTTGGGACACCTTGAAGTCATAATCCTATAGGAAAGACGGGCTACAACGTCTACACTTACTATACTGCCGTCCTAAGCCAAACGAACGCATCTAATCAACTCCTAGAATAGACGTATTTGGGTTTTTCTGAATACACAGCACCCATGATTGAAGTTATTTTTACTATTTCGCTTTGTATGTTGGACTTATTTACTAAATAAAAGGTTATGTCTACTAGACCAGGCGGTATCTGTTTTGGGTTGGATATTTTCCATATGATCAAATTTTTTTACTTTAATGGATCTAGAATGGTACTAGTGGTAATAATTTCACTATGAGCTGGTCCAAAAACCTATGCTCAACTTTTTATTAAACAAAATGTTAAAAAAACATGAAAAATTTGGCTTTTTTTCTTCTTTGAACTAGAATATCTCAAAAGCTATTCATTTTAGAGAAAAGTTGAGAAGGAAAAAAAAGTTTCATAATTAAATTTTACATAAGAAACAGTTAACTTAAAATTGAAAAATCTCATTTTCGTATGCCCTTACAATTAATTACTAACGACTCAATCGCCCCGTTTTTTTTTTTGTACGTGATAAGTAAATATTTCATACCATTATACACAAACAGATCACTGTAACGTTTACTACCGATACAGTGACCTAACTGTTGCCGATGGTAGCGCTAGTTTTGTGCTGTTTGTGGTAAGCCCCCAGAACTAACATTCTCGCTCCCAAATAAACGTTACAACTTTTTAACATTGCATGGCGTTACTGTAAGGTATATATATATATATATATATATATATATATATATATATATATATATATATATATATATATATATATATATAATGGTAATAAGCATGAACTTGATTGTTATGAAAGTTTATAGATCTTCAAAAACAAACAAATTTTAATGAATAATGACGATTAAGGACCTTTACGCTACTCAGAACTATTAAACTTTCACTCACTGATAGTATATACATTAGAAATTTTCTTTAGTTCGTTCCAGTCGACCGCTGTTGATGATAGCTTAGCTAATGAAACGCGTTCGGTGTTTTTTAAGTTTGTGTGGTACGTGGGTGTATTTTGTGTGTTACAGATCCTGCCACAGTTCCACTGTCCCAGATTTTACAAGCAACATTTTTAAAATCTAATATTTCGTAAGATCAAAATCGTTGATCGCCAATCGATTTAATTTTAATTTCTGGACAATTAATTTCATTTACTAAATATAAAAGTTGCAATAATTCAATAGTTTGGCTTTCTAATAAATATCGACTTGAAATTTTTTTTGTTATAATTGAAACTATAATATAAGATATAATTATTGCTAAAATGATTAGTATGTGATATGAACGATAACGTTCAGCATTAACAGCATCGTTAAAGAATATTGGTCCAACAATTCGCCTCCTCGACATCGCTATCCACACTCCTACTTTAAGAGGATGGTGCGGAGATTCCTGATAGACATGCGGGTTTTCTGCACTCCAAGTTCATTAGTTTTGAGAATTGACGTAGCCACTTTTCTTTTGACAATTGTGTGACATTCTCTATATGACAAGCCAAGAGTGGAGCGACCAGATGATTTTCCAGAAGCAACGCTTCCGTATTATTAAACCCCTCAAATAACACGATAAACTTGGCGGCGTATAACATCGTAATCGGCATCATTGTTAGGATACGCTGCTCGAAATTCTTCTGTACATAAGCGAATTGAATATACCCAAGCTCCATTTTCGTCTTAACTCCATTACGCAAATAGGATTGTAAAAGAATTTTATTCTCTTCTAGAGAAAAACGCATCTCGCACAATATTACACTCTGAAATTATCAAACATGAATTTGTTGTTTAAAATGTAATTTACTTACCTTGTAATTTATTTGATAAAGATTGGTAGTCTTGAAAAAAGCTGTTTTGTAAAAAGTGAAAAAATGGGTAATAATCGTGGTAAAAAACAATAAGCAAACGAAAGAGGAGAATTATTAGATGTTATGTTTATACACAAAGGTGTACTATGATATGCGGTGCGGCAAGTGGTTACTAACGTAATGTTGCATAAGAGCGGCTGTGTCGGGTATTTTTGATAGCAGCATACTTACCAGCATTATGGACAACATTCATGAAAACGGATCTAGAACCTTTATAACCCAAAGAAAGACCAACGCAATGAATGCATCATGTGTATATATATATATATATATATATATATATATATATATATATATGATGGTGGGTGGGTGCGTGCGTGCGTGGGTTGGTGGGTGGGTGGGTGGGTATGTGTGTGGGGGTGGGTGGGTGTGTGCGTGTGCGTGTGTGTGTGTGTGCGCGCGCGCGCGTGTGTGGGCGTGTGCGTGTGTGGATGCGTGCGTGCGTGCGTGGGTGTGTAATGACCCAGAAAGAGGAGTAAGAAATAAATTATTATGACTTTAAAAGTTACTGAGATAATGCTGTAAATAAACATTTATTCGATGTATTTCAGTATCCAGATATCTTAACAAATAGCACTTTTGCGTGCGCACCAGTTCTCCCCTTTAATATGTGCAAATCCATCGCACTTGATTGTGCCAAAACTCCACTTCATCGCGAAGTGTAAAAGCGAAAGTCTTAATGTAAATCGTCGCACAATGTTCTGCATAACACTTCTTTGTAAAATTTCCAGCAAAATTTCTCTGTAACCCGCATTTATAGTAATTTATTATTATTATCTGACCTGACCAGCGCTTAAAGCGATTTCGTGCAATTTACCTTATTGTTACAACGTATTCTACTATTACGAAATCTGACCTGTATTATAAAAATAGTTGAAAATCTCCTGGGACATAAACAATCCCGTAATAAATAATTTGACGCAAAATAGGGATTAGCGACCTACACCAAGTTGCCTATCAACTGATCTTTCGGCAGTAAAGTGGCCTGTTATCGATCTCTTTTCATGTTAACGATGCCAGAAGCTTGTCTGGAGGATCAAAATTAACGCTAGCACCTTTCCAACGTCTTATTATTATCATACTTAAAATTCTACCTATTTAAATTAACTTTAAATAACTAGAACCAAGTAGAATTCACTAGTTAAGCTGAAGTTTCTAAACTTGGCTGACATCGAATTCCCCCAACCAAACCCGCTGTATTAGCTACGAAATTCTACTTATTTGGAGTGTTCGCATTAATTCTGAGTAATTAGAATCACTAAGAATTCACTAGTTCGGCTCGATTTAACTTGGCCGAGAGAGAATTCAAAATCAAACCCCCTGTGTATATATCCCGAAAATCCCCTTGTATAAATATTACCGAAAATAAACCAACCCAGACCTTACGAAAACGTTCAGTTTAGTATCACGAAAGTGAATAAATAAAACAGGTTGTTTTGTAGTAATTTAATACGAATACAATACATGAATTATTTAAATTGCGCAATGTTATTTCCTAGTTTTAATTTAATTAAAACATAAATAGTGAACAATTTCTAAACATTAAATAACGTTCCTGTTTATGCAAACAATCAATGGAATCCACTTTTGTTGACGTTTAGTGATTTAAACATCACAGATGATGTAAGATTTCATATACGCATAAACACCACTAAATTAAAATAAAACGAATGTGTTATTTCGCATTCGTTTAATTATTTTCATCCCCAGGTACATATTTAGTTTAATTATAGTATAAGAACAAATATACTTATTTGAAGCCTTGCTCGGGTATATATAAAACCAGAATTATAAGTAGGTTAAGGTCACGGCCAATTGTGAGATTAACCTAATTTTATTACAATTCTATCTCTCATTTAGATTGAATTTCCCTACACCACCGTATACAATTATGTCCAGTAATTGATCAAAGCTCACGTAATTATTCCCCATTACAGAAAAGGAGCTGTGGTATGCAAAAGCTAACCTCAATCTCAAATTTAATTTATTAATTAAAATAATAACTTCAAACTCAAAGCTACCTGTTGACACTAAATATCCAAGTAGGTTATATAGGTTATGCAATCGCCATTTTTTGCGCTAAATTGTCGTTTTACCTCCTTTTACAATGTTTTGACAGTTTTCCCAAGATTGGCCATAACGTGTGTGTGTGTGTATGCGTGCGCGCGCGTGGGGTGTGTTTGTGCGTGTAGATGTATTTAAGCTTACTTTTATTTTTTGAGAAGCTTATTTCTGAAACAGCTATATACTTCAAAGATATAAAAATACCAACAAAGCGATTAGTTATGTTCTATGTAATTTTTAGATACTATAAGTAATTTAGTTGCAAAAAAATTTCTAAGGTAGAATTTCAGTATTTGTTCAAATGTTTTCAATATCTGAATGATGATTAATTTTATAAGAAAATGTGTAGGAATATTTTTTAAAGAAAATTTAATTTTACATAGCTGTTCTTTATAAAGTATCTTAATATAAAGTAAAATAAGTCTAAACATACATAGGATTTAACATGTATTATCGATATTTTATAGAAGCGGACGGCTTTGGAATTTTTTTATAAATTGGCATCTATATGTCTGTTATCTGACATAGAGTTTTAAATGTCCATCTGACATAGATTATTGTTGCTGTTTTTACAATGTTGTCTATTTTCGTTATGAACGTATTACAAAAGAGGTTGCATAATTGTCCAAAAAAAAATATTATTTTTAAAATTATTTCATTTCTTTTAATTTCCACTTTGTAGGTTGGAAGGTCGTTGTTTCACGTCAGATATTTTATTTTGTTTGAATCAGTTTATTATGCTCTATAAATATAATAAGTAGGTAGACAGTAAATTTTACTAGGTTTAGTTTAATGAAATGTTTGAGCAATTTTGACAGATACTTCACATATCTTGCATAATGAAATTTAAAAACATGTTTTTTAACTTATTAATGGTAAAATATTTTATAATGCATTGAGTTAGTTTGTCTATTGGTATTTTCAGAATTTAGCAAAATTAATCAAAAAAGAACACAAACCTATAATGATAATGTTTTATGCTCCCTGGTGTGGGTTTTGTAAAAGTTTAAAACCAGAGTATGCTGCAGCAGCTGGTGAACTTCAAGGACAAGCCATTTTAGCAGCAATTGATGTTAATAGACCTGAAAATGCAGTTGTCAGAAATCATTACAATATAACAGGATTTCCTACCTTACTTTATTATTCGTATGTATTTCAAAGTTTATCATAATACACTAATAATTAAAAGTATTTTATGGTTAGAAATGGGGTAATGAGGTATCAGTATGAGGGTGAAAATAATAAAGAAGGTATAATAAGCTTTATGCAAAATCCACATGCTGCTCCTGTCAAAGTAGTTGAATCTGAATGGTCTGACGTGGATAGCGAAGTTGTTCATTTAAGCACATCTAGTTTTGATCCGGTAATTAAAGAGGAATCATCGATATTGGTGATGTTTTATGCACCGTGGTGCGGACATTGTAAACGAATGAAACCTGAGTATGAAAAAGCTGCTGCAATAATGAAAAATGAAGGGGTAATATTAATATTTTTTTATTTCCAAAACATTAATGATCATTTCAGATACCAGGAATGTTAGCTGCAGTAGATGCTATGAAAGAACAGACTGTAGCAGCACGATATTCGATAAAGGGTTATCCTACTGTAAAGTATTTTTCATATGGAGAGCTTAAATTTGATGTAAACTTACGAGACTCAGCAAAAATAGTTGAGTTTATGACTAATCCGCAAGAACCTTTACCTCCACCACCAGTAGAAGTTTCTTGGTCTGAAGAAAAATCAGATGTGGTACATTTAAATGAAACCAATTTTAAACCTTTTTTAAAAAAGAAGAAACATGTTCTTGTTATGTTTTATGCACCATGTGGGTATTATTTTATTCCTTATAACTTTATCTATTCATTTGTATTTATTAATTAAAATTTTTCTAATTTGTCAAACTATACAGAGTGTTACAAATTCGAGTCCTTGTATGGGATCTCGGAAACCGTAATAGATACGAAGTTGGTTAAATTGAGGCAAAGTTGCACGATTGAGGGTATGTTAATATGCCGTTTTGAAATTGTCACATGCCCTATTTCGAATAAAATAGCATTTTCTGTCATTGTTATGAACATTTTGATAATTTTGATGACATGGGTCATATGATGTGAATAAATGTGAATAAAATGATTTCCAATTTCAAAATGAAATAAAATAATGAAAAACCAAAAAATTTTACCAATTGCTTTAATGCACTGATTTTTTCATCCTATTCTTATTTCACTAGGCATTGATATTGTTATATAGCACTTTGTAATTTTAATTAATCTAGTTGCCATAGCTTTGAAATAATTGTTTTGTCTCTTACTTTGTCATTTGATCACGTATAGGTATTTGATGTAAATTAAGTAATATCATTTTTATCAGTTTAGCGTCAAACAACAAAGTGCTACTAATTCACTATCAATGCCACAGAATTCCTAAAAGAGCATCTGAAAGTTATCTTGAAAATTATCCAGAGAGGTCCCAGCCCGATAATTCTTATTTCAGCAAATTAAATGCAAATATTAAACAATATGGCTCACTTGAAAGAGTGTATTACTGTATAGAAAAGCCTTTTTAAAATCTAACATTAAAATTTAGAACATATGTAGTAAAATAATAATATACATATAGTACCAGTGTCATAAGACAGGTTGTTAGCGCACACATCTAATTTTAAATATGAGCCACAAAGTGGTGAGGTCCTTAAAGGGTATGTGCGCTAAAAACGTCTTATAAATCGAGTACTTTATACAATTTTTTTCTAGTTTGCATTCCTTAGCCCTAAAATAGTTAAAATATATTTTGTGAAATAATCCCACAACCAATTATGTCATTTCAAGGGTGGCCAGAAATTTAACAATTAAATGCAAATAAAATACCTTACGTAAGGAGGAACACATTCAAAAGGCGGTAGGTGGCCATGAAACGTCATAACGTCTAAGCCAGCGTTACCGAGCGCCCGCATTACCAATCTTTCATTAAAAAGAAGCGTACGAACTGGCTTCATTATGAGACCCGTTGTTATAGTTATGACTTCATTATGAACGTCAAATAGAGTTAAAGATATAGTATGCATGCATGTATGTACCATATTAGGTACACATAGAAGCTACTTCAATTTGTTGAAAAAATGAGATATTTCTTTTTTCCTAAGTTTTGGTAAGCGCTTTCGGGTTGTACGATATCGAAGTCGCTTAATTAGCAGAAGTTCTGCAGGAGAGGAGCCAACCTTGTTGCTCCATATATATAATTTTAATTTTTTTAGATGCTTGGTCAGTTCGGTTAATCTGAAATTTCGGTAAATCACGATTTGGTTAGTCGAGACTTGTCATTAATAATGTTATAAAATATTTCCAAAGTAGCTACTTAATAAAATTTTCGGTAAATTATAATGCTTCCGCCTCCACCATAGAAATTGAAACCGAAGTCAATCGGCCATCATTACATCACGTTAAATGTTGGAGAATTTTGAAAAATAGAGGAATAAACCATGCAAAATCCATGTATCTCAAACATTACATCCCAACGATGTAATGCAACTTAGCAGACACTATTCTTGGATCATTTATTTTTGAGAACACTTTAACAGGAGAAAGATATTTTAACTTTTTATATAACGAACTGCAAGATTATTTCATAAATGTACCTTTAGCGAGATTACCACACCTCTGGTTTCAACAAGATGGTGCATTGCATAATACTAGAATAGTTTCCGATTTTTTGAACAACGAATTTCCAGGAAGGTGGGTAGGACACAGCGGTGTGGTAGCCTGGCCTGCTCGATCCCCCGATTTGTCAACCCTAAATTTTTATGGGGAACATTAAAAAATGTAGTACATAAAAATAACATTATTAATCGGGAAGTTTAAGACCTCACGTTTTGAATACATTTACTTCTTTAAATAGAAGGTCTTCATAGGGCCGTAATGAGCTTAAGAAGAACAATCAATCAATATGTTAGGGTAAACAGAGGTCTTTTTGAGCATCTAGCCATAGTTGTAATGAAATTAGAGCATACTAACATTACTCACTGTGTTAATAGTATAGTTAGTTTGGTTTTAGTTCTAATTTTATCAGCCATAACAATGTACATGTTCAGTATTTATCTAGTATTTAGTGTTTATTTTCATATTTTTATAAGTTGTAATTGCACTATGTTTTCCAGTTAGGTACCTACCCATCTATTTATTTTATACTTAGTTGATTCAGGTACCTACTGTTAAAATGTTTGATTAAAGTATTGTTAAGATGTTTAGACTAAGAAATTATTGCAAATTCATGGCATCATATGACTTATTTAAAGAAAATGTTGATAACTAGGCAATTAATACTAATAACACAAAATGCAGCCTACTATTTGCATTGAAAAATTGCTTTTTTGCTAGAAACAAAGTTGAAGTGTGATATATCGTTGAATTCGCATTGAAGAGCTCTATAGAACACTGGGAATATCGTTTTATATGAAAATACAAAGTTGATGATGACTTCTCAAACCAGAAACGTCGTATCAAAAATCTGTTAACGTGAGTTTGTAGAGCTCTAAAAGTTGCTATGTGAAAGTGTATTTTATTTTTGGTAGCTTTTCAAATAACCTCAGAAAAAAATCAAAATGTAAATGCAATTTTCAGTTTTTTTCGAATATTTCCGGAAATGTTCAGAAAATGGTAAATTTGAAAACGGTATCTATTACGGTTTTCCCATACAAGGACTCAGATTTGTAACACCCTGTATATCGGCTGATGATAACTTAAACTTTGGAAATGTAGCAGTGTTGTCAAAAATGAAAAAGCTGAAAATTCAACTTACAATGATAATTTTTGGATCTTTTTTAACATAAATTTTATGAAGTTTTGAAACTTAAAAGACAGATGATTAATACATTATGTTTTGATCGAATTGATATGGTATACAACCATAATTTAAAATGAAAACTTATTACATTCACTCCGTATATCAATTTAATTTTTACTTTAATTTTTCCTCAAATTTTTATCAATTTTCAATCAATCAAATTTAATAATCTTCATTAAAATTAAAATAAAGGCTTATAGGAAATTTTCAAAAGTAATTTTTAATTACAATAATTAAAGTTACTTCAGTATCAAATCAAATGTAGCAAAACTTTTTTATATAATGCATACTGTTCAGGTAAAGTTACATAATGTGTAAACAATAAATGACTCCCATTTATTTATGCACATGAAAAATACAATATGGGGGTTGTGAAATCAATAACCATTTGAGTAGAAATAAACACTATTTTTAAAGTTTCATTATATTACGTAAATGACAATTGTTTCGACAACACTGTGTCTTCCATCAGATAAGTATGTAAACTAAATTTACTTACAATGCATATTTTTGATGCAATATTTAATCAGTTAAGAAAGTGGGGGGAGTGGTAAACAAGAATTTATCGATCAAAAAGTGGAGAATTGTATACATTTAGTTGTTCCTTTATTAACTCGCATGAGTATTATCTCCCCCACTTTCTTTATAATTTGTTTAATATTGTATCTATGAAAACATGCAATGTAAGTAAATTTAGTTTAAATATTTAATCTGTTGAAGACATAGTGTTGTCAAAACAATTATCATTTTAAGTAATATAGTGCAACCTTTAACAACAGTGTTTGTTTTAATTCTATTCATGTGGTATGGAGTTTCATGAACTAAAAGCCAGTTCAACCAATATAATCATTTGCCGTATGTAATTCCTTTAATATTTTAATCGCAAAAAAAGAAAACGGTTTCTTCTGTAAATCACTGTGAGCTAAGTGGATTAAATAGAAATCAATAATTCATTCAATGCAGTTAATACCTAGGACTACAGAAAACAACTATCAAACTCATTCAAAACTTTAGGTTTAATAGAAACGGGATAATATTCTAAAGTATAAATAGGTTTTTTTAACGTTTAATGTTTGGAATATTAGGTTTCATTAATAATTTTTGTCAATGCTCTTACCCTAAAATGTCAAGGCTTTAATCCAGGCCGCATTAATTTCTTGTGAGGCGTTAACTTATAATCCATTAATTGTTGCATATATCCAATTAGTGTAATCTAAATTGTGGTAAAATATTACCTAAAATCACAATTTTTTATCACTTGTTTATAAACTTTAACTTACGTTAACGTTACATACTATTTTTGATAAATTCCATTAGGTGTGTATTTCAACGAAGTCCTTTTAGTTCAATAGTGATAAAGAATATTCTGCTACTTAAATTTTATTGCTCAAAGGTGTTATAATTAAAAAATTAAAATAAATCCTATTAAATTCAACAATATTTAGTATATTTGTGGAATTTTACAAAGTATACGTAATATTAATTTCAATATTTTTGAATACTATGTGAACCATAAAACTGAAATTAATAAAATTTTGGGAACCGAACTAAGGCGATGGTATTCAATGACGTAATCAGTAAACATGGCGGACAGCCACCATTCTGTAAAATTCTTTTAAATGGGATCATATGGCAAGTAATACCTCATTTGAAAGCTCGTCTCAAGTCCTTTTCAACTACATCAACAACATTCAAATATTACTACTGATTGATTTACCCAAAAACACCAATTAATGTTTTGAGGTTTTTGGGTTAGCACTCAGGAATCAGTAGTAATTCTTTTAATGTTGTTGAAAAGGACTTGGAACAAGCTTTCAAATCAGGTATTACTTGCTATATTATCCCATTTGAAATTATTTTACAAAATGACGGCTGTCCGTCATTTTTAATGATTACGTCACGGAATACCATCAAAACGTTGTATGTGTGCCGTAGTTTAGTTTCCTAGAATGTTATTAATTTCAGTTTTATGGTTCACATAATAAGGGGGGGAGGGGGCTTTAGACGGGCACTGTATGTTACGCGCTCGCACTCGGTAACAAAGAGGGTTAAGAATTTCAGTGAAGTTGATCCAAGTTGAGCAGGAACAATTTTTAGGGGCTAATGACTTTTGATAGCAGGTGATACTTATGTTAGTTACCATTCAGATGACACGTACGTATTCCAAACTACAATAACAATTTTATGACTTGTAAATTTTAATTTTTTTCGCTTATTTTCCGAATTTACTTAAATTTTTACGTTTTAGAATTTTATTTGACCTATGTATAGCAATATAATTGTTTTCTTAAAAAAGGATTTTGGATTTTCAACAGTTTTATACATTTTGAAGATTTTTAACACCATCTAAACCATTTTCACTACAAACAAGCTACTGCTGAAATATGAATATATGTTATATCAAATCATATGGTTGAAATCTGTTGAAAATAAGGACAAATTATAGGGGGCGTTAAAGTAATTTTGTGGATACTTCATAACTGGAGCTTTACAGCAACAAATGTAGAAACCTAAACATAATTCAGCTTGGAAGTTTTTTAAGTGCAAGATATTATCCTTAAAATGATCCTTCAAATGAGCCTTTTGTAAATATACCGAAAACTATCAACTCTGAAGTAAAAAATACGGTGACCAACACATGACTTTCTTACGCTGGTGTCATGTGCTAGCAAAAAGTACATAGGGTAGGGGGAACATCTTACTACATTACAATGCCAGGCACATTATGAGATGGCGTTAGCCAGTAAGAGAACGGCTATTTTAATTTATTTATATTCTTGCTTATATGAAAGTCCGTAAGTTACAATATAACTTTCTGATTATGAATGCAATTAAGTTCTTTAATGTACAATAATACAAGCATCAAATTTGTATTGCCGTAAATTAAGTAATATATAAATACTTATGCAATTATGGCTTTAATCTAATGTTTTTCTACAAAATGTGCATTTGGCAGAGCATTTTATAATAATTGATTGTGAGTTAGTCATTCATGATAAAAGAAATGTGAACAAAGCGTACACTCTAAAGTTATATTTGTAACATTTGCAACAAGCGTGATAATGTCAAAGTAAGTTTCAAATCTATTTTGAGGTTAAAACTTACGTAACCTAATTATATTGACACATTCTTGCAATATTCGGTAGGAACAGAGGAACCAAATATTTTTGGGGAACTAAGACTAAAGTAACACACCTGGGGTATAAGTATTTCTCCCTAAGTACGTATTAATTGTTCGTTCACTAGACAAAAAAATGAAAACAGTTGCGGGGGCGTTGTATCCCTGGTCTCTACGTGCCTGATTCGGTGTTTTTTAAGAAGTCTAATGGAAGGGGCTAAGAGATAAAAGACTATTTTACTGTCTGTAACTATATTTCCGAATATGCACGATTCGCCCGGGCTGAGTGATAACAAAATACGCAATGGTGTTTGTTGAAACTTATAGTTAGGGTTACTATTGAAATATCCCTGTTCTATCAAATTTTGATACTCATTCAAGAATAAAATTACTTGTGTGGATATTTGAAACTGAAACTTAAAAACTTATTAAATTAATTAAAAAATCTCGGTTATTGGTAGGCAAGCAGCTTGAAATATTTTTCTCAAGTGTTTGTGTAAATGTTTACCAATATCCATCTGTTGTAATAAACATCTGACATAAATTAGTATTTTGACAACGTTACCTGTTTTCGTTACTAGATATAAACATTCAGTAAGAACCGCTGCCAAATTATCTGCCATAATGCTTTCTTATATATGTAGACAAATTTTGACCAAACATTTGTAATAGCAACTTCAAAGCCCACAATACCTGAATTTGAGTCATATCGATTTTAAACACAATAATCCCCATTGTTGATCCGCAATTTTGAATTTTTAATTTTGACAAACTTAGCGGTCTAAAAAACCCAAAAAATCAAAAAAATTGGTCTATAAATTAAAAAATTTTGCACCCTAAAAACAGTGCACCACTGACTATTATTTTTTTTATTTTGAAATTGTATAAAAAAGTATGGGTTTTTTTTTCTGTAACTTTTTAAAAAGTGAAGCAATGAATTTTTTTTAAATTTTCTAAGCCCCTAAAATGCCCCACCACTGGTTGGATTTTGCTCATACAGAACTAGATTTTATGGCAAAGAATTTTTGTACCAAATTTCATATCAATAGCTTTAATGGTTCAAAAGATATCGCGCACGCACGACTTTTTGTACTAAAAAATGTAGCTTTCTCTTTATACGTATATGAGAAACCAAAAATTGCTATAATTTCAACTTTTATTGCAGAAATGTCAAATTATTGCCTTCTCATATACTTACGTATAAAGAGAAAGCTATGTAATCGTTTAAATTTTCAAAAATTTTTTGCGTTTCTCGACGTTTTATGGCGTCAACAACTCGAGAAATACATTTTGTGTGTGTGTGCACGATATCTTTTGAATCATTAAGCTATCGATATGAAATTTGGTACAAAAATTCTTTGCCATAAAACCTAGGTCAAGTTCGTTAATGAGCAAAATCCAATCAGGGGTTAGAAAATTTAAAAAATCATTGCTTCAAACTTAAAAAGTTACAAAATTTAAAAACAAATTAATACTTTTTATCAATTTAATTAATTAATTTCAAAATACAAAAATAATAATCAATGGCGCACCGTTTTATGGCGCAAAATTGTGCATTTTAATTTATAAACTGATTTTTTTTTAAGTCGGGTATTGGGAGGTTTTAAGATCGCAAGTATAAATCATGTGTCAAAATTAAAAATTCAAAATGGCGGATCCAAAATGGGGATTATCGTGTTTGAAAACCGATATGACTTTTTTAAATATTTACTATAAAGGAAATATGAATAAATTTAGACTTACTATCTTAGTGACTATAATTTGTACAAAGCAAGGTTATAAATCAGACCTTTTGGGCTCTCTGTAAAACTTTACGAAGGTCATCCTTGTTTTAAAATAAATGTAAGTACACCGTGACAATTTTGGAGAGAGATCAAACACTAAAAATGTTAACCATGGCATTTTGTACACATAATTTTTTTAGAGTAAGTTTGTAGTGAATATTATTTGCTATAAACGACTAGTTTTATAATATTAATTTAATACACAATACTCTTTACATAGTTAATAAAACAGTCTTGTACAAAATACCTGTTGTTGAAATAGTTATTTTTTAGAAAAATATATTCCCTTGATAACGGAAGATGATTGATAAAAATCAATCCGTAAATTTTCGTTACTTTGTACACTTGTATTAGGGGTGGGCCCCCATACCTCCTTCTATATTTATTACTTACCGTAAAGTCTCAATTGACTATAGAAACAGGACTAATATGACATATTAAATTCTTATGTAATTTCACTACATTGTTGAATTTCACTGAATAAAAACTTAGGGCGTTGGACATGTAAATCAATTAACAAAAATCTCTCATGGACATGAAAATCAATAAGAAATAATCACTCATGGGCTCCTTTGGACTTATGGGACATCGGCAATTACCAACCTGCCGAGTCTGACACTGCGCCCACCAAACAATTAAAAAAAGGTTAGAAATTAAATGCCTGATTTAGGTTAGGGGTTTTGGACTTTTGACAAAGAATACAAAAATGAATATGGTAAGGTGAGGTTATTTTAAGTCTATGTATTGTATTAGTATTATTATTACTATTATTCATTTTTTGTGAAAAATAAATAATTTAACGATACAGAAAACGGCACCTACGACCAACACGCAGTATTGTTGAACAGGTTACGACCAACAACACATTGGACAATAAATGTTCCAAAACAAATTTCGAATCTTCTTTGTATTAATCTTAAAAAGCGTATATGTAACAGGTTCTGAGATAAGGAGATTCTGTACAGGATGTCACTCGGGTTTCTTATGACATTAATACCTAAGGTAACAAATAAAATAAATAAATTACATGTTAGACATATCGGAAACAGGCATATATTAGTGTCATAATTTGCATGATTCTTATGTTTTTTCTAAAATTAAATTATCTTTCAAAGAGGTCTCTGCACTTCTTGCTGTAACATACTTTTCGTGATGACATTCACGAAAGCTAATTAAGCCCTTTGCAAAGTTTAATATGTTTATATATATATTATATATATATATATATATATATATATATATATATATATATATATATATATATATATATATATATATTTACATCCCGATATCAACCGGCGGCCGTACATGGAACAAGCATCGGACGTCCACTAAAACAGCATATATAAGTGAATATACACCGCGTATAGTGCAAGATAATGAATTTTAGACCTGACTTTTGATGAAAAATACTACCTCATTTTTTAAGAAAATCCATATTCCTATCAATATGACGGCATCTCGTAAAACCGCAATATGACGGCCAGAAATGTATATATTATGTACAGTTCGAACGTATGGGGATATTGTACTACGCGTGATTGGGACGGCCCACACCGTTGCCAAATTGAATCGGTCTATTATTCATTACTCATTGATTATTAAATAGCAATTACATTAGGTTTTCATAGTATTTGCATCGCGTGGGCAACCGTTGAATTCGCATTGAAGAGCTCTATAGAACACTGGGAATATCGTTTATATGAAAATACAAAGTTGATGATGACTTCTCAAACCAGAAACGTCGTATCAAAATCTGTTAACGTGAGTTTGTAGAGCTCTAAAAGTTGCTATGTGAAAGTGTATTTTATTTTTGGTAGCTTTTCAAATAACCTCAGAAAAAAATCAAAATGTAAATGCAATTTTCAGTTTTTTTCGAATATTTCCGGAAATGTTCAGAAAATGGTAAATTTGAAAACGGTATCTATTACGGTTTTCCCATACAAGGACTCAGATTTGTAACACCCTGTATATCGGCTGATGATAACTTAAACTTTGGAAATGTAGCAGTGTTGTCAAAAATGAAAAAGCTGAAAATTCAACTTACAATGATAATTTTTGGATCTTTTTTAACATAACAAATTTTATGAAGTTTTGAAACTTAAAAGACAGATACATTATGTTTTGATCGAATTGATATGGTATACAACCATAATTTAAAATGAAAACTTATTACATTCACTCCGTATATCAATTTAATTTTTACTTTAATTTTTCCTCAAATTTTTATCAATTTTCAATCAATCAAATTTAATAATCTTCATTAAAATTAAAATAAAGGCTTATAGGAAATTTTCAAAAGTAATTTTTAATTACAATAATTAAAGTTACTTCAGTATCAAATCAAATGTAGCAAAACTTTTTTATATAATGCATACTGTTCAGGTAAAGTTACATAATGTGTAAACAATAAATGACTCCCATTTATTTATGCACATGAAAAATACAATATGGGGGTTGTGAAATCAATAACCATTTGAGTAGAAATAAACACTATTTTTAAAGTTTCATTATATTACGTAAATGACAATTGTTTCGACAACACTGTGTCTTCCATCAGATAAGTATGTAAACTAAATTTACTTACAATGCATATTTTTGATGCAATATTTAATCAGTTAAGAAAGTGGGGGGAGTGGTAAACAAGAATTTATCGATCAAAAAGTGGAGAATTGTATACATTTAGTTGTTCCTTTATTAACTCGCATGAGTATTATCTCCCCCACTTTCTTTATAATTTGTTTAATATTGTATCTATGAAAACATGCAATGTAAGTAAATTTAGTTTAAATATTTAATCTGTTGAAGACATAGTGTTGTCAAAACAATTATCATTTTAAGTAATATAGTGCAACCTTTAACAACAGTGTTTGTTTTTAATTCTATTCATGTGGTATGGAGTTTCATGAACTAAAAGCCAGTTCAACCAATATAATCATTTGCCGTATGTAATTCCTTTAATATTTTAATCGCAAAAAAAGAAAACGGTTTCTTCTGTAAATCACTGTGAGCTAAGTGGATTAAATAGAAATCAATAATTCATTCAATGCAGTTAATACCTAGGACTACAGAAAACAACTATCAAACTCATTCAAAACTTTAGGTTTAATAGAAACGGGATAATATTCTAAAGTATAAATAGGTTTTTTTAACGTTTAATGTTTGGAATATTAGGTTTCATTAATAATTTTTGTCAATGCTCTTACCCTAAAATGTCAAGGCTTTAATCCAGGCCGCATTAATTTCTTGTGAGGCGTTAACTTATAATCCATTAATTGTTGCATATATCCAATTAGTGTAATCTAAATTGTGGTAAAATATTACCTAAAATCACAATTTTTTATCACTTGTTTATAAACTTTAACTTACGTTAACGTTACATACTATTTTTGATAAATTCCATTAGGTGTGTATTTCAACGAAGTCCTTTTAGTTCAATAGTGATAAAGAATATTCTGCTACTTAAATTTTATTGCTCAAAGGTGTTATAATTAAAAAATTAAAATAAATCCTATTAAATTCAACAATATTTAGTATATTTGTGGAATTTTACAAAGTATACGTAATATTAATTTCAATATTTTTGAATACTATGTGAACCATAAAACTGAAATTAATAAAATTTTGGGAACCGAACTAAGGCGATGGTATTCAATGACGTAATCAGTAAACATGGCGGACAGCCACCATTCTGTAAAATTCTTTTAAATGGGATCATATGGCAAGTAATACCTCATTTGAAAGCTCGTCTCAAGTCCTTTTCAACTACATCAACAACATTCAAATATTACTACTGATTGATTTACCCAAAAACACCAATTAATGTTTTGAGGTTTTTGGGTTAGCACTCAGGAATCAGTAGTAATTCTTTTAATGTTGTTGAAAAGGACTTGGAACAAGCTTTCAAATCAGGTATTACTTGCTATATTATCCCATTTGAAATTATTTTACAAAATGACGGCTGTCCGTCATTTTTAATGATTACGTCACGGAATACCATCAAAACGTTGTATGTGTGCCGTAGTTTAGTTTCCTAGAATGTTATTAATTTCAGTTTTATGGTTCACATAATAAGGGGGGGAGGGGGCTTTAGACGGGCACTGTATGTTACGCGCTCGCACTCGGTAACAAAGAGGGTTAAGAATTTCAGTGAAGTTGATCCAAGTTGAGCAGGAACAATTTTTAGGGGCTAATGACTTTTGATAGCAGGTGATACTTATGTTAGTTACCATTCAGATGACACGTACGTATTCCAAACTACAATAACAATTTTATGACTTGTAAATTTTAATTTTTTTCGCTTATTTTCCGAATTTACTTAAATTTTTACGTTTTAGAATTTTATTTGACCTATGTATAGCAATATAATTGTTTTCTTAAAAAAGGATTTTGGATTTTCAACAGTTTTATACATTTTGAAGATTTTTAACACCATCTAAACCATTTTCACTACAAACAAGCTACTGCTGAAATATGAATATATGTTATATCAAATCATATGGTTGAAATCTGTTGAAAATAAGGACAAATTATAGGGGGCGTTAAAGTAATTTTTGTGGATACTTCATAACTGGAGCTTTACAGCAACAAATGTAGAAACCTAAACATAATTCAGCTTCGGGAAGTTTTTTAAGTGCAAGATATGTATACCTTAAAAATGATCCTTCAAATGAGCCTTTTGTAAATATACCGAAAACTATCAACTCTGAAGTAAAAAATACGGTGACCAACACATGACTTTCTTACGCTGGTGTCATGTGCTAGCAAAAAGTACATAGGGTAGGGGGAACATCTTACTACATTACAATGCCAGGCACATTATGAGATGGCGTTAGCCAGTAAGAGAACGGCTATTTTTAATTTATTTATATTCTTGCTTATATGAAAGTCCGTAAGTTACAATATAACTTTCTGATTATGAATGCAATTAAGTTCTTTAATGTACACATAATACAAAGCATCAAATTTGTATTGCCGTAAATTAAGTAATATATAAATACTTATGCAATTATGGCTTTAATCTAATGTTTTTCTACAAAATGTGCATTTGGCAGAGCATTTTATAATAATTGATTGTGAGTTAGTCATTCATGATAAAAAGAAATGTGAACAAATGCAGAAGCTGTACACTCTAAAGTTATATTTGTAACATTTGCAACAAGCGTGATAATGTCAAAGTAAGTTTCAAATCTATTTTGAGGTTAAAACTTACGTAACCTAATTATATTGACACATTCTTGCAATATTCGGTGCAGGAACAGAGGAACCAAATATTTTTTGGGGAACTAAGACTAAAGTAACACACCTGGGGTATAAGTATTTCTCCCTAAGTACGTATTAATTGTTCGTTCACTAGACAAAAAAATGAAAACAGTTGCGGGGGCGTTGTATCCCTGGTCTCTACGTGCCTGATTCGGTGTTTTTTTAAGAAGTCTAATGGAAGGGGCTAAGAGATAAAAGACTATTTTACTGTCTGTAACTATATTTCCGAATATGCACGATTCGCCCGGGCTGAGTGATAACAAAATACGCAATGGTGTTTGTTGAAACTTATAGTTAGGGTTACTATTGAAATATCCCTGTTCTATCAAATTTTGATACTCATTCAAGAATAAAATTACTTGTGTGGATATTTGAAACTGAAACTTAAAAACTTATTAAATTAATTAAAAAATCTCGGTTATTGGTAGGCAAGCAGCTTGAAATATTTTTCTCAAGTGTTTGTGTAAATGTTTACCAATATCCATCTGTTGTAATAAACATCTGACATAAATTAGTATTTTGACAACGTTACCTGTTTTCGTTACTAGATATAAACATTCAGTAAGAACCGCTGCCAAATTATCTGCCATAATGCTTTCTTATATATGTAGACAAATTTTGACCAAACATTTGTAATAGCAACTTCAAAGCCCACAATACCTGAATTTGAGTCATATCGATTTTTAAACACAATAATCCCCCATTGTTGATCCGCAATTTTGAATTTTTTAATTTTGACAAACTTAGCGGTCTAAAAAACCCAAAAAATCAAAAAAATTGGTCTATAAATTAAAAAATTTTGCACCCTAAAAACAGTGCACCACTGACTATTATTTTTTTTATTTTGAAATTGTATAAAAAAGTATGGGTTTTTTTTTCTGTAACTTTTTAAAATGTGAAGCAATGAATTTTTTTTAAATTTTCTAAGCCCCTAAAATGCCCCACCACTGGTTGGATTTTGCTCATACAGAACTAGATTTTATGGCAAAGAATTTTTGTACCAAATTTCATATCAATAGCTTTAATGGTTCAAAAGATATCGCGCACGCACGACTTTTTGTACTAAAAAATGTAGCTTTCTCTTTATACGTATATGAGAAACCAAAAATTGCTATAATTTCAACTTTTATTGCAGAAATGTCAAATTATTGCCTTCTCATATACTTACGTATAAAGAGAAAGCTATGTAATCGGTTTAAATTTTCAAAAAATTTTTTTGCGTTTCTCGACGTTTTTATGGCGTCAACAACTCGAGAAATACATTTTTGTGTGTGTGTGCACGATATCTTTTGAATCATTAAGCTATCGATATGAAATTTGGTACAAAAATTCTTTGCCATAAAACCTAGGTCAAGTTCGTTAATGAGCAAAATCCAATCAGTGGCGGGGCTTAGAAAATTTAAAAAAATCATTGCTTCAAACTTAAAAAAGTTACAAAATTTAAAAAACAAATTAATACTTTTTTATCAATTTAATTAATTAATTTCAAAATACAAAAAATAATAATCAATGGCGCACCGTTTTTATGGCGCAAAATTGTGCATTTTTAATTTATAAACTGATTTTTTTTTTTAAGTCGGGTATTGGGAGGTTTTAAGATCGCAAGTATAAATCATGTGTCAAAATTAAAAAATTCAAAATGGCGGATCCAAAATGGGGGATTATCGTGTTTGAAAACCGATATGACTTTTTTTTAAATATTTACTATAAAGGGAAATATGAATAAATTTAGACTTACTATCTTAGTGACTATAATTTGTACAAAGCAAGGTTATAAATCAGACCTTTTGGGCTCTCTGTAAAACTTTACGAAGGTCATCCTTGTTTTAAAATAAATGTAAGTACACCGTGACAATTTTGGAGAGAGATCAAACACTAAAAATGTTAACCATGGCATTTTGTACACATAATTTTTTTAGAGTAAGTTTGTAGTGAATATTATTTGCTATAAATGACTAGTTTTATAATATTAATTTAATACACAATACTCTTTACATAGTTAATAAAACAGTCTTGTACAAAATACCTGTTGTTGAAATAGTTATTTTTTAGAAAAATATATTCCCTTGATAACGGAAGATGATTGATAAAAATCAATCCGTAAATTTTCGTTACTTTGTACACTTGTATTAGGGGTGGGCCCCCATACCTCCTTCTATATTTATTACTTACCGTAAAGTCTCAATTGACTATAGAAACAGGACTAATATGACATATTAAATTCTTATGTAATTTCACTACATTGTTGAATTTCACTGAATAAAAACTTAGGGCGTTGGACATGTAAATCAATTAACAAAATCTCTCATGGACATGAAAATCAATAAGAAATAATCACTCATGGGCTCCTTTGGACTTATGGGACATCGGCAATTACCAACCTGCCGAGTCTGACACTGCGCCCACCAAACAATTAAAAAAAGGTTAGAAATTAAATGCCTGATTTAGGTTAGGGGTTTTGGACTTTTGACAAAGAATACAAAAATGAATATGGTAAGGTGAGGTTATTTTAAGTCTATGTATTGTATTAGTATTATTATTACTATTATTCATTTTTTGTGAAAAATAAATAATTTAACGATACAGAAAACGGCACCTACGACCAACACGCAGTATTGTTGAACAGGTTACGACCAACAAACATTGGACAATAAATGTTCCAAAACAAATTTCGAATCTTCTTTGTATTAATCTTAAAAAGCGTATATGTAACAGGTTCTGAGATAAGGAGATTCTGTACAGGATGTCACTCGGGTTTCTTATGACATTAATACCTAAGGTAACAAATAAAATAAATAAATTACATGTTAGACATATCGGAAACAGGCATATATTAGTGTCATAATTTGCATGATTCTTATGTTTTTTCTAAAATTAAATTATCTTTCAAAGAGGTCTCTGCACTTCTTGCTGTAACATACTTTTCGTGATGACATTCACGAAAGCTAATTACGCCCTTTGCAAAGTTATATATGTATATATTATTATATATATATATATATATATATATATATATATATATATATATATATATATATATATATATATATATATATATATTACATCGATATCAATCCGGCGGCCGTACATGGAACAAGCATCGGACGTCCACTAAAGCACATATATAAGTGAATATACACCGCGTATAGTGCAAGATAATGAATTTTAGACCTGACTTTTGATGAAAAATACTACCTCATTTTTTAAGAAAATCCATATTCCTATCAATATGACGGCATCTCGTAAAACCGCAATATGACGGCCAGAAATGTATATATTATGTACAGTTCGAACGTATGGGACGTATATTGTACTACGCGTGATTGGGACGGCCCACACCGTTGCCAAATTGAATCAGGTCTATTATTCATTACTCATTGATTATTAAATAGCAATTACATTAGGTTTTCATAGTATTTGCATCGCGTGGGCAACCGTTTGATATATAAGCATACACAAATTTTCGAGATACATTAACTGATTTAGTTCTAATTTTGTACATAGTTGTAGTATTATTGAATACATATCCAAGCGGTGTCAAGGTGAAAAGCAATAGAGGCCAATTTAGCAGTACAATATGACGATTTCTTAATGGTTTATGTATGAGTTTACTTATTAAGCGAACGCTTTAGCGTAAGCTTATTATTTCTCACTAAATTTCATACTTGCTCGGTCGTCGTTTCAGTATTTTCTTGTTACCAAGTCCCCAGATAAACATCGAAGATATTGACAAAAGGAATAAGTTTTAGAGTAGAAGAAAATAAGAAACTGATTGAACTTTTTTCTGTATAGCTTTCGTTTTCCGTAAAAAAAATGAATAGAAAAACATAACTTTCTTATTTGTGGAAATATTTATACACCGATTGTGTTGAGGTGTCTGCAAAATGGAATGAATTTTGCGCCGCAAGAATGCTTGTCAAAATTTGGGCTAAATGGTGGCCAAAATCAATATTTATATACAATATTTTAAGGCAAAATGGATCCAGTCAGTGACAAAGAGCTAAATTTTGTGCCCTATGGGCGTTTTTTAAAATTTAGTCTAACTTTTACCGAAAATTTATATTTATACACCAATTTCGTTGGTGGTCTAAATTCCTTAGTCCATGCGTGTTAGTCAGCATTTGGACAGAACGTGGGCCAAAATAAATATTTACACTCCACTTTTGCTAGTGTTGCGGCAAAATTTATTTCCTTGATGGCGGAAAGCCAAATTTGTGTTCCATGAGTAGTGGTCAGCATTTGAGCTAAATTCTAAGAATATATTTATAAACCAACTTCATTGGGGTCGCGACAAAATGGATTTACTCGATGACCAAGAGCTAAATTATGTATCACATGAATGCTGCCCAAAATCTATATTTACACACCGATTTCCATCAAGGGAATCAATTTTGCCGTTACTTCAACAAAATACAGGGTGTCTCAGGAATGAAAGGCCAAAACTTGGAAAATAATATTGGTACTTCATATAGCTTTTTTTTTGCTGCCTTTGCATAGTTATAGGGCTGTAATGTTGAAAATTGAAAACACATTTTTATTGATCTCTAAAATTATATTTTAGAATTTAATGAAAATTTGATGAATACGTTAATCGTATCAATAATCCATTTTCGCAGTACCGTTAGGTATAAAGATATTGTAGAAAGTCAGGATTATACTTAGCTCACTTTTACAAGGATAAAGCAACAAACTTAAAAAACTTTCAGTTTATTCCCCAACTATTTTCCTAATAAAAAGGTGCTTTCTTAAATTCGATAAAATCAGTTGTTTCGAGAAATATGAAATTTTGTAAGATACTGCAAAACACATAGACAACTTCCACTAATTCCCAAATTCAACCCAAAATTTGACAAACATTCTTGTGGCTCATTTTGCAAACATCTCAACAAAATTTGAGTTTCTGTTAAAATTTAGGCTGAATGTTGTCCAAAATCTATATTTATCTACCAGTTTGGTTGTGGTTGCGGAAAATTGATTCCCTCGATGGCTAAAAGCCAAATGTTTGGTCCATGGGTATTGGTCAGAATTTTACCCAAGGTCTATATTTATACAGTCGCGGCAAAATTGATTTCCTCGATGGTCCAACTGTGGCCTGTTAGTTTTGGTGAAATTTTGGAAACTATATATTTTGACAAATTTTGTTGGGGTCGAGGCAAAATGGATTTACTCGATAACCAAGAACTGAATGTTGTACCTGATGAGTGTTTGCGCTAAATGTTGTTCCAAATCTATATTTATATACCAATTCCATTGGGGTATGGCAAAATTGGTTGCCGTGAGACATGTGTGTTGGTTAGGATTTGGAACAAACGTTGCCCAAAGTTTATATTTATACACAAACTTCGTTCAAAACTAATTTCTTCACTGGCTAAAGCTAAATTGTGCGATACACTACGTGTGTTGGATAGAATTTTGACGAAATGGCACAAATGAAGCACTATAACTGCACCGATGGTTCTAGTAATAGTGGTATGATAGTGTTTTCTTCCTATTGTAATGCTAGCTTGCTACTCTAATTAAAATGATTGCAGAACCGGTGCATATCGTTGATACATTGATACTACTGTTTCCTGCGTTATGTCTAGGGGAGGGGGGGCGTCATTCTCTCTAAAACAGCGGGTCGTTTTATGCAATAATAAACCTCTGGCGGTGTGCATTGGTAGTGTTGATACAGGCCGTATAATACTAAAAAACATTAACGAACCACAAGTTATACAGGGTCAGTCGGAAAGAATGGGTCAACACTAAGCTGGAAATATTAAACACCAAAATATTATGTTTGAGCTCATCAAGCCTTATACGACTGTCGCTGGTTTAAGAGATTCAGGGTGTTGAAATTTAAATTTTATTCTGAAACTTCTCAATAATTGAGAAAATTTTGATAACATTAATCTGAAAATTGGTAGTTTTGAGTTTTTTGGTGTGAAACTTGTGAATGTGAAGCTTATTTTCACGTTGTTTCTAGAGGTGCTAGTTTCACCGTATTGTGTAGTATTTAGGTAAAACAAAACATATTTTTTATCTGTTGGGCTATGCTGAAAAAAAAGTAAAACACCCAAAAGAACGTTCAATTCTACATAAAAATGTACTCTTGTTTAGGTCGCCTAACTTTATCGGTTTCTGAGTTATTTATATTTACAGGTTTCAATGTCAATTAAAATTAGCCTGAGCAAAATACAAATCATATTACTCATCCCACCGTTGGAAAAATTAGTATGTCGCGGTATTTTTTAAGCATAGCTTAAGAAACAAAAAATGTTTTGATTTACGTACATAATACCGTCAAAATAGCGCCCTCTAGAAGCAATGTCAAAGTAAGCTTCAAATTCGCAATTCTTATACCACAAAACCAACACTACCAATTTGAGAGTCATACTATCAAAACTTTCTAAAATTTTTCAGAATACAATCTTATCGTTCAACACTCTGTATCTCTTAAACCAGCGACATCTGTACAACGCACGATGAGCTCAAACATAATATTTTGGTGTGTAATATTTCCAGCTTAGTGTTGACCCACACTGCATACACTGGTTGTATAAAAATAGTTTTTAATAATGGTAAGGAGACGGGACCTCAAAATGACGCAGTGATGACTTTCGTTTATTGGAAGTATTAACAACATAAGTGCACATAGTGAGCGCTTTCTGGTTCACATCAACTGGGCCCTATTAGAGTTTCCATGAAGAGTAAAGAGCTATTTTGCAGGACGGAATACGGTCAGTCGTATTGATGCAATCCGTAAAGCACAAAAAAAACAATATAGACTATCTCTGTGGTTCGGGTTTCAGAAAGCCTGCACTGCTCAATGGGAAACAGCCTAACGATAAAACCGGTTTTGTAATTAGTGTTTTTGTTGTTTGTGTTTGTGTGGTTTCTGTAGTTTTCGGTTTATTATTTTTTTTTGCCCTCGTTTTTGTTTTTCTTGTTCCTTCTTTTGTTTTTGTTATTACTATTGTATGGTTTTGTGGAGATCTAGAAATAGCGGTTATGGTTACTATAACTAGCCTTAGAAGAATTTTCCGTTAACTAAGGAAATTCCTCCCCCGGAAAGGAATCTTTCACGTGTTTCAATTTTTCTCTGCTTATAGAAAAACGGCTACCATTGCATAGTTCAAACCCGCGTTTCCCATGCGAAAGGTAAACAAGCTTACCTGTACAGCACCAAGTCGTGTTTATTACTTTTTTTTGTATTTGTGGGCCGAGATCTAGACACAATCGGAAATGTCAGACATCTTTATGCGCATCAACTACTAATGGTTAATAGCACTACCCGTCACTAGAATTTTGACCTACTAAAAGAATTCCACCTTTAGGGAGGGGTCTTTAACGTGACAAACATCGTACTGCCACGGGACCTACAGTTTTACTACCTCTCCGTTTTAGAGATGCGGCTACTTCGGGAGGTTTGAACCCGCGCTGCTCGGGTGAAAGGCAAGCACTCTAACCATTACGCCAAAGAGGCAGCATTATTAAAATTATTTCATTTCTTTTAATTTTCACTTTATAGATTGGAAGGTCGTGTGTTGTTCCCCAGATTAAACACAATTGAAACACTTTAAACTAAATTACTTTCAAAATGCATTCGTGATTTCATCGTGTTCGTTCACTCATGTCCCTTGCGTTATAAAAAGACTTCTATTTTAAGTTACAGCTTACAATTCACACGAGCTGACGTTACGAGAAAAGTGTTTTGGAAATACCATTGTCACATGGTTGAGAGTAGTAAAATCAGACTTTAACAATCTTATGTGGTGGTTTCAATGTGAAAAACTAAATGTCACAATTTTGTGTCATTTGGCAGTATTTTAGACTTCTTAATTTGCTTTGTTACAGATTTTGTGTAATATTTAAGCTATTTTGAGGGCTGCTGTTCTGAGACTTAAAACTAGTGTAATAGCCTTGATTCACTTGGTATACTTCGATTATACATACTCCAGTTTCGAATATGGCATTGTCTAACAAGACAACACAGAGGCGACTCATTCCCTTTTAAAATCTAGAAACCATAGTTAACCCAATCGTGTTCCGCGGGACTACTATCGCGGCTTCATATTAATTTGAAAATAATATTTGAAATCTTTAGTTACACGTTTAATGTTCTATTAATAAGAAAAGGGGTTGATAATGTACTACTGTTTAAATAATCTAAGTTTAGGAATCCGGTATAATGTTTTAAAATAAAACTTTCAATTACAAACTAAATAAAAGCGCGACTCACTCAGTGCTTTGTTGCCAAAGCTTCGGCCGTCATATAGTCGATGACATGGGAGTGAACGTATATTTAATATACACAATTTTTACAGCGCCACTTTTCTGTCGACGGATTATTTCGGAATCAATAATATACGAAAATTCATAGAACCTACATTGAACGGCCGACTTTTTATTGCATATTATGGTACTTTTCATGATTACGAACTGTTTTAACACAAAATTTATTTGACGGCCATATATGGCCGTCAAATCATTCCTCCCAATGATGTAAAATGCCCATGTATGGCCGTCCTATTGATAGTGGATAAAAATATATATATATATATATATATATATATATATATATATATATATATATATATATATATATATAAATTTTCATAATACCTATTGCCCATTTTTCAAGTTATCGATCAAAACATTTGAAAACCTACATGACATCATTTTTTTTCCTCAAAACAATACTTGTGCATGTTTAGCAATGATACAGCAATGATAAAGCAAATTATTCCTTGATCATACGTAATAAGCAAAGTATTCCATTTTTTTTTACTCTTTTTTACCTTGATGATGTGCAATGTCGGAATAATTTGCTTAGCACATAACAAATTAAAAAAAAACTGCTTATGTACTTTATGGCAAAAAGAACTATGATCTTTGGACTAACTTAGTTATGCATTAGTCTACAAGAATTTTAGTTGCAGATTTTAAGTAAATGTTATTGACAAGGGTAATCTAGTATTTAGTACTTTATAATCTATTGACTTTTTGAGCTGGATTGATTAACAATTCCCATGTTTATTTTTGTAAATATTAGTAAAGAACTGCACTATATTTGAACACATTCAACCATCGTTGTATTTAGTAATACATTATAAATACTTCAATTAAAGATCTTGTTTTGTAGGGTGTGGTCATTGTAAAAAGGCAAAACCAGAATTTTCAAAGGCAGCAGAGTCTTTTAAAGATGACCCTAAAGTAGAATTTGCTGCTGTAGATTGTACCACTCAGCATTCACTTTGTAGTGGTAACGATATTAGGGGTTATCCCACAATTAAATATTTTAGTTATTACTCAAAATCTGTCAAACATTACAATGGTGGACGAACGGTGAATTTAAAACAACTCCTCAATATTTTTTTATTTTAATGTTGTAGTCGGAAGATTTTATAAAATTCATGGTTGATCCAGAATATACTTCTTCAAAGAAGGATACTGATAAATGGATTGTTGGAGAATCAAATGTGCTTGTTCTAAATGACGATACATTTAAAAGAGAAATACAATCTTCTGTTCCAACTTTGGTTATGTTTTATGCACCCTGTACGTAAATTTTTAAAATTGTTTTTTCACTATTTAAATATTTTAGGGTGTGGGCACTGCAAGAGGATGAAACCACAATTTACTAAAGCTGCAGATGAACTTAAATATGAGGGAATAATAGGTAGATTTGCCATACTTGATTGCACTGAAAATCCAAAGATTTCTGAAGAAATGGATATCTCTGGTTATCCTACTGTTAAATTGTTTTTAAATGGCAAATATGTAAAGGAATATACAGGAAATCGATCATTTGAAGATCTAAAATCTTTTATGAAAGCTAGACCAAAGGATGAATTGTGAAGTAAAAAATTTTATTAAAGCATATGATCTGTCACTGTCTGTGTTAATTTATTTCTTTGTAATATTTTATACTAGTTTAAAAGTTTTAAATTTATGGCTTTAATACGTCAATAAATTTTTTTTATTGCATTGTTTGTATATATAATATGTCCTTACTGATTAGTGATTATAGTTGAAATTATGAGAGAAATACGATATCGGACTAGCGCTTTTATTCTAGCACTACGGTCGAACCTGCAACTTTGTGGTTTTTACACATGTTACATGACGAAGATGGAAATAAATTTGTTGTGTATTACCCCGTGGGTGGTGAACTAAAACCTGCACTGTTCGTTAAAACGTAAGTTCAATCTATGTACATGTGTTAGAAGATGCAAATGTGCATCAGCATGTCTTTACATAAACGCCAAATATCGACTTAAAAAGTCATTTACACAATGGGTATTTGCCATTTATGTAAAGACATGTTGGTGCACATTTGCATCTTCTAATGCATGTACTTAAATTGAACCTATGTTTTAATGTACAGTGTAGGTTTAGTTCACCACCCACGGGATTATATACAACAAATTTCTTTCCGTCTTCGTCATATAAGATGTGTAAAATGACAAAGCTGCATGTTCGTGCATAGTTCTTGAATAAAAGCGCTAATCCGATATCGGAATTATCTCACAATTTCAACTATACCCATTTATCCATGGTGAAGATGTTGCTTTGTTCATACATAAGTAAAGTATATTTTTTAAACAAAAAACTGATGTTGAGTTTTGAAGAGTTCTCCATGTTTCAATATCTCTAAAACAAGGAATTTTCAACATGATGTCTATGTGTATGTATCTGTAGTATATTTGTTGAATGTCAAGCTTGTGATATCTATTATGTGGACGTCAATTTATAACAAATTGGCCATGAGCTTGGTTTTCTAATAACACCCAAACTGTCATAAGGTATTAAATGTAAATTTTTGACCTATGCCAGAATTGAAGTTAAACATGAGGTATAGTATATACCAGCGAAAAAGTCTTGCATCGAATTAACATTAAACCTGTAAATACCTATTCATAATCTTAATCTTTCTTTTATAGTAGTACCTATTTAAAGTATTTCAAGCAAAACTAGTACTAAACAGAATATAAAGTGTATACAATTAAGTCGAGAATCGGTCACAACTGGTTCTTATGCGACAATCTTCACTAGCAGTTCTAAAAAGTTGTGCACTTATATACTTTTTTTGCTGAAGCAATACCACTAACTTATCGCGACGTCATAAAATTGAATATTTTGTTTATTGTTAATTTTTTCAACTTTTAACATCATTCTCATTTGTTAATTTTGTATAGGATAATTTAAGCAGTTTAAAAGTAATTCAATAATAAATAATTATCAAATTAAAAATCAATTACCATTAATTACGTACTTTTAGTAGAAACAGAAAATAACGAAACAAAACGAAATAATCGTAAACGTTTAATAACAATTGACGCCCGTCATTATTTAAATGTTTGTTGGTTGCCATATCTTTTCTATTATTACACGTGCATGAAAATCAAATAGGTACTGAATCAGCATTCTTACAATTTGGTGCTGCTTTGTTTCTATATATGCGCTGTGGCGTAAAACTTCAATAAAAACAAATGTAAGTGCACAACATTTTAGAACTGCTATATAGTGAAGATTCTCACATAAGAACCAGTTGTGTCCGATTCTCGACTGAATTGTATACACTTTATATTTTGTTTAGTACTAGTTTTGCGTGAAATACTTTAAATAGGTACTACTACAAAAGAAAGATTATAATTATGAATAGGTATTTACAGGTTTACATGTTAATTCCATACAAGACTTTTTGCTGGTATATGCTATACACATGAAATTACTATGTTATCAATTAGATAAAAGGGTTTGGAAATGAGGCCTCATTTTTGTGTACTATAAAAATATTTTGTTCAGAAGTTAAAGTATCTTTCACGAATAGATCAAAAACTATCAACTTTTGAGCAAAAATTGTAGATAATTTTAAATGTAAAAGTTTATGACAGTTTTTCATAGGATAATAAATAATCCCTAAAAAGCTGTTTTATGCGAGCGCCAAATCACTTTGTGTAAATATCTTTAAAACAATTAACTTTAGAGCAAAAAGTATACACCTTTTTTTAACCCTTAAATTGATTGTGCATCGTTAAACATACATATAGGGTAAGTGAACCAGTGACCGACCAGTTAAGTGACTTCATAGCTGATCCTAAAAATTGTTTAAAAGTTTCGCTAAAGCCAATTTTATGAAATTAAAATGTTCCAGAAGTAGACTGGGGCAATAAAAAGAGTTTAAAGCAAGATTTAAAAAAAAATTAAATTAAAATTTCCCTCCAAAGTACCTATTTCTGACCACCTTACAAGAAATATCGACCATGCTTTTACCAATTTCCGACCACTTTTATTTTTGAAATAGGAATAAGGGAATCGATAGACGAAACAATTTAATACAGAAAGCTTTGTTTTAATTATATATAACTAGGAAATAAACAAGAAACAATTACATTCCGAAATGTTTATTCGATATTTGGGTAGTCAAAAAACTTTTTCTCCTAAAACAAATTTGTTTGACAATCGTGCAGTACTGCCTCCGTTCGACGTGTTGACTTTTTTAACTGTTTGTTCTTCTTGTACTGTCTGGATATCTTATATCACTGGGAAAACAAACATGGAGCATTTTCTTTCACAGTGAAGAAACCGGACTAATTCATTAATTTCTTTTTTCACCACCTGCCCGATGAAAAATCGGATGCTTTTTTTTAAAACATTTGACCAGGCAAAAACTACAACCTCACATTCTATTTCATCATTGGAGGCGGAAGTTTCTGGACTCGTCACTTCGTCCCATTCAGCATCATCGGAGGTATTCTCAGAGTTCTAAAATCCTTCATCAGACGAAGATGAAACCTCGGCCTTTCTCATCTGCGCCTGTGCTCTTTCCATTTGTTTCTTCTCCTTTTTAACTTCTCTTTATATCTTCTTCTGTTCTTTTAGCTTCTTCTCTTCCTCTTTACTCTGCCAATAATCTTTCCACATACTAGTTCCAATAGCAGATGAGAATTTTATTCTCCTACGAGCACTGCCGTTCTTTACTGGCGGGAGTCCGGGCCATAGGATGGAACTGGCGAATGCCAGTGGTGGGTATAGAAGCCGAAAGTGTACTGTCAACTATATTAACTGATGACGGTCCTGCTTCAACAGTGGTCACAGGTGTAGCTGGAAGACATACTTGTGCTTCGGGTGCTTAATGTTCCGTCTGCAGGCTTGTGTCCGCTAGCATTGGTTAGATGAGCCCTGAGCTTTTTCCAAAAATAAAACAGCACGCGCTAGTTTTTCCCCCCTTCCATTCGTCAGCACTCGGCCAGATGGAAACATCGACTCGATTAGTAACTGATGGAATGTATCCAACTGTCTGCAAGGCGGGTCCACAGCACGGCTCTCATGGCGTAAGCATTTAGAAAAGTCGATGGCACTGACGTCAAACGGGTATAACCCACATTTTTTAAACGCATTTTTAATGGTGGCGTGACTTAAAAAAGATTCAGTGTATGCTGTAGCAGTGGAGCGAAATTAGCTCGTGTAACAGTTCTTACATTTGAAGTTCTTTTCAAATAACCCGACATCTGCCGGCTGTAAGATGTGAGTGGCATTGAGCAGCAGCGAATACAAAATCACTCCTTGTTCACACAATTCAGAAACCTCAAACGATGTGTTTTCCGACACTCCAAGTTCCACCGCCGCATCCAACCTGGAGATGGTACTAGCGGACCATCCAAATCGCGTCATCGCGGGATTATGGAACTACGACGCCAACGACGTGACGAGGCACAAGAGACCGAAGATTGTGCTGTGTTGAGTGAAATGAAATATTATACCATGTAGTTATATGCCTATTTGTTGTTACATATCTTAGGTTAGGTAGGAATGAAATGACATGTAGATACTATGCCCTGAATAAAGCAAGGTCCGATGAAGGTATAGGACGCATCTGCCCGGTATACCGTAGTCCTACCGATTAAAATGAAAAATGACTCCAAACTGAATTTATTTGTCGGTATCATTTCGTAGGGGTAGACAACACATGGGGGAACTGTATCACCATTAGCCGTGAATGTTATGAACACGGTGGTCTCTCCTTCTCGCTGCCTTTGACTTGATACAAATCCTTGTTTCCCTTCGGAGCAAGCACTAAGGTAGCCGATGGGTTCGTAAAGAACCCGGATTCGGCTACGTTAATTATTCGACGTGGGACAGACAATAGTTCGCGACTTCCAGTCTTTTCTTCTATGTAATCCCCAAGCATTTGGTGCCACTGTTTAATGGCGCGCTCGGTTATCAGAGCCCTGGCAACACCTACAGCTTCTGGTTGCCTTAAACTAATGCCCGGATGACGCTTTATAAACAATTTTACCCATTTCCGAGCCGGAGATATGGAAGTGAAGGGTGTCTTCCCACCGAATCTAAAAATTGCCGCTGGATATCTGGAATGCTTTTGCGACACGTCGCTTTTACTCCAGTTGACTAACAACAATTCTTCCTAAAACAAAAACGTAGATAATTAGCCGAAATGTAAAATAAAGATGTAAACAATTTTGTCAAAGTTGTTTACATCTTTAACAATTTTAACAGATATTGCTACTGACGAAGATAACTGTAAGTGTTACCGAAACGTTTAGATTGTATAATTTAAAATACACTAAAAACCCAAAAAAGATAAGTATTTTATTATGTGTGATAATGGTGAAAGTTTACATTTTCTTAACTACCAAACTATTTGAATTAATGCGGAAAATATATTGTTTAAACTACAACGTACCTTCTCAGTATAATAATAGCACGCAACTGAAATGTAAACAAAAATATGCACTGACGTCATTCATGTGTTTTCCATTCTCGTTGCGTATTCACATAACCAGTAAGGCATAGCAGTTAGAAGTAACCTATGTTACCGTAGATTTTAATTTTCCTTTTCATTTGTATTTATATTCCGTGTAAATGTCATTTTAGTGATCGGTCCATTTCTATAAAATCTGCTTTAAAAAAATGGAAATAAAAAGGAAAATTAAAATCTACGGTAACCAAGAGGTTGCCATATATTTTAATTTTCCTTTTTGTTTCCATTTTTTTTATAGAAATGGGCCAATCACGCTTAAGAATTCTAACTGCAATGCTATACTGGTTATGTTTCGTGAATATGCATTCTCACCCCACGTCTTTTTTGAAGAAGTTTGTTTTGTTATGTTGCATGCCTTGAATGTATCTACCTTTAAACGTTGGCGGGTATTTTAAAAGTGACACGGTACTCTTATTATGACGTTCCGAACTTGAAATTGTTGGGTATTGGTGCGTGGTCGGTTACTGGTGCATTTACCCTATTTGAAGATTACAAGTAACGTCTTTTATTTAATTAGTTAGAAACTTTGACAATGTATTTTTAAACAAATAATCTGTGTGATCCTGCAATTCGTAAGGTCTATTATAACTTATCTGTCAGTTCACAAAATATTAAACGCTACGTAAAAAGGTTGTTCTGAATTGATAAACTTCTAATAAGCAAAATATTTCAAGTAGTTTTGTGTCAGGCTCGTATTTTGTGGCAAAAGGAAAGTATAATGAGTAGTATTATCCTTTAATAGATCATATGCATACTGGTGGGCTGGCTGGCAATTTTATCTATCAGTTTTATCTTTTTGATATTGGACATACTGTATATTTTTAGTAAATTTATGTTTCCTGACGGCAATCATTTGTGTATAAAATATAACCTAACAATGAATCTAACCGTCACATAAACCTAAAATCTGTTTACCCAACAGAAATAGTTAAGCTCTTCCCGCTAAATTTTGGCCAATGTAAGCAGCGACCAGTTTTACACCAACAAAATTATAAAAACCGGGAAATTTAAAAACCACAAATTGAAATGTTACTTTGTCAAGACTAAATTACAAAGCATCATTTTTTTAGTATTGGCACTTTAACACACAGCAGAAGTTTCAAATTATTTATTACTTGTAAAAATTCGACGTAAGAACATATTAAAGAAGGTACTATCGCGCTCAAAAAATACTGATACAGCAACATTTTGGCTGTGTGCATTTGGTTTGTCGACACATAATCAATTGCGTTAGCAGGCTATGACCATGAAATATCAAAGTGATAGTGTCCGATTTACATACGACAGATGTGTCTACATCAAAATTTGAATTTTGGAGGTGTCTACAGTAACAAGTTGTACCAAAATTTTTTGAGCGCAATAGTACAAGAGACAGCAAATCATTACAGTAAAGCAAAGTTTGGAAATTACTGGTGGACTTGGGTATAAACAAAGATTCGTCACATACTATTTTGTTTTCAAATTGTTTTTAATTACATAGAATAAAGTAACACAAGCATAGTTTAAAAATATTTGAAGTTTTGGATTAGGTCAAAATAGGACGTCCTTTTACAAGGACGATAGGGTTATATACACATTACTTTATTCTAAAAAGCAGAGAACATAAAACAATTGTACTTATGATATTGAATAAAAAGGAATAAGTGACGTCTGTTCTATTAGGTACGCCAACTACAGCTGAAAGCAAGTAATTGCTTGTGTTCCGGGTTTTAAAAATGCGACTAATAACAAAGTTGCACTTAAATATTGCGGTAATTTTTGTGGAGGAGTTGAAATAATTCTGTTCGGTAAACGGAGTATACCTTTGTCCACTTTAGTGCAGAGCATAAACCTAAATGTGCAGGTATTGTATGTCTCTGATTTTTTTAGTGCTTTGCGTTTTTCTAATTCATTTAACATTGTTCCAGTTTCGCTCTTCTTTCTTAGCACTGTATACTAAAGCATAAGAAGTACGTCCTTGCTCCGAGATAAAGCGTTTCGTTTTTTACGATTAATTTTAGGAGAAAAGGTGGAATATTATGTTTAGTTAAACGCTATTCAAGCTACACAATCTAGATGTATCTTTTATCAGTTCCCAAAAGAGCCACAGATAGAGTGCAATATTTAAACCAACCATCATCTCATCCTAGTATTTAGTTTATTTTAATTTATGTTGTAAAAGGAAAATAAAAGTCAAATTTTTAAAATAGGCCTTGAAATAATCATAAAATACTGGTACTATGTAATGTATTTTAACATTAGATTACGTTTATATAAAACTAGAACTAAGATGACATTAAGTTGTGCTTTTTGGAAATAATTTATTGGAATTGAAATATATTTATTTAGATAGGTATTTATCTCATTGCGGCCATATACTTACTTGCATCGTAGTGATCATTCTTTGCATATATCATGAGAAACGTAAACCAAAAGATATAGTACATATTCTGTATCTTGACAAACATCTCAAATAAAATCAGCTATTTACTTCAATTTGCAAGTACGGATCTAGAAAAGCGGTCATTTGTGTATGACAAGCCTCGCCGAATACAACTCATGTTCCTTGCATAATTTGAAGTGGTCGGTCTACTCCACTGAGGGTGGGAAGGGTAGACTCATATAGACAATATTGAAATAAATTTAGTTCCTCCCAAAATAATAAGAGGGCAGTTATAACTAACAATTAACAGATTACTGTTATTGGGCATACTTGGTTATAAGATATTTTTCCTACGACCATGTACTAAAGTGATTCATATCGCACAATTAATCGTACAGAAAATAATACTGTTTATAATTTTGTGTCATAAAGTTTACATTATCGTTTTGTTTTGAGGTGGAAGCAGAACAATAATAATAGATAACGCAAACTTTATTTTATAGTTTTGGCGCATTTTGATTTATAGTATAGGCTACCCTGGATTTGGAGGTTTTCCAGATAGTAGCGACTAAGGCGAGGATCTCGCTCCTTGATGTGCGCATGTACCTCAAAAAACACTTGGTTTAAAAGAAGTGGCCGCCTTCGATACTGAAATAGCATTTTCAATGTCAAACTGGTAGAGCGCGTTTGGACTAAAACCGGAGTTCCGAACCTAGTGGTAATTACCCCTCCGGGGGTAAATCAGTAGTTCTACGGGGGTAACAAAGAACCCAATTATTAGGTCATAAATTCCTAATCTAATAGAATGGGTAGATAGTAAAAACAAAAAAATATCAGAACACAGATATCAGAAAAAGGGATATAGGTCGGCTAACGTTTTTGGTATGAGAATCTGATGTCGTTACTTTTTCACACATTTGCATTTGCACACATATAAATGAACACGTGCTGAGCGGCCATATGTACCTTATACATTGCACGCGCTCACTGCGCTTTTTAGCAGTGTGAGATGTGTAAAAACGCAACGTATTTAAACTACAGCGGCTGCGGGTGGCATTCTAAGCCTGTTGCGTTAGTTAACATTAGTTATCTAGTCCTAGTCTATTAAAAGCTGGCAAACTGTGTCTTCGTCTTCAATATTAAACGTGTTCCCTTCTGTGTTACTAAATGTATGCTTCACGGATTCAGAATAAATACTGTAAGATACAACAAGTCAACAAATGTTAAATTACAGGAAAGTTAAAATCATAAAAGTAGCTAAATAAGAAACACATTTGAGGTATTTTTCTATTTAACGCGCAAAAGGTTAAAATTTATTACTGGTCATATAATACAAAAGAGTTTATTTCAGATTCAACATTCCTGCTCTCTTTCTAGCTAGGTAAATAATCTTTGTACTTAATTATACCGACACAAGGGGTTTGTGAATCATTCTACTTTAATAGAAATCCGATATCCTTTATCGTGATAGAAATACAAGCTTTTATAAAGCGCAACTGTTGCAGATCAAACAAGTTTTACAATTTAATTACATTTAAAATACTATTATACTTTCTTGGAACGCTATAAGTACTAAGTTATAAATAACCTTCATAAAATTATAAAATCTCCAAAAAATCGTCAATCCACTATTGATTGCCCACCGAATGCATTCCAACGTAACCATAATGGCGATAAATCACCAGAGCTGGCAACGCTGCTCCGTACCCGGGTACGTAGCGGTGTGAGGGGTGACCGTTCCTGCCGGCATGCTGCGCCGCCGCATGGCAATTTGAGATTGATACAACTCGTGCACAGGCGCGTTTCAACTGTTTCACATTGCGTATGTACCTACTTATAAATAAATATCAAAGTAATCTATTATCCGCTTTTTTACGATTGTTTGAGAGAACATGGCTTCTTCATCCTGAAAAAAGCGCTCCTATAAAGCATTTTTACAAAGGGGTTTCACAAATATTGTGGACAGGAATATAGAAAAGCCTCAGTGTGTTATATGTAATAAAGTGCTTAATCCAGAGAGCATGAAACCGAGCAAATTCGAGAAAGTTCACAAAGCGTTTGCATAAGGATGTGGATTTTTGAAGAGAAAAGAGAGCGTTCTGAAATCTTCCTGCTTAGATTACACAGGAAATATGCAAAAGGGAAATGAGTCGTGTCTTCAAGCTTCATATCAAATTGCTTATCGCATTGCTATGAACAAAAAACCGCACACTATAGGAGAGGATCTCAACAAACCTTGTTTGCGTGATGCAGTATCGCTCGTTATTCGCGAGCAATATGTGGCTAAGATAAAACAAATATCACTGTCAAATACAACAATTCAAAGTCGAATTTAAGATTTCAGTAAGGATATTTTGGCAACCGTTACTAATTACATTAAATAAAGCCCTATGTTTGCACTGCAATTAGATGAGTCTCCGGATGTAGCTTCGTGTTCACAATTACTAGTATTTACTCGGTATATTAAAGATAACTAGGTAAAAGAGGAATACCTGTTCTGCAAGTCTTTGCCTACCACTACTCGCGGTTCAAATTCCTTGGCAATGCCAAAAAAAAGTTACCAGTTTTTTGTTGCCTGCAGAAGGGGTGACTAAACTTTTTGGGAGGACTGGAACCCCTAATATGCCACTGCATCGACTCTTGTTTCGACTTAGGATCAAAATGATGGACCCAAATTTCATCTCAGGTGATAAGTCGATTGATAATTAAATCTGGTTCGTCCCCACGAAGCGCCAAAAGTTCTTCACACTTCTCCATTCGAGTAAGCATTTGAAAAGGCGTAAGCATTCGTGGAACCCATCCCGCACTGATCTTTGACATGCCAAGGTAATCGTGTAAAATTCTGAAAACTGTGGTTTCTGAAACTCCTAATAAAGACGCTAATTGTCGGTCCTTTAAACTTTCATCTTCCAATACCAAACACTTGGTTTTTTTCAATAACATCCGAAGTGATCATGCCAACAGGCCGACCTGGACGGGGATCATTCACAAATAGTCTAGACTTAGAAGGGCAATTATCCCCGTATATAATCAACATTTCTTCACGAATAACTTTTGGAGATTTTCCTTGTTTTGTAAGAAACTTTATAACAGCTCGATATTCAAATTTGTCTATTTTGACAGATATTAGAACTAATAATGCTGCAATCGTTTTGTAAATTGTCAAACACGTTACCACGGCATATGTAATTTAAAATCAATAAAATGAAAAATTACATTAACATTGTTAATTTGCTTAGTCCGGGAATATAAAAACGACCCCTCGTCTCCCGAAAAACCACCCCCGTTTTTGCCGGAACAGTTTCATATTAATTATTGAACGACATCTTAATTTTAAAAATATGCATTCGCCCGTAACAAGCGCTACATCTAGGTCTCAAGTTTCAACGTACCAAACAAAGACATCTTTGATTGCAGTGTGTACCGACGTACTTAATTATTAAACTAGTAACATTTTTACATCAAGAATGTGCGCATAAGAATTTCCAATGATTCGTTACGCCCCTTCAGTAAAGCAGTTTTTAAGCGTACACCTGCATGTGTTTTCAATCTTTAGCCAAACATCAGTTACATACATTCCCACATTTCTTACATAAAAATACATAAAACAAAATATTCTGAAAACATTAGCAAATTACGATGTATTATCAAGATATTAAAAATCCACTAACTATCTTTTCTCTCGCGGTAACAATGATGATTTGACAAACGTTTATTACAATAATAAAATTTTTGCGGTCCGCTACCTACAGTAGATGATGATGTGATGGTGCCGTATAAAGAGACACTAACGCGAACGAGAGAACTATAAGAAATAAACCCAAAAAATAGGCCTTCAAATTTTTGTTAGTTTTTTTGTAAGCGGTATTGTATATAATTTTTTCCCATACGGAGGTGAGAACACCAGAACAGTACTTATGACACGCGATTGTATAATTTTCCATTGCCCACAACAAAAGATTGGTTCCGCCTATGTTCTAAATGCCTTTAATCTGAGGTGCAACATTAGACAGTATATTGTTTAAAAAAAAAAACTGTTTTATGACTTACCATAAAACGATGTAATTCTATTACTGTATAAATTTTAATATACTTTTCTAATAAACATATTAACCATTGTACGCTTTTACTTTTCGACGATTGGCGGTGTTTGTATCTTACGGGCTACTTTATACAAGAAAAGTTTCTTAAAATTACAAACTGAACAATGCATTTAATTCTTGACTTTTTGATAATGTATTTCTTAAGATACAGCTTGTAAAATTGACCCTATAGTGTGAAATTCTAAAATAATCCAAAACCTGTGTAAGCTAACAGTATTATACTGTGTTTTCCACATTTAAGATGTTTGTGAAAATATCAAAAACAATCGACTTTGGAGCAAACAGTGTAGAATCCTATTCAATTTTAGTCACGTTCTGTTTTTGGATCTAAAACACTACTTTATACAAGGATTAAAATACTTTTTTGAATACCTAAAAATTATAATTTTATGGAAAATAGTAGGTATACACCTTTTTTTTTACAGATAATTCAATTTTAGATATGTTGCCTTTGTATTACTACTAACTTTAAAACAAAATGTATAGGCATTACTTTTAAATTTTATTCCACAAATAAAAAACAGCGCTGGGCAATATTTGAAATACATGTATTTTAAATACATTTTAACGGGTATTTTGTATTTGTATTTGAAATACTCGTTTCTAGAATTAGTATTTTGTATTTTAAATCCAAATTTATACATGATTTTATTTTAAAAAATCTTTGTAGGGATTCCTACACAATTATGTAACATGTGTATAAAATTAAAATAGTACGTAAAGGTAGGTACATTAAAGTTAGCGTGGGCACACCCTCACATTTTTGTTATAAATAAAAACAGTAATGATCATAGATAAGTATTGACCAAAACTGTCCGAAGGCGAAATATATTGTAGTTCAGAAGGTACCAATGTTACTTGGTTGTACCTGCACCTACGGCAGTAATGAAAACTGTAGTACTAGCTGGAAAAAAACCAGAAGAACCCTACCTGATAAAATGTTTTTTTAAAGGTTGAATGGTTAACTAGATACATTTTTCAGTGTTATTGTTAGTTAGTATTTTTGTATATTAAATGTGGACCATTGAAATCTACTAGTAGTAGAGTTCAATGATATGGAGAGTCTTTGTCGAGACATTTGAAGTTAACGTACCTGATTTAGCTAGTATAGAGTCTCTTTTATTTTTATATGGAGATGGCGCTATGGTGACAGAACTTGAAATTTAAAAAACATTGAACAAGTTTAGAAATAAAGTTTATTTCTGAATAATGAAATTAGATATTATAGAAAACTAAGTGTGCGCACGCCATTAAATTTTATTACTAAAATTAAGGTTATGTAGGTTAAGGTAAATAAATGAGTAATAGAGTGGACCACGATTCGACTGTACAGTAAGGTCCGAAAGTCCTGACACCACCCCCTATTTGTGTGATGATTGTATGTGTTGTATGTGTATTTGAGAACATGCCACAGCATATGTTGATAGTTACAGTTTTAGGTTGTTTAGTGGTACAGAATATCAGTATGGACACCGTCATTGTCATGGCACAAAATGATGCGGCGCCAGATCCTGTGTGAGATTTCCCGAAGAATAGGCAGGGTGATATCCCTGAATGCCTCCCTAACAGCTTCCTTTAACTCTTCAACAGACTGATATCGTTGTTTCAAGACCTTCTGCTTAATTATTCCCCAGAGAGAATTGTCGCATGATGTCAGATCTGGACTCCTGGGAAGCCAGCTCTGGTGTAGCACTTCATCCAAGAATTCTCGGACACGGAGAGCGTAGTGAGCAGGAGCTCCATCTTGTTGAAGCCAACTGTCATCAAGAATGTTCAGTCTCTGAAGCTGTGGAATGAACCATTCCTGCAACATTTCCAAGTAAGAATGTTGATTGACAGTACCGTCAAAAACATAGGGCCCTATCAGATACCTACAGGACATTGCTGCCCAGATCATAACATGTGGTGGATTATTCTCTAACTCTTCATAATAATATGGATTTTCTTTGCTCCAGAAGAAAATACCCCTATTCCGAGAAGATCGGTAAATTGCACATTCGTCTAACAAGAAAACTTTGCCTCGCTGCGGGAGTGTCACAAACACATCGAGTAGTCTTGAGCAAGCTTCATGTCTTCGCCGAATGTCCTCATCACTTAACTCGTTTACGAATGTTGGCTCAAAACATTTTAATTCCAGATCTTTTTTCATGTGTGTCAGCATAGTCGTTTTTGGAATTCCAAGTTCAGAAGATCTTTTTCGCAATGATTTCTTGGGAGATCTGGTCACAGAATCCGCCACTGCTGCACAAGTTTCTTGTCGTGTTGATGGTCGACCTGTCCTCTTTCCATCCAGAACGGATCCAGTTGTGAACAGTTTCTGTTGCCATCGCAGTATCGTTCTCTTTATTGAATCGTGCCGCAAAATCCCCTTGCACATCTCTCATGGTTTTCCCGGAGTGTGCACGTTCATGAGCTCATGCACTTGCCAAAACACGTTCTTCCACACTATACGTACTTGTGTCCATCTCCTGAAAAGAAAAATTACATATAAGTATGCATCATAACACAAAAAAGGGGGGGTGACAGGACTTTCGGACCTTACTGTAGTACGGTTATGACTTGTTATGAAACAAAAATAAATTGAAATGAGAGTGAGATATAGAGTCGTCGGAAGTATAATCTAAAACTTTTTTGAACATGCATGTAGCTAACTCGAAAATATACTGTAGCATACATGTTGCAAGAGTACCTACTATGGATAATGCATAAGTATAGATTTTCTTTATGCGATATACAAAGTGTATAGAAATGAACAGCATTAAAAACTTTGACAAGCGGTTTATCAGTTTTTTCGAATTGAACGCCCTGCTACATAATTTTGCTTTTTCTTACTCGTGCTGTGAATAAGTATTTATAACCAAAATTTCACCGTTTTCTGAAACTTAGTTCTTCTGTAAACGTCAAATTTTAACGATTTGGTCAGGTAACTTAGGAAATGCATAGAGCTTCTTATAATAGACCTAGGGAATAGATCTTCGCCAAACATGTTTCAAGGCCCTGTAACTAGGTTTTGATTTCAGAGGTGGCAACTGAAGTTTTATGGGGGGGAGGGGGGCAAACTTATTTTGATTTATGTAATTACTAAAAAATGAAAAAAAAAAAACTAACAGTGTAGAAATAAAATAGTTAAACAAAATAAAACTAAGTATAAACTTAAAAATTTGTTTTTAAAATAAGTGAAGTTTCCTGTTTTTTCTATCATTAAATTTGTGCAAGAACACATCAATGGTCTATTTATTCGAGTTGGACTCGTTGACAGCTGTGCTACAGCCAAATACAGAAACAGTTGCATACAATTGGTACGTGGCGTTAAAGGCTTCACGTTGATTGTAAAGTACTTTAAGTATCTCCTGTTCTTTAACTTCATTATTTTTTAAATATTTTTTTACGACTATGAGTGACCTAAACAGCGTACTTAATTTAGAAAACATTTTTTACCGCGAAAAGTTTAACAGTGAGCAGTGACTAATCTAAAGTTGACAGACACTAGAGTTTCTCCAAATCAACCTGGTCCATACTTAAAATTGCAGTAATTAACTCGTCATTTCTATCAAATCTTTTTCCGAATTCAGCAAGTAGTAATATAGTTTCCATATCTTAACGTTTTAGATCATTTTCATAGCTCGTGCTGGTACTTGGATTTGGAACATAATCGGTTAAGATATAGGTAATCTTCTTCACTAATTTGCTTCTGCTTACGTTTAGGAGCGATGTTCTCTTCCGTCTCTTCTGGCAATAAATCTTGGGCTTTGTTTAATACTTGCAAATAATTCGATTAGTTCCTGAGCTGTCGAATTTCTTCTACTGCTATGTTCGTAATTAAAACTGCTTCCTTAGTCCTGTTTTTCTACTTTCTAGTGCGTTGTTAGCACATTCTAATAGTGATAAAAGAGTTATAAGCTAAAATTAATGCAAATCGAAACTCTATTTTTTCATTCGGGTGCATAAACCTAGCTACAGTATCGCCGTCAAACTTTTCTTGCGGAATTTCTTTTAAGACTCTTAATATCTCTAGAAAATTGTTTAAAATTTCTTTTGTAACTGTCGAATGACCTGTCCACGTTTTTTCCAAAAGACGTCCAGTATGTTTTCCTTAATAAATGTTATCAATTTTTGGATGTTGAAAGAATTCATGAAAGGTAACAACACATTGCTGAAAGAAAAGTCTTAACATTACAATATCGGAAACGACTCTTGTTACCACCAGGTGTAGCCTGTGGTTAAAACAATGCACGTAAAGTACTTTTTTTTGTAGGGCTAATTCAATTCTTGTCGCATCCCTCTTTTTTTTACGCCCATAATACTTGCTCCATCGTAACATTGACTAAGCATGTTATTTTTATCTAATCCATTTGTACCGGGTGGCCAACTAAGAACGGCCGTCGGCCATATCTCAGGAATGGATTATAGCACAGGTTCGGGAAAAAATTTTTTATAACAAAAGTGGCCTCGAGAAACGCCTGGAAATTATTTTCAGAATTGTAGGTCCACCGCTAGAGGGCGTATTTGACAGTTAAAATTTTAAAAAGCAAAATTTTTCAAAATTTACTCAATTAAGGGGCATATTACATATTATAATCAGATTCCTCGACAAATTCTGCATATTTTTTATTTGACAAGTTTTAGTCTATCTCTTCAATCTGGGGGAGAGTGGGAACCTTGTTACGACAAAACGCCTTTAATTCAGGTTCTGCTTGATCGATTTCAATAAACTTGATGTTGTTTGAAAGAGCTTTTGTTAAACAATAGAAAATTTGTAAATTTGAAGCAATCTGATTAATAACATAAATGCTAGAGGGCGCTTTTTAATATTTTTTTAATATTGTGTTTCTCTTTACAATTTTAAATGGAAGCATAAAAATTTAAGTAGCTCTTTAAAAAGTAGACTAAATTAGTAATAAAACAGTGAAAACTGCAAGTCAATATCTTTTTCCTATCCTGAGATATCGTAAGAAATAGGTAAATGGCGGGAATTGTTCTTCCAACGTCTAGTAGGCTAGTTCGCGTTAACGGAAATTATTAAATTAGGCCTGGATAAAAAGATCTTACATTGGTCTGCAGTAATTTAAACTAGCTAGATTACCTAAATGTAATGCTGTCTGTACTAACAATGAGAACAAATTATAAAATAATAATGTGATAAATCTAACATTTTTTAATTATCTAAGAATGTTATATTTGTTTCAAGCGATGTGTTAGTAAATCAAAAGCATAAATTATCAATAAAAACCGATATTTACCCAGCAACAACAAATACAGTTTAAAATATGAATTACGATTTACTGATGACAGCAAAATAGGTAAAGAGAGCCATGTAAGATATAAAATAGAAGACATACCCTTGGCCAATCGTCGTGACATGTTCTTGCAACATGATGGGTGCCCGGCACATTATTATAGAGATGTTCGGAATTTCTTAGATCAATCATACCCTGAAAGGTGGACAGGACGTGGAAATTTATATATTTGGCCACCAAGGTCTCCAGACCTAACTTGTTTAGATTTTTATTAGTGGGGGCGAATAAAAGATCTCGTTTATGCCGATAGACCCACAACAAGAGCTGACATGATTGAAAGAATACGACAGACATTACGAAGCATTTCAAGGGCAGAAATTGAAACTGCTGTTCTCTCCACCCGTCAGCGATTGATTTCATGCATTGAAAATGATGGACGACGTTTCGAACATCTAGGGCGACACTAATTACTTAGTTATTTATTTAAGGTTTTAATTGTTAGATTTATCACATTATTATTTTATAATTTGTTCTCATTGTTAGTAGCGACAGCATTACATTTAGGTAATCTAGCGGCAACCATAACATTAGTATGATAAGTTTAAATTACTGCAGACCAATGTAAGATCTTTTCATCCAGGCCAAATTTAATAATTTCCGTTAACGCGAACTAGCCTTGCAGTTTTCACTGTTTTATTACTAATTTAGTCTACATTTTAAAGACCTACCTAAATTTTTATGCTTCCATTTAAAATTGTAAAGAGAAAGCACAATATTAAAAAAATATTAAACAGCGCCCTCTAGCATTTATGTTATTAATGAGATTGCTTCAAATTTACAAATTTTCTATTGTTTAACAAAAGCTCTTTCAAACAACATCAAGTTTATTAAAATCGGTCAAGCAGAACTTGAATTAAAGGCGTTTTTTCGTAACAAGGTTCCCACTCTCCCCCACCCCTTATTTGAAGAGATAAGACTAAAACTTGTCAAATAAAAATATGCAGAATTTGTCGAGGAATCTGATTATAATATTTAATATGCTGCTTAATTGAGTAAATTTTGAAAAATTTTGCTTTTTAAAATTTTAACTGTCAAATATGCCCTCTAGCGGTGGGCCTACAATTCTGAAAATAATTTCTAGGCGTTTGTCGAGGCCACTTTTGTTATAAAAAATTTTTTCCCGAACCTGTGCTATAATCCATTCCTGAGATATGGCCGACGGCCGTTCTTAGTTGGCCATCCGGTACTAAGAGTAAATATCTTCCTTTACAATTTCTGTCAATGTATCAAGCGCTTCATTTTGGATTCCCGGAGAAGTGTAGCAGGCATTTTTGGGAAGTTTCATGTAACATTCAGCTAGTTCTTTATCCTTTTTTACATTGAAATAGTCTGATAAATAAACCTTCCTCAATATGTTGTTCTAAATTATATTCTCCACATAGTACTAATTCATTTACCGCAATAAACTGAATCACTTCTGCCATACTTTTCAGATAATACCTGTTTTGTTCTAACGGTCTTTTGCTTGCAAGTGAAGACACTGCTAAGTTGATGCTGTTCCTGTGAATTTTTTCGATCCATTTTTGCATAGCCTGCATATGTACTACACTTTTTTCATGTCCTGTGAATCCTCTTTCATCGAGAGCTCTTTTCCAAAAACGAAAACCACGCAGAGTAAAAGAAGTTTCTTTAGAACCATGAGACTCAAACTGCATAGTGGCATAACAAAACGTGGCATCGCGGTCGATAGAATAAATCAACCATTTGAAGCGATCGTACCACTCTGCACGAAAAAAGCGATAATTCTCACTTAGACGAATTTCATTTATAGCCCCTCCTATACTCGGTAGATCCTAAGGTGTTAGATTTATGTTTACTTTCCTTGTTATTTCATTTTGATTACTTTCAATCTTCTTCAGTTTTAGTAGTATTGCTATTACTGAGCCCCGCTTCAACAACGTTTGGTCTAAAGAATTTTCGTATATCCATAATTGCACTACACTACACTGTTTAAATGTGTGTTTTAGAATATAATTTAAAACAAATTCAAATTTGTAAACGTACAATATTTTGTAGTTATTCTTAATGGGGAAATTAGTCAAAACCAATGTGTCATCCGCCACGCCGCACAAAGAACTAAGCAGTCACTAAGCTGCTGCTACAACCAGACGTAGAATAATTTTCATTTGGTGCTAACTGGCGAGACCGTAGCGTAGGCGGCCACGTATCATTTAGCCTGTGAGTGTGGATGCTGGGATGTTCGATGGCCTCGCAGTACACTTTATAAAAATACCGGAAAACGGAAGCGAAATAAAATAGAATTTTGTTTTTAGTTGGCTTGAGTTTAGAAGAATTGTACACTACTATAGCTTTATACATCCATAATTATTTTGAATAACAATTAGTAATAAAAGAATGTCCTGTAAATGAACAGAAATATTGAACCGCACTCGCTAAGTTTTAACGCACCCGTACCCTGTATGTATAAACAGTTAAACACGCTTTGAACTACTTGAAACTCCTTAAGAACTGATCCCTCCTTTACCGTAGTTTACTTATATTGTGACACACATTATTCTAGATAATTCCAGAAACCTCGCGGTAATAGTAGATTTCGCAACTAGTGCGCTGTTTACACATTTCTTGGTGCGAGGCTGTTCTTTTTTACCCGAGGCGTATCCGAGGGATAAAATATATGGCCGAGCACCAAAAAGGTGGCAGCGCACGTGTTGCGAATACATTTTTTTGTAATCGTTCACATAAAATTAGTAAAAAATTAAATTTTGAAATATTTGTTGACAAATGTCAAATTAAATACATAAATAAAAAAGTTTATATATTTAGTTATATACCACTTTTCTCTTTATGTATTAAAAGTAACGATTACAAAAAATACATTTTTGTATTTGTGTTTATTTTATAGATAAAGGGATGACTGATAACATCCGGTTAATTTTAATTAAACGTGGTGACTCATTTCTCGAATATTCTTTTCTTATATTTATTGTTTCTTAGAACCTGTTTCAATAAATTAAATAGTACACACGTACATTATTATAACTGTTCGGGTTTGCTTTGCTACAATTACGTATTCTTCAAAATTACAGTTTACATTAGTTAATAAACAATACAAACATAGATATTACAGCTATACGTGATTAATTGTTTACTTTGTAAATTTCTTAATAGTTTGCTACTCGCAGAGAGTGTAGGTGTTTTTAAAAGCTTCTTTAGAATAAAATCTATAAGTTAGTTTGTTCACTAACTTAAACAAAATATTATTATAAATATAAACTGCAATAAAAGTGTAGTATGAATGCATAATTTAAGCTCTTATATAATTGTTCTAAACTCAAGACAACTGTACCAACTTCACGCAGCTATAAAAACCTTATTAACAGTATGTTTTTGTGATTTTATGTGCATATGTACAAATTTTTATAAAAAGAGAGGAAAATGGTATATTTTTATAATACCATATTTTTCTAGTAGACAGGTGATTTTCTAGAATTGGCAACTTTCTCTTTTAGAGAAAGTATAGATTTTGTAATAAGGGCAGTCCGAACTTCGGTATCGAACGTAAGCCCCTTCCTAGCGTTAGAGCCTTTGCGATTTTTATTGCCCTCTAAAGCAACTTTCAAAAAAAGAACTTGACGTTTTTACGCTTTGGCGCCGGGCACCGTAGTCTTCACCGTTTCTACGTTAGAATTGTCACTGCTCCTCATACAGTCGACACAAAGAAGCGGATCCCGTTCAGGAAAGAAGCACTACAACCAGCCAGGAGCCAAATCATCAAGGACACCGGGAAACCCACAGGAACAGCAGCAAGGGACCATATCAGTTAACGAGGTACCTATTGATTAATAAAGAATTTTAAAATAAATTTTGGTTTTCTATTTTTTGTTTATTAATACCAACAAAGCCCTCCATTTTAACGTAAACTCAACTTCCAAACCTTAATCCAGCGGGGTGTGAGGCTGCACCTCGGTGAGAGTCCACCCTTTCCTTAACACGATAATTTCGGACCCCTTTTCAAGTACCCGTACTAACCCGCCATGGTAAAATATGGCAAACCGGCCCTCCGGGCTACGGTCTACCTTGCTCCTTCCCCGCCCCCGAGGTCCCCGTCACCTAGATACGCTACCCTGTCCTTTGCGGCAGCCGCCGTATCCCCTTCTACACTAGTGAGGGCATCTTCTATGTTCTCTATTGCCTCTTGCTACATTCCACCCGCAGTCACACCCGTTCACCGCTTCTGTAAAACACCCAACCCTTCTACTTTCCGTTCCGCTTCGCAACCTAACCCTACCGCTAGGCTCTCTCCTTAACCTTCCGCTACCTATAATTCCACTTCCCGATATTGCCTTCGTAATATTCCCGTCCAATTTAACACACAAAAGTCCTTTTTTAAGTCCTCGTCCCTCTCCGTCTCCCATGGTTGAACGTAAAGCTCAACCACAACCGTACCTGCTTGTTGGAAACGAGCGTGGCCCTGCCAGCTACGATCAGCGAACTATGCAGCATCACTTCGGTGAGCCTGCATTGACGTTGACGCAGTTATCAGGTCCTCGAACGCCCGCTACCTCGACTAACCCCAACCCTAAACCCTTTTCATTTTCCTGCGTTATCCGTGGCGTGGACAAGGACATCCTTCTGGAAGAGATCCGTGACTCCATGGACCTACTTAAATTCATCAAAGCAATACGGATCATATCCAAAGCAACAAACACTCTTACTTCCTTGTACTCCTGAATACCCGCCTGAATACATCAAAGTGTAGCAACTGCAGTGGACCTCACGCTACCTACTCCTTTTCCTGCGCGACTCGTCGTGCGATTCATACCACCGCAGCAGCGACTGTCGTACCCAAACCGCCCCCTCCTTCCACGTCAGACAACGAGGATGACGACAAACACAAATCACCTATTTCCATTCCCCTATTTCATCGCCTCCCTTACCCTCACCCTAATGCAACTGTTTTCTGAGCGTAGGGCCGACATAGTGAAAGCTGTCGACATTACGTCCAGGGAATATTTGAAACGCCGGACCAGAGTCAACATTGTTGGTAATGGTATAGCTATCACTACCCACAACATCCGATCCTAATGCTACACCTTAACCCCTCTCCCTACTCCCTCTACCTCACCCTAAGTACAATGGATCTCATAATAGGTGCAATTAATGCAGGGGTGTCCGTCAGAAACGCCCCCTCATTAAGAATCTATTAGCCACCAATCAAATACAAGTCCTTGCAATCACCGAAACAAAACTAAGCACCCGTTGTACCCTTGACTTTGGCTCCTATAATTCGTTGCTTCAATTTAGCGCCCACAATAGTTTGCGAGGCAGAGCGCTCATAATTAAAAATTCATTTCCTGCCACCCCTTATCCTCTTCCATCGCACCTGGAGCATTTCGAATGTGTTGCTGCAACGATGCACTTTCCCCTTCCCGCCACCTTTTTTTGTTATTACAATCCTCCCGAAGAAGCCATTTCCAATGACCTTCTAGATCACATCTCGCGCCTACCCAATGCTATCCTCCTAGGAGTTCTTAATGCCCGACATGTCCAATTCGGAGATTCCACGACCAATAGAAACGGTTTCCACCTAACCCACAGTATTCTTACCCTACCACTGTTCCGGATAAGGACCACCTTTATTAGTTATCAAGGTACTTCTATAATCGATCACATTATATGCACCGAGTCACTAATTCAGCGTATGTCCTACGATTGCCACTTAGGTGAAACCGTCATATCGGACCACCTCCCCCTTCTCGTTAAAACATCCCTCGGCCCCATCCCTCTCACTCATCCAACTCACATTATCCGTAGGGATTTTCAAAACACCGATTGGAATGTATTTGGCGAATACATCTTCAATAATCTTCAGGCGTACGATATTCACACTCCCAACGATGTCGAGAGAGCGGTCACCGACTTAACTTCCGTTGTCACGGAAGCGGTCGAAGCCTCAATCCCCCAAAAATCAATTGATATCTCCCATAAACCTCTCCCACAATACATAGTAACCTTGATCAAAGGGAAACAGTGAGTATATCGCGAATTCCCGAGATCAAGGGACCCCGCTCTCAAGACCGAATATAACCCTAAGTCGGCGTGAAACCAACACATACATCGACAAAAAATGGGTCTGGCCACCTCAAATATCAACTATAGAGATGGCAAGAAGTGCTGGCACACCTTTAATATCTCACTAAAGGGAAAACCAAACCTAAGTCCCACATAACCGACCCTCAGGGTAATTTAATTTCCAGGGATCAAGACAAGGCCGTAATTTTCCGCCACTACATATAATCCCTCTATACTTCACCTAACGATCACGCGTTCGATGACGCCTTTAAAAATCGTCTAGTGAAAGACCTTGAGGATTTCAGAAACTCCGAATTACCCGAGAAAATCCTCGATGATAATGACCCGTTTTACTGCCCAATTACTCCCACTCAAACCCTCAACTACTTCCAAAAAGGCAAAATATCCGCCCCCGGACAAGACGGACTGAACAGACTTATACTGAGAAACCTACCACCTCCAGCAATCAGACGCCTAACGTCCACATATAACAAATACCTTTCCCTTTCGTACTTCCCGACGATGTGGAAATCCGCCTCGACCGTCATGATTCTTGAAAACCTCTCAGACCAGACAGAACCCTCATCCTACAGACCCACCTCTCCCCTCAGGTGCCTAGGGAAATGCTTAGAGCAGATCCTAGTCTAGTTCACAAAATCCAAACATTAGTCGTATCTAACAGGTAGGACGATACGAGTCCGAGTGGGATCATCCCTCTCATAAAGTTTCACCCCGCAAGCAGGCGCACTCCAGGGTTCTGCCTTGGCACCAATACCATACCTTATTTTTGCCAATGATATCCCCAGTGTAACAACGCCCGGATTATCCCTGGCACATTTTGCCGACGACACTGCCATCTGGATAGCTAATCGATCAACCAAGAACGCCTCCAACAGTATGTCCAGTACCCTACGGAACTTCTCCAATTAGGCCAACCAATGGAGAGTCTCCATAAACCCCACCAAAACCCAAGCCATTCTATTCCGGCACCCTAACTATACCCGACACAAATTACTCTCCAAAAACGACGTAACCATTTACCTGCAAGGGGAACGATTACCGCTACTTGACTACATAACATACCTAGGAATTACATTTATCAAGAACCTTAACTGGAACGCTGACCTGAACAAGACCCTGAACAAACTACGGAACCGATCCAACTTTCTGGGCACCCTTAGGGGACGCATAGGAGGTTGTCAACCCGAAACCCTACAACATACCTACAAGACATTCATACGGCTCGTCATAGATTACCGTGCTCCATTATACGCTACCCTAAAACCCAAGGAACTAAAATCCATAGCCTCATGTGAACGCCGAGTCCTACGGAGAATACACCGATTACACTATAGAAAACCCAACGAAATTACCATACAACACGCTAACATCACACCTATCACACAACGCTTCAAAACACTGCAAACAAACTACACACACCGTAGGATATTCGGCGAAACATAAGCTAGCAAAAACATCCTCCGCATTCCACATACGCCCCTTAGCCACATCCAACACCTAAGAACCCACAGGAGAAAACCGAAAAATAAATTTAAGCAACCTCCAACTATCCTGACCCAGAACATCGAAAACCTTCCCAAAGAATTCGAAAACCTCCTTGACGACACCCCATATGCTCTAAGATAAAATCGAAGACGACCACTGCAACGACCAAGGAATCGATCCAATACACACCACGTACTTCATATACACACCACATATACACCTCCAATCCAAACAAAAATAATATAACCACTTAACACCACACACTACATTGTATGCACGTATGCAATACACACAACAATATAACCCCACTAACACAAAAAAGACCCAGGACTAAACAGGAATGGAACATCCTCTATTATTTTTGTAGTCTATATCATTTTCAGGAAAAATCAATTCAATTTGTTTCTATTCCTATTCTCTTACTAGAACGGAATCTAGGACCACCCTGTACACAATAATGATTTCAAAAACTGTTTCTGCTCTAACGAATCAAATCTTAGTATTGTGAGTAGTCACAAAAACATTTTTACATCTGGTTGATACAAAGTCAAATAAAAATGTATTTTATTTTATTTATTTTTAAAAGCAAAATGTGTATGAATATTAGAAAGTTTCTGAGTAGAAACGTTGTTTTATATTTGCATAATGAAAACGAAGAAACCAATAAATTTTACAATTTTTATAGTTGACCCTAGCTGGCCCGGCAGACGTTGGGTGTCCGAAAAGTATTGAATATTCTATATATCTCGGTAAATATTTAATTTATCAAAAATGTCTGAAATAAAAGTTGTCTAGCATTTAGTTTTTCATTACAGGAAGGAGCAACGAATATCACTACAATTTTTTTAAATGACAAGGTACCCCTATACTGTAGTCATTTGATAGAGATGTTTTTTTCTCTTTTCAATGATACAAAACTTAATACTTTTACTGAACTAGTTTTTGAGAAAAAAGCGAAAAAGTGATGGTAGAGTGATGTTAAGTTTATTTTAATAGTCATTAATCTAGACAACTATGATTGCTTTTAACTGTCGAAACCATTGATTGCACCTTAGAACTGTCAAGGTGGTAAGTGCACTTGAAGTAAAAAAATACGTATTTACATTGGTTAACATCCATCTGTGAGTGAAATACGCTTTTGAAGTAAACAGAAATGGTTCATTTATCGGAAAGGCAACGTACTGAAATTTTAATGATGCTGGGATAAGGAGGAAGAATGAGGACGCAGACATAAGCAATTTGTACTCCGAATTATATATTACGCAATCAACTGTAAGTAAAATTTGGCACAAATTTCAAGATACGGGCTCTGTTAACAATTTACCAAAAAGGGGCAGAGTTACAGCTTTAAATAATGAAGAAAGTGAAATGTTTCCGTTAGACAAACTGCAGGAGATTGTTATATAATCAAACCCACTTCTTTCCTAAAAAAGGAAAACTGGCACCCATACAAGGCGTGTGTAGTTCAGGAGTTATTTGCAGACGACTTGGAATTTTGAGAAGAAATAACCCACCAACATGAAGGCAATGCAAATTTTTACAAAAATATTATGGTTGCTGACGAGGAAACGCATTGATTAAACGGTACAGTTAATAAGCAAAACACACGATACTGGTCCTCAGCAAATCCTAACTGGTATCTAGAAGGACACACCCAGTACCAGCAGAAAGTTAATGTGAGAGCAGGAATGATGGGAAACCAGATTTTCGGACCTTATTTCATTGATCCTAATTTAACGACCGAGGTTTTATACCCATATGAAAACGATTCGGATATATCCCACGACGGAATATGGTTTTAGCAAGACGGCGCCCCTCCACATTTTGGGATTAATGTCCGCCAGTACCTTAATGATACCTTTCCAATATCCTTGGATAGGCAGGAGAGGTCCAGTAGAATGGACAGCTCGGTCACCAGATTTAAGTCCGATGGATTTCTTCCTTTGGGGCAACTTTAAAAATGATGTTTATGTAATAGGCCGGGAGACATTCAGAGCTTAAAAAATCGCACTTGAAGCTGTTTCAAAGACGTCAAATTTATCACTGCACGCTGTGAACGGTGCTCAATTTGAACATTTATTGTAGTTTCCTTTTTTTTGTTATACCCAGATTAATATTAACTTAAAATAAACTTGTTTTTTTTTCAAAAAGTAGTTAAGTAAAAGTATTAAAGTTTGACATCTTGAAAAGATATCAAATGAGTACAATATATTATATCATTAATTGTTTTTTAAGAAACCGCTAACTAAATATATTCTTGTAAAGAAGAACTAAATACTACACAACTTTTATTTCAGACATTTTTTGATAAAATAAATATTTACCGAGATATATAGAATATCCCATACTTTTTAAAATTTTAATTTAGACGTGAACCGATGGCTAGAAAACTACTAACATTATAAATTTTGAATAGAAATTTACAGTTCATTTCAAAATTTGTATTAATTCAATTAATAACGAATAATGCGCAAACTATGTCACCAGTAGATGGTAATACCTTTAAGATATTTTAATTACCGGAGATGTTAAAACAAATTTATGAGATATACAACATATGAAAATGGAAATATAGGCCTAAAATTAACCTAACAGTTTGATAAACGTATAAAGCTAGCTATGGAATCTAATTTTATTAAAGCATAGCTAGATTGAATATTATTAAACTACCTTGAAGATGACAAATCAGAACAATCTCTAACGGACGAAGGCTAACAGTGAAAAATATAATAATCAAAGAAGGTATTTAACAAATTTTAATGAAATTATTATGTAAGTGTAAAGTTGTGAAAAATTTTAATTTGAAATTGATAAAAGCATTCACAAATAGAAATTTCATTAGATTATGACGTCTTTCACAGTTAGCCTTCGCCCGTTAGGGGGTGTTCTGATTTGTTATTTTTAAGGCTGCTGATTAATATTTAATTTACTAAGGATCTAGCTATTTTTGACTAAAATTAGATTCTATAGTTGGTTTTGTACGTTTATCAAACCGTTATATTAATAGCAGGCTTATATTTGCGTTTTCATATTTTTTATGTTTCATAAATTTGTTTTAACATCTAGAGTAACTCTTAAAGATATTACCATCGACTGGACGGTGATTGTAATTGTATTCGAAACGTTTAAATTTATATAAAATAGAAAAATAAACGATTTAAAAAAACAAAAAGATAGGTATTTTAATTATGTGTGATAACCGTGAAAGTTTATATTATCACAATTTAATTAATTTTTTTTTTAATTTTTCCCTCATGCACAAATTATGTGCCCATAATTTGGTTAATATCTAATTGCATACAATAATTGAAACTCTTTTTGGCAAGATTTTGTCAATTTCACACATATACTTTATTTTACGTATTTTTCACCTAAGTATTCCTTTCGAAAGGGCGGAAATATGATTATGGTTTATACAGTACTGTCGTTATTTTCCAATCTATCATCGCAGTATACTAATTTGAAAAAAAATTACAACGCTTTCTGTTTTTATAAAAATTTCGGTAATACAGTTTAAGGCATTTATAAATCTTGTTTATTAATTTTTAACGCTTATTTTTGCGACCAGATTACGCGTCGTGTTAAAAAATGACAAAGAGTATAATAAATTTATCGCTTTAAAATCTATATGCTGATGTCTTTAATCTTTGAAATATGCAGTTGTTTCAGAAATGCCGGATAAAAACAAAAAACTGCTACTAGTAAACCACCCTCATCACCGTTGGATTTCTCCCAAAACCTAATCAGCTCAAGGAGAAATGAAAGAAAGCTTAAATACGAAATTTTAAGTGGGGTTTAATTTATTTGCTATGATACGATTAAGTGCTTAGATGTAAGAAACTGCTGGTGTAATTTTGGCATATTTGGTTTGTGGATTTTTATAAGGTCGTATAATTTTAGTGCTTTTGTCTAAAATGTATTGTTTCTCCGAATTTGCATAGCAGATATTACAGTAATTTTTGTTTTACATCTTTTTGGAATTTCGTGGTAGGATCTCTATCTAAATTTCTAAATTTTCGTAAAGAATAAAAATCATTAACATTCTATATATAACTATCTTCTGAAATAATTATTAAAGAGTTACCTGTCTGTGCTTTAACAGAAATTAGATTATTTTTATTAATTTTAGTAAATAATTTTTGTCCTTTTTCAAAGAAAACCCTTCAAATAAAGTAGTAATTTGAAATTTAGCATAATTATTATTTCTGTATTATAAGTGTTTTGTTACTGTGGTTTCATATTAGTTGAGTTAATCCACCTATTTTCACAGTTTTTACTTGTTGAGCGCGGCGTTTCGGAAGCGGAGTCTGCTTTCGTCATCAAGCTTAGTCCTTAGAAGGACTGTTTTCGCACTTGAGTCGAATTCATATGTTAAGATTTTTCCCCAAGCACTTGGCTACTTTCAGATTCGAACTTGGTACCTTTCACTTACAAGAGTTTGGGATGGCGATGGGTTCCCCACTATCAACCATAGTGAGCATATATATATATATATATATATATATATATATATATATATATATATATATATATATATATATATATATATATATATATATATATATATATATATATATATATATATATATATATATATATATATATATATATATATATTATATAGGGTGTATTTTAAAATCACCGACAAACAAAAACTGGAGATTCTATGATTCAAAATAAGACAAAAATTATCATAGACGCTTTTCCGAAAATGCTTCCTAACCGAGATACGGGTTGATTAAAAAACAATTTTTTTACGATTTTTTAAGATTCCTCAAAAACTACAAAAGATATTACACTGAGATTTGGTACACCTAATGTTAAGATTTTTCCCAAGCACTTGGCTACTTTCAGATTCGAACTTGGTACCTTTCACTTACAAGAGTTTGGGATGGCGATGGGTTCCCACTATCAACCATAGTGAGCAATATATATATATATATATATATATATATATATATATATATATATATATATATATATATATATATATATATATACAGGGTGTATTTTAAAATCACCGACAAACAAAAACTGGAGATTCTATGATTCAAAATAAGACAAAAATTATCATAGACGCTTTTCCGAAAATGCTTCCTAACCGAGGTACAGGTTGATTAAAAAACAATTTTTTTACGATTTTTTTAAGATTCCTCAAAAACTACAAAAGATATTACACTGAGATTTGGTACACCTAATGTCTAATTAAGTACAATTAATCATGTGAGTTTGAGTCAACTCGCTCCATCCAGTGGCGTAGAATATGTTAAGTTAATCACTTTAAGTAAAAAAAACGCACGTCCCTGCTTTTTTTGAAGAAATATTTTTATGTTAAATTCATCATTTAATTCTGCAAATAAAATCATACTTAGTATTTTTTCGATTGCTTTGCATTTAACAGTTACGTATCTTATGTTTGCTCAAATAGTTGCATTTACGCGAGTTTTGTAATTCATTGTTTGTGTCTAATTACTGTGAAAAAATGAATTATTCCAAACGAGAACTGGTCGCGATATGCATTTATGTTATGGTAATACTAATTGCCATGCTTGTGCAGCTGTTCGACTTTATGAACAAAGATTTCCAAATAGAAGACATCCACATCATACTACGTGTAGGACCGAGTATGGAAGTTTAAAAGGAAAGAAAAATTCCGGACGAAATGCTCGTGTACCAGTTGAAATTGAGGAACAAATTTTAGATAGAGTTTATGAAAATTCATCAATAAGCGCGAGAGTTAGGTTTAGACTTTGGTGTGTCGCATAGCAAGTCTTGGAAAGTTTTACGAGAGCAAAATTTACATCTCTTTCACCTACAAAAATTATTGCCTGCTGACCATCCTCGTCGAATGAATTTTTGCGAATGGTTTTTAAATAAAAATGCTCAAGATGTACCATTTGTTAGAAACTTATTGACCACTGATGAGTGTATTTTTTCCCGAAATGGAATAATAAACTTGCATAATTCCCACAAATGGTTAGACAAAAATCAGCATCCAACTGTAGTTACAGCTCACCAACATAGATTTAGCGAAAATATTTGGATAGGTATACTAGACGATCACCTAACCGGACCTATCCGTTTTCCTCAAAGACTTACTGGCGAATTCTATTTAAATTTTTTGAGAGAAGATTTGCCAAAATTGTTTGACGACGTACCTTAGATGTTAGAATGAACGTGTATTTCATGCATGATTGTGCACCACCACATTCTACACGAAACGTCAGAGAATTTTTAATTGCATGGTTCCCTGGACGCTGGATTGGACGAGGAAGTGAAGTACCGTGACCGGCACGATCGCCAGATTTAAACCCATTGGATTTTTTTGTGTGGGGGTATCTGAAAACTCGTGTCTATTCTGTTCAAATTGATAATCGAAAGCAACTTTGCAATCGCATACAGATGGCATGCGATGAGATTAGGGCTATGCCACAAATTTTTCAGCGTGTTAGGTTTCATTTGCTAAGAAGAATACAAGCTTGCATTCAAAAGGAAGGAGGACATTTTGAACAATATGTATAAAAATAATTATTATTTTGTTTTTGATTCCTTCAATATCTCTTTAATAATGTACCTAATAGTTATCTGCGTTATTTTTTTGTAAAATAAAACAAATTTTGATTTTTATTGAATAATGTGATCGTTTATGTTAATGCAAAATATTTCAAAAACGGGGTGCCGAATCGAAAAAATACTAAGTATGATTTTATTTGCAGAATTAAATGTTGAATCTATCAAAAAAATATTTCTTCAAAAAAACCAGGGGTGTGCGTTTTTTTTTTTACTTAAACTGATTAACTTAAAATATTCTACGCCACTGGATGGAGTCAGTTAACTCAAACTCACCTGATTAATTGTATTTAATTAGACATTTAGATGTACCAAATCACAGTGTTGTAGTTTTTGAGTAATCTTAAAAAAAACCTAAAAAAAGAATTTTTTAATCAACCTGTATCTGGGTTAGGAAGCATTTTCGGAAAAGCATTTATGATCATTTTTGTCTTATTTTGAATCAGATAATCTCCAGTTTTCGTTTGTCAGTGATTTTAAAATACACCCTGTATATTTGTATATACAGGGTGTTTCATTAAGGCTGGCCACCGGCCATATTTCAGAAACTAGTGGACATAAAAAGTGGAGAAAAAAAATTCATTATAAAAGTCGCCACGAGAAAATCCTGGAAATTATTTTTAAGTTCCGTAATTCATCGCAAGGGGGCGCAATTGAAAATTAAAAAATAAAATTATAAATTTCTCCGAAAATTCCCACATTAAGGCATACCTTTGGTAACATCGTTAGAAAGCTTAGACAATTCTGCATCATTTTGGTCTAAGGCTCATTGGCGTACCGACCTTAATAAGAGTGGGGGAAGCTATTGAATGTGTAATCATTTAAATCGCTGTTATTTTTAAACGACTTATCCGACTGTAGTAAACATACGCTTGTTTAGATGAAAAAGGTAAGTACTTTTAACTGTCGCATCCAATGGTACGCGATAGCTCATAATAAAATTGTTAGAGGGCGCAATTTGTAATAATACCAGTATTTTTTATTTTATTCAGAAAAATTAAATCATACGGTATAATTATGACATCATAAGCGGAAAGTAGCTTAAATTTGTAACAAAAAACGTAAATAACGCAATTTGATATCTTTATTTGTTCCAGAGTTATGGCGAAAAGAAAACTTTTTAACCGTTTGATTTAATTGAAAAGCTATAAATGTTCAAATTGACGGCCGTTTTGTAAAATACAACTATTAATTCTTCTTCTCGTACTGGAAACAGCTGTTTCGATTTGGTCTCGTGGAATCGAATTTATTGCAATTTCAATTCGGTGAATCATGTCCTCTCGGGTGGTTGGTCTCGTTTCGTAAACAATATCTTTTATTCTTCCCCACAAGTAGAAATCTAATACTGTTAAATCCGGGGATCTAGGTGGCCACGGAAACAAACTACCCCTTCCCATCCAGCGATTTGGGTATCTAACATTTAAGAAATCACGGACTCTTCGGGAATAGTGTGAAGGACATCCATCATGTTGATACCACAGGGATGCTCTCACGTCAAGGGGAATGTCTTCTAAAAGATTGGACAAGTCATTTTGTAAAAAGTTTAAATAAGATTCACCATTTAGGTGTCCATGAAAAACAAATGGTCCGATAATTCTGTCACCTAAAACACCACACCACAAATTTACACTCCATCTGTTTTGGTGATCCACTTCGCGCATCCAGTGAGGATTTGTTTGCGACCAATAATGCATATTGTGCAAATTAACTCTGCCGCAGCTAGTAAAAGTAGCCTCATCGGTCCATAAAACTTTGGAAAGGAATCGAAGATTTTCACTACACATGTCTCTCAGCCAATAGTAATAGTCGAGCCGCCTGTCAAAATTGGTGTCTGATAAAGCCTGGTGTAAAACTAGTTGATAAGGATGCAGCTTAAAATCCCTTAAAATTCTGAACACAGAAGCAACACTTACACCTAGTTCTGTGGAAATCTCCCTGATGCTTACGTGAGGCTCCGATTCTACGTACGCAAGAACATTAATACTATTGTCTTCATTTCTTATGCGACGTCTTCTGACAGGAAGTGGAATACGTCGTATATTTCCTGTTTGTCTTAAACGTGTTGCCATTCGCCGAAACACTTTTCTAGTGTAGTGCCTTCGATCAGGATATCTGATAGCGTATTGTCGTTCCGCAATAGCTGCATTTTGAAAACATTCATAATACACGGCAAGCATGTCGTAAGCCTCGGCATTGGTATACGACATTTTTGAAGGATAGCACTAATTTCTGATAAGGTACAATGAAACCCAAAACTAATGAAGGAAAAAATTTTTACAACACAACATTAATCAAAATTAAGTAAGTTGACAACTATTTCAATTTATTTACCTCCATGGAAACGAGCCGACTTTGTTCCGCAGCAAATTAGATTATTATTTTAAAACACACCACATTAGAATTATGCCTTAGAAGTTTTATATGATGTTATAAACGTACAGAAGAAGAATTAATAGTTGTTTTTTACAAAACGGCCGTCAATTTGAACATTTATAGATTTTCACTAGTTTTTAACAGTTGTTCATGATTTTGTACCATTCTATTGAAAAGTTTCTTAAACAAAAATCAATCATTACTTTGATATCGTTGTTATGGCACGTTGGCCTCTAAACACGCTCCAAATTTTGCAATTTGCTTAGTTTGGACTAGTCCTAAGCCTAGATAGAGTGTGAAGGGAGGCACAGACTATGATAAATGCAGATTCCTCATTACTAATCCAACCTATACACCTTAAGAAACCATAGCAACAATCAATTATTAAATTAAACGGTTAAAAAGTCTTCTTTTCGCCATAACTCTGGAACAAATAAAGATATAAAATAGCGTTATTTACGTTTTTTGTTACAAATTTAAGCTACTTTCCGCTTATGATGTCATAATTATACCGTATGATTTAATTTTTCTGAATAAAATAAAAAATACTGGTATTATTACAAATTGCGCCCTCTAACAATTTTATTATGAGCTATCGCGTACCATTGGATGCGACAGTTAAAAGTACTTACCTTTTTCATCTAAACAAGCGTATGTTTACTACAGTCGGATAAGTCGTTTAAAAATAACAGCGATTTAAATGATTACACATTCAATAGCTTCCCCCACTCTTATTAAGGTCGGTACGCCAATGAGCCTTAGACCAAAATGATGCAGAATTGTCTAAGCTTTCTAACGATGTTACCAAAGGTATGCCTTAATGTGGGAATTTTCGGAGAAATTTATAATTTTATTTTTAATTTTCAATTGCGCCCCTTGCGATGAATTACGGAACTTAAAATAATTTCCAGGATTTTCTCGTGGCGACTTTTATAATGAATTTTTTCTCCACTTTTTATGTCCACTAGTTTCTGAAATATGGCCGGTGGCAGCCTTAATGAAACACCCTGTATATATATATATATATATATATATATATATATATATATATATATATATATATATATATATATATGGAAGACTTTGGAGGCCAAGCGATATCCGAATTCACGAAAAAATCAAGGCTATGGCTTAGATACGTGGACGATACCCTCATAGTTCGGCAACACGACAAGCATAAGCTAGATGAATTCTTAGATCATCTAAATAACCGCGCACCCTCCATAGAATTCATAATGGAATTGGAGCTGAAACAAAAACTGCCATTCCTGGATATACTTGTACGGGGACTTACCTACACTACAACATCAATCACCCCAAAAACGTGAAGTTAGGTGTGGTAAGATGCTTGTACGACAGAGGGAAAACAATGTGATCAAGACAAGAGGACCTCAACAAAGAAAAATAAAATGGCTACCCCGATCTAAACCCTGACCTAAACAGGGAAAGGGTAACCGGAACAAAAGAACCTAAATATACACCGATAATACCATATATGCAAGGTATCAAATCGACCAGAACGCTCAGGGGAATACTAACCAAAACTAAACCACACAATGAAGATCAAAATTCCAAGAATTGTGTATACAACCTACCATGCGAATGCAGCAGAGTATACATAGCAGAGAGCAGTAGACAACTCAAAGTGAGAACAACGTCCGCAAAGGCGAAACAGAAAAATCAAGAATCGCCGAACATGTCTGGAACGAAGACCACCGCATCCAATGGGATGACATACAGATAGTGGTAAAGGACGAGAATACAACTCGCCGGTAACTCAAAGAAGCCACTCAGCGGCAAAGGTGTCAAACTTGTAAATGAAAGGTATCAGGTTCCAATCTGAGAGTAGTCAAATGCTTGGGGAAAAAATCATAACATATGAATACGACTCAAGTGCGAAAACCGTCCTTCTCAGGACTAAGCCTGATGACAGCAACTGAGTCCTATTCCGAAACGTCGCGCTCAAAAAGTAAAAACTGTGGAAATAGGCAGATCAACTCTACTAATAATTATTATGTTCATTTCTTAGATGTTTTACGTTCTGTTGCAAAGATCTCTTTAATTTTATTAGTGTATATAGCAAAAGGGCCATACTTAAAACTTTTGTTAAGGAATTCTAACCTGACAAGTTTACGAATTTTTTTAAAGTTGTACTAATTGTTCTGATTTATGTCTGTTCCATGTTGATGGATAATTTAATGACCTGCACGTATATAAATTTTGTACAAAGACTATAATAGATGCTTTATATTTTGTTATGTTTATACCTACTAATCCGACCGGTAACGGCAAATTATATATTGTAGAAGGGCTATTTCATGTATACTTTTACAGAAGCGATTTTCTTTTAAATTTATTTAAAGATTGAATGATTATAAGTCGAAGATACTTTAAATAGTTGCATAAAAAACCTGAATTTAGAGTGATACATAACACTATAATAGTTATTTGTTTACCAAGGCGGTAAATAAGATCTTTTTCGGTAGATCTGAGGTTTGGGGCCGAAGCATAGCTGAGATGAACAAATCAGATGAGGCCGAACAAAATCTCGTTGACCGAAGTGCACACAACCTTTTTTAGGCGACCATACAGAAAAAAATACACGTATTATGCTAGAATACCTTCATTTTGGAAAAAAATGGAGTTAGATGTGCATTTCTATCATTTTCTTGTACCATCCAACCTGTCCTTGGTGTAGAAAAAGAAGTTGAAACATAATAATAAAAAAAGAATTGTCCTTGCTCGTAAATAATTCTTGTAAAAACTTTTTTTTAACGAATTCTCGACATAATCCTCCGCTATCGCGGAGGATTTCCCTCCTCCGTGGCATTTTAGCATTAACATATCACCTCTCGTTTCCGCAAGGGGTGATGCTGAACTGCTTCTGCCGGTGTCGAAAATTTACCGGAAATCCATTTATCGAATGGCAATTTATCCAATCACAATTAATCGAATCGTAAATCTAAAATGGTAAAATAAATACTACTGTAAAGCCTGTTTGCGTTACCTAAGAGACACCACGTGGAGGTCGAGTTACTAGTATCCCTTTCTAATATTTTGGTATATTTTAAATTTTTTTTGTATTTATCTAAATTTTTAATTTTTTTTTGTATCTTAAATTTTTAGTTTTCTTTTCTAGTGTTTGTTGTTTATAGTATTCGAATGAATACATAATTTACAGTTACGTTTAGGCTAGGTATAATATTTTAACAAGTATTTTTTTCTAAATTTTTAAGTTTTTTGTTTTTTTTTCTAATGTTTGTTATTTATATACAGGGTGGATACTCTAAGTGGAATAAATTTTGTAACTCAAAGAGGTGAAGCCCGGGAGAAAAATCATGATAGACATTCTTTATAATTGTTTCCAGTTCTCAATCTGGGGATTACAGTTTCACCATATGTTCACCCTCGGTGGTGAACACACCCCTAATTTTTTTTTCAAATATAAGGGTAGGTCAAGTGTGAAGGCTTATATTAAGAGGAATACAACGCAATATTTATTTTCTCAAAATTTTAAACATTATTTTGTTGAACAAAAAAATCAAAATCAAAAATAATAAACAAATAAACGCACTCTCTTAGCAAAGGAAGTTTCATTTGAGAACTTTCTTAAACTAAACTACGATTTAACGACTTCTCTGTAAAAAAATATTTTCTTATGAGGTACACTCATTACTTTAAAGATGTTCAAAATGGTGTTCATTTGTTTCTTGACAAAGACCCAATCGGTGAAAAAACCATTTCTCACGTTTTGAAACATGTCTTGTGGAATATTTGTGGTTTCTGCAGTAATTCTGTTTCTCAGATCCTGAAGGTCGGTCGGTAATGTAGCATAAAACTTACTCTTCAAATATCCCCCTAAAAAAGTCAAAGGGATTAATATCCAGGGATCGTGGTGGCCATTCAAGTGCATCCCTTCGACCAACCAATCTATTTGGAAAAATTTGATTTAAATAGTTCCGTACTGGCCATGCATAGTGAGGTGGAGTGCCATCTTGCATCCAAGTCATTTGGATTGTTATTTGGAAATAGACCCCTTAGATTTGGGAACAGGTCATCCGTGAGCATAGAAAGATATAACTGCCACCAAGATTACCATTCATAAAAAATGGCCTTACTACTCGATCTCCAATAATCCCAGCCCACACGTTTAATTTTTTTTTTCACTTCACCATGCAAGGAGAAAGTACATTCATCCGAAAACAGGTTTTCTTGAATAGCCAACATAATATTCAGCTTTGTATTTTCGTCAACTGCGTCTCTTCCTTGTCTTGGCAGATCCTTGACATGACCCAATTCTCTATAGCGCCTTTCTATTTTGCCAATTGTGCCTTGAGAAAGCCGCGGTAAATCGGGATGATTTTCTTGAAATAATTCAGCTACCTTAGCTTGAGTGCGACTTCGGTCATTATATCCGATCATCATTAATATCTCAATGCGAAGGGCTTCCGTTAAATAAACCATGCTAAATAATTTACTACAATGGGAAGATGTGAAAACTACATGAGAGGAATTAATTACTTAAATAAACGAGCAAAGAGAAATACAAGCAACGGACAATATTGTAATTTACTAATGTGGCCGCTAACAAATCAAGCAGGTAACTAAAATCGAGACTAAAACACAGAAGATTAAGAGCGTTTTTCATCAACGATAAGATCTGGCTTGCTGAGATAATAAATGCACGTTATCAATACGGCACATTTTTATCTACGCATCATTCAAGCATTGTCGAAATTAAAAAACATTTAGTGAGTGTAAGAAACACCTAAGATAAAGATTTTTTCCTTCAACGATAATCAGACTTGTTGCAATAATGTTATCACTAGGGTACATTTTTACCCAGAGACATTTCAATAATTTCCGAAATTAAATACCATTGAGCCAGAGAAAGTTGTTCATTTAGGTTTTTTCACTTTATTTTTCAAATGCCCTAGAAAAGTAAATACTGCGTTGTATTCCTCTTATACAAGCTTTCACACGGTGTATCCATGTATCCTCAAAGTAAACCACAACGGGCTGTAATTCTGGTGACAGAGTATTAACATCCCATAACGTTTCAAAAGCTTCGATCACATATTGGGTATGAACAAATGCTAATGCGTTGAGCGAGGGAATTCACTGGTTATTGCATTAACCATGGTACGTTAAAATCTGTCACTGCAGTTCATGATTCAACGAGGGGTTGTAGTTTCTGTTATTTCTCTCAACGATCGGGCGTATGTATGTACCTTGGCCGTTTTGTTTGGTAATAACGCATATAACAACAGTATGGCGTTATTTTGCTTTAATCCATGAAGTATATAGCTAATGGAAAAGATGTGGGACTATTTTAAACGTACCGTCGGCATATCTATGCGTTGTAGGTTGTCTCATACTAAATATTACAATTCAATCTCGTGCAGCACCGGAATCAAACAATAGAAACGGTTCCGCACGTTTGGAAATCATAATTTTTTGGGGGAAAACGATAGTACTGTAATCAGTTGGTAACGCTGGAGCACCATTCTGTTTTTGCCGGTTATTTCGTATTGTCCGTTTTATATTGGCTACCCTTGAAAGTTGAGTTGCAGCCGCTTGACTAACTGTTACTGAAGCATTGGACACAATGTAGTGAGGCGCGTCCTGAGTAAGTTTAGCACTGTTACGGATGTTATCCATGACTTTACTTACTTCTACATGCGCTTCGTCTGTAGTATGGTATGATTGTCACTTTTTTTATTCACTTCATATTCGATTGTAATAACACGAGCACGACATTTTGTCCTTTTGTAGTTTTCACATCTCCAGCAAATTTTCGTAACAGTTTTATCGTGGTAATATAAATGTCCATCCACATGTCATTTATTCTTGCCCTTTCCACTATTTCTAATTCTAAAGGGATTGTGTAAAATTTGAGTTTCACTTCACTTAGCAAAATAGCAAATGGATATTCTTCTATAAGGGACATGAAATTTATGCCCCTAGTAAGTAATTATACAGCGATTAACTATAATTACCGTAATAATTTTACAAAAGGCCATGTATTTCATTCCCTCCGGACTGCCCGAGATGTCGGAGCTCCTTCAGCCACAATCATGGATTCCCAGCATGCATACATGCATTACGTATATATGCATGATGGGATTAAAGATGGGTGTGGTCAGGATAGGATCGGTAGGTACGGAGTTAGGGTTCTGAGGGGGAAAATACTACTCCAGCATTCGCCTAAGTAGCCGCACATAGTGTGCATATACGCAGTGATCATGTCGCTACATGTGTATGAGGAAAACTCCTTGAAAAAACCTCATACAAGGTAGACGGTAGCGGGAATCGAATCTATTACCTCCCGAATGCAAAGCAGGCCGTGTCACCACTACGCTACCATCTCGGTGAGCTCTGAATGCGCTTTCACAAATAGATTCGTAGATCTTCCCGCTAGTAAGTAATTAAACTGCGATTAACGATAATTACTGTAATAATTTTACAAAAGAAAGAATTGTTGCAGTTCAAGTATTTTTAGAATAATACCTCCATTTCGGAGAAAAAAAAATACAATTTTACGTCTGTAATGTTATTTGAATTTGAACCAATACTCGAATCTTAACAGTTGAGATTCAAATCATCTTACCACTCAACGTGGTGTTCTTCTGAGTAACAGGCTTTACAGTAGTATTTATTTTAGCGTTTTCGATAAATTGATTTTCGACCAATTGAGTTCGGTCAGTTGCGTTCGATAATTTGAGATTCGGTAAACTTTCCTAGTACCCTGCTTCTGT